>JBCAMP010000292.1:125000-162500 GCA_039654775.1 Spinibarbus caldwelli
AGGCTTGCCCAAGGCCTCCGTGTCCCCATGCCACGCACCAGAGGGGACACTCATTCGCTTCCGTGAAGCGTCGAGTCCAGTGAGCCTCTTTGGCTCTTCGGTTCTGCATTTGCTCAGGAGGCTTGCCCAAAGCCTCCGTGTCCCCACGCCACGCACCAGAGGGGACACTCCTTCGCTTCCGTGAAGCGTCGAGTCCTCAGACTCACAAGCCCCGTACCGCTCCAGGGTGGGGTGCGCCCAACAGCACCAGTTTGGAAAAAACAACGGGGTCGTAACCCCGGACGGGCGCCCCCTATTACGGGGGGTCTTTAAACCCACGGTCCCGGCAGGACGCCGGGCCAGCAGGGTACCCGTCGGGGGCGGCGCCCCCTCCCCAAGGGGAGGAAAGCGCCGAAGGGACGTTTCGGTGTGCCCCGCGTGCCACTCGCGGGGGCTTTGGATGCTCACGATGGTCTGGTTAAAACGTCAGGGCCTGCCGTGGCTCGCGGGACCCCCGCCCGTTAGGACAGCACGGGTCTTTATAAGGCGTCGGCCTCCGTGGTCACCAAGCACGGGGATCACGCCGTTGCCTTCCTTGGATGCCTAAGCACCTTTAGGGGCCCGCTATGTCACTCTCGCGGTGACCCCCACCCGTCGAGACAGGACGGGATTTTATGGCGTCGGCCTCCGTGGTCACCAAGCACGGGGCTCACGCCGTTGCTTTCCTTGGATGCCTAAGCACCTTTAGGGGCCCGCTATGTCTCGCTCGCGGTGACCCCCGCCCGCTGGGACAACACGGGTCTTTGTAAGGCGTCGGCCTCCGTGGTCGTCAAGCACGGGGCTCACGCCGTTGCCTTGTGTGGATGCCATGCCAATGCCATTCAGTTTTTCCGCGAGGAGCCCCGGCGGAGGCTGGTCCGAGGACCTCACTAAACCGTCCAATCGGTAGTAGCGACGGGCGGTGTGTACAAAGGGCAGGGACTTAATCAGCGCGGGCTCGTGACCCGCGCTTACTTGGAATTCCTCGTTTATGGGAAATAGTTTCAATCCCCAGTCCCGAGCACGAGCGGGGTTCAACGGGTTACCCGCGCCTCTCGGCGCAGGGTAGACACACGCTGATCCGCCCATTGTGGCGCGCGTGCAGCCCCGGACATCTAAGGGCATCACAGACCTGTTATTGCTCCTTCTCGCGTGGCTGAACGCCACTTGTTCCTCTAAGAAGTTATCGCCGACCGCTCCAGGGCCGCGTAACTATTTAGCAAGTTGGAATCTCGTTCGTTATCGGAATGAACCAGACAAATCGCTCCACCAACTAAGAACGGCCATGCACCACCACCCACAGTATCGAGAAAGAGCTTTCAATCTGTCAATCCTTTCCGTGTCCGGGCCGGGTGAGGTTTCCCGTGTTGAGTCAAATTAAGCCGCAGGCTCCACTCCTGGTGGTGCCCTTCCGTCAATTCCTTTAAGTTTCAGCTTTGCAACCATACTCCCCCCGGAACCCAAAGACTCTTGGTTTCCCGTACGCTGCCCGGCGGGTCATGGGTATAACGCCGCCGGATCGCGGGTTGGCATCGTTTACGGTCAGAACTACGACGGTATCTGATCGTCTTCGAGCCTCTGACTTTCGTTCTTGATTAAAGAAAACATTCTTGGCAAATGCTTTCGCTTTAGTCCGTCTTGCGCCGGTCCAAGAATTTCACCTCTAGCGGCGCAATACGAATGCCCCCGGCCGTCCCTCTTAATCATGGCTCCGGGTTCCATGAACCCAGCAAAATAGAACCGGAGTCCTTTTCCATCATTCCCAGCTGTGGTATTCAGAGGCGACGGGCGGCCTGCTTTGAACACTCTAATTTTTTCAAAGTAAACGCACTGGGCCCTCTCCGGACACCCAGCCAAGGGCATCCGGGGGGCGCAGGTAGTCAGGGTCTGGGACAGGCAGTGGTCGCCTCGCGGCGGACCGCCAGCCCACTCCCGAGATCCAACTACGAGCTTTTTAACTGCAGCAACTTCAATATACGCTATTGGAGCTGGAATTACCGCGGCTGCTGGCACCAGACTTGCCCTCCAATGGGTCCTCGCCCATGTGTTTAGGATGCGCCCATTCCAATTACAGGGCCTCTTGCGAGGCCTGTATTGGTATTTTTCGTCACTACCTCTCCGTGTCGGAAGTGGGTAATTTGCGTGCCTGCTGCCTTCCTTGGATGTGGTAGCCGTTTCTCAGGCTCCCTCTCCGGAATCGAACCCTGATTCCCCGTCACCCGTGGTCACCATGGTAGGCGCCTGAACTGCCATCGACAGTTGATAGGGCAGACACTCGAATGAAACGTCGCCGCCGCGGAGGGCGCGCGATCGTCCCGAGGTTACCCAGAGTCACCAAAGTATGCCGGGGGGTGCGAGGCCCGGAGGCCCCGACCTTACCCGGGCGGGTTTTGGATCTGATAAATGCACGCGTCCCTAGCTTTCCTCCCCCACAGAGGGGGGTGGGCGGCCGGTCGGCGCTCGTTAGCATGTATTAGCTCTAGGATTACCACAGGTATCCAAGTATCGTGTGGAGCGATCAAAGAGACCATAACTGATTTAATGAGCCATTCGCAGTTTCGCTGTACCGTCCGTTAGTACTTACACCTGCATGGCTTAATCTTTGAGACAAGCATATGTTACTGGCAGGATCAACCAGGTAAACCATCGCCCTCGGCCTTCGTGGTGTCTCGCACCACGCGCGGGAGGGGGGAGCCCCGGAGAGCCCCCCTCGCGTCCCACGCCAGCGCGTCCGCTCGCAGAGCGACGTGCGGCGGCCCTCTGAGTCAGGAGTGTGCGTGTGCCGTGGGCATCACTGAGAACATCGGCTGAGTTCAGAGTACCCGCTCCAACGGCAGAAACCAATCTGCATAACAGGGAAATAGCATTTCACGGAGGTACGGAGGGAGTGCGGTGGCGCACCGAGCGAGGCATGTCTTTGTTTGTTTCTTGGTTCACAAACGCCCGCAACCGAGACTTTTGCAATAATCAGCCCGCAGGCTGGCCTCTCTTAACCCGTAGGCGAGGCTATTTGCCCGTAGGCGAGGCAGTGCTTCTTACCCGTAGGCGAGGCTGTTATTTCTGCCTTTTATTGCATGCGAGGCTGTTTGGGTTCGCTCTTAGCGCCGAGAGGGGTGACCATAACTGATGTTATACCCCTCTCTACTGCTCAACCGCTCCTCCACACCGCCCGCCGGTAGCGGACCTCTGTGTTAGACGGGCCGTCTGTGTCTCTCAAGAACAGGTCGGGTCCGGGGGACCCTTCTCGTGCGCGCTTGTCAACTCGGACCAAGGCGTAGCAACCCCAGTTCTGCAACGAGTTCTCGCCTGGCCCTTAGGTAACCTCATCCCATAGCGACCTGACTTTGAGGCCGGGAGGGGTCCTAGCTCGGGCGCGCAACGTGTTCCACTCTGTCACTTTCGCCAGGCACATGGGAGAAAAGTCCCAGGGGTGCCAGCAGGGAAGGCCGTGCCTACCAACCCTAGCCAGACCTCGGATTCAAGTTCAGAAAAACGAGTCAGCCGGATTCTGTACACCACCTAAAAACGGCTCCTACATTTTTCGCGACCACCAGGACCGCGGCAAAATTTGCCCGAGGCCGACTTCGAGGCGCCTCGCCCGGCCTGAGCTAGAGCCTCGAGGGGGGTCCGGGTCGCTGGATGTTTGGCCAAGGCCCGCACCATCGACTTAGAGTTTTTTTTTGACCGAAATTCCTCCAGGGTCGACGACCAAAATCGCAGGCCCAAAAAGGTCGCCCTCGTCGGACACCTCGAGGGTCAGACACCCTGGATCTTTTCCCACCACTGGTCACCCTGAATCGACTTAGGTTTTGAACGCTAAAATCTCGCTGCCACTGGTCCCCCTGGATCGACTTAGGTTTTGAACGCTAAAATCTTCCTGCCACTGGTCCCCCTCTATCGACTTAGGTTTTGAACGCTAAAATCTTCCTGCCACTGGTTCCCCCCGTATATCGACTTAGGTTTTGAACGCTAAAATCTTCCTGCCACTGGTCCCCCTCTATCGACTTAGGTTTTGAACGCTAAAATCTTCCTGCCACTGGTCCCCCGGTATCGACTTAGAGGTTTTTCGACCTCGGCCCCTGGAACTCGGATCCGAGGGGGGCCTTCGTCTCGACTCACCCCGGCCAGGGGCGACCGAATGCGGTCAAGCGTTCAGAAAAACGAGACACCCGGATTCTGTACACCACCTAAAAACGGCTCCTACATTTTTCTCGACCACCAGGACCGCGGCCGAATCCGCCCGAGGCCGACTTCGAGGCACCTTTCCCGGCCTGAGATAGAGCCTCGACCACCCTGGATGTTTGGCCAAAGCCCGCACCATCGACTTAGAAGTTTTTTCAGACCCAAATTCATCCAGGGTCCACGACCGACACGGCGAGGCCGGGAGGGGCGCACCTCGTCGGATACCCCTCTCGCCGAAGACGGGCCCGGAGCCCCCGACCTGCCACTGGCCACCCAGACCTCACCGTCCCCCCGGTGAAGGCGGGGGGCCCTCGGACCCGGGCCCAGGCGCAAAGCTCAGTTCGTTTCGTTTCGGACCACCGGGGGGCTGAGGGGTGTTGGGCACAAATCCACCCCGCCAGGGAGAACCGCTCTCGGCCTGGCCTCGCTCGTTCTAGCCCCCGGAGCAAAGCTCGTTTCGTTTCGGACCACCGGGGGCTGAGGGGTGCTGGGCACAAATCCACCCCGCCAGGGAGAACCGCTCTCGGCCTGGCCTCGCTCGTTCTAGCCCCCGGAGCAAAGCTCGTGTCATTTCGGACCACCGGGGGCTGAGGGGTGCTGGGCACAAATCCACCCCGCCAGGGAGAACTGCTCTCGGCCTGGCCTCGCTCGTTCTAGCCCCCGGAGCAAAGCTCGTGTCATTTCGGACCACCGGGGGCTGAGGGGTGCTGGGCACAAATCCACCCCGCCAGGGAGAACCGCTCTCGGCCTGGCCTCGCTCGTTCTAGCCCCCGGAGCAAAGCTCGTGTCATTTCGGACCACCGGGGGCTGAGGGGTGCTGGGCACAAATCCACCCCGCCAGGGAGAACCGCTCTCGGCCTGGCCTCGCTCGTTCTAGCCCCCGGAGCAAAGCTCGTGTCATTTCGGACCACCGGGGGCTGAGGGGTGCTGGGCACAAATCCACCCCGCCAGGGAGAACCGCTCTCGGCCTGGCCTCGCTCGTTCTAGCCCCCGGAGCAAAGCTCGTGTCATTTCGGACCACCGGGGGCTGAGGGGTGCTGGGCACAAATCCACCCCGCCAGGGAGAACCGCTCTCGGCCTGGCCTCGCTCGTTCTAGCCCCCGGAGCAAAGCTCGTGTCATTTCGGACCACCGGGGGCTGAGGGGTGCTGGGCACAAATCCACCCCGCCAGGGAGAACCGCTCTCGGCCTGGCCTCGCTCGTTCTAGCCCCCGGAGCAAAGCTCGTTTCGTTTCGGACCACCGGGGGCTGAGGGGTGCTGGGCATAAATCCACCCCATCGGAGACAAACTTGTCTCGGCCTGACGTTTTTCGTTCTAGGCCCCGGATCTCGTCTTCCATCCTCAGATCCGAGGGGCCTCAGTCTCGATTCAACCCGGCTCGGGGCGATCGGACGTGGGAAAGCGCTCTGAAAAACAGGACAAGCCAAATCTTGACACCACCTAAAAACGGCTCCTACATTTTTCTCGACCTCCAGGACCGTGGCCAAATTCGCCCGAGGCCGACTTCGAGGCGCCTTGCCTGGCCTGAGTCGGCGCCTCGAGGGGGTCCGGGTCGCTGGATGTTTGGCCAAAGCCCGCACCATCGACTTAGAAGTTTTTTCGGACCCAAATTCATCCAGGGTCCACGACCGAAGCGGCGAGGCCGGGAGGGGTGCACCTCGTCGGATACATCCTGGGTCGAGCCCCCCTGGAGCTTTTCTCACCACTGGTCCCCCAGTATCGACTTAGAAGTTTTTTCAGACCCAAATTCATCCAGGGTCCACGACCGAAGCGGCGAGGCCGGGAGGGGTGCACCTCGTCGGATACATCCTGGGTCGAGCCCCCCTGGAGCTTTTCTCACCACTGGTCCCCCAGTATCGACTTAGGTTTTGAACGCAAAAATCTTTCCGCCACTGGTCCCCCGGGATCGACTTAGAGGATTTTTCGACCTCCGATCCGAGGGGGCCTTCGTCTCGACTCACCCCGGCCAGGGGCGTCCGAACGCGGTCAAGGGTTCAGAAAAACGAGTCAGCCGGATTCTGTACACCACCTAAAAACGGCTCCTACATTTTTCTCGACCACCAGGACCGCGGCAAAATTTGCCCGAGGCCGACTTCGAGGCACCTTTCCCGGCCTGAGATAGAGCCTCGACCACCCTGGATGTTTGGCCAAAGCTCGCAACATCGACTTAGAAGTTTTTTCAGACCCAAATTCATCCAGGGTCCACGACCGAAGCGGCGAGGCCGGGAGGGGTGCACCTCGTCGGATACATCCTGGGTCGAGCCCCCCTGGAGCTTTTCTCACCACTGGTCCCCCAGTATCGACTTAGAAGTTTTTTCAGACCCAAATTCATCCAGGGTCCACGACCGAAGCGGCGAGGCCGGGAGGGGTGCACCTCGTCGGATACATCCTGGGTCGAGCCCCCCTGGAGCTTTTCTCACCACTGGTCCCCCAGTATCGACTTAGGTTTTGAACGCAAAAATCTTTCCGCCACTGGTCCCCCGGGATCGACTTAGAGGATTTTTCGACCTCCGATCCGAGGGGGCCTTCGTCTCGACTCACCCCGGCCAGGGGCGTCCGAACGCGGTCAAGGGTTCAGAAAAACGAGTCAGCCGGATTCTGTACACCACCTAAAAACGGCTCCTACATTTTTCTCGACCACCAGGACCGCGGCAAAATTTGCCCGAGGCCGACTTCGAGGCACCTTTCCCGGCCTGAGATAGAGCCTCGACCACCCTGGATGTTTGGCCAAAGCTCGCACCATCGACTTAGAAGTTTTTTCAGACCCAAATTCATCCAGGGTCCACGACCGACACGGCGAGGCCGGGAGGGGTGCACCTCGTCGGATACATCCTGGGTCGAACACCCTGGAGCTTTTCTCACCACTGGTCCCCCTGAATCGACTTAGGTTTTGAACGCTAAAATCTCTCCGCCACTGGTCCCCCTGGATCGACTTAGGTTTTGAACGCTAAAATCTCTCCGCCACTGGTCCCCCTGGATCGACTTAGGTTTTGAACGCTAAAATCTCTCCGCCACTGGTCCCCCTGGATCGACTTAGGTTTTGAACGCTAAAATCTCGCCGCCACTGGTCCCCCTGGATCGACTTAGGTTTTGAACGCTAAAATCTCTCCGCCACTGGTGCCCCTGGATCGACTTAGGTTTTGAACGCTAAAATCTCTCCGCCACTGGTCCCCCTCTATCGACTTAGGTTTTGAACGCTAAAATCTCGCCGACGCCGGCCCCCCCGTGTCGCCTTAGGTGTCGAACGCTGCTGCGCTCCTACCGCCGGTCCCCACGTATCGACTTAGGTTTTGAACGCTAAAATCTGACTGCCGCGGGTCCCCCCGTGTCGACCTAGCCGTCCCGCACGTCAATTTTACATTTAATTCGTCCGACTTTGGACGCGAATCGCTCGCCCTCGGAAAGCTCAAACCTCACCAAACTCGGGGGGATCGTAGACCTCCGCGGGCCCTATGACCCTTCGGCGTCCCCGAGCCGATAGCCCTCCGGGGGCCGGAGATATCGCCCCCCCTGGTCAAACTTTGACCGCGAATAACTCGCCCTCGGAAAGCTCGAAAATTACCAAACTCGGGTCGATCCTAGACCTCGACGAGCCCTATCCGACGCCGCCGGCCCCGAGTCCCTAGCCCCCCGGGGGCCGGAGATATCGCCCCCCGAAATCCGACCGCTTCCGCCGGGAATAACTCGCCCTTCCCCGGCCCTAACCTCGCCAAACTCGGGGCGCTCCTAGACCGAGACGGGCCCCGTCCGACGCCGCCCGCCCCGAGTCCCTAGCCCTCCGGGGGCCGGAGATATCGCCCCCCCGAGGTCAAATTTGACCGCGAATAACTCGCCCTACCCCGGCCCTAACCTTACCAAACTCGGGTCGATCCTAGACCGAGACGAGCCCTATCCGACGGCGCCGGCCCCGAGTCCCTAGCCCTCCGGGGGCCGGAGATACGGGCCCCCCGATCTTCCGACTTTGACCGCGAATAACTCGCCCTACCCCGGCCCTAACCTTACCAAACTCGGGTCGATCCTAGACCTCGACGAGACCTATCCGACGCCCCCGGCCCCGAGTCCCTAGCCCTCCGGAGGCCGGAGATACGGGCCCCCGAACTCGCAACTTTGACGCGCCGCCGCTTGCCCGGGCCGCGGCTGATCGCCGCGACCCGGCGCTCGTTCGATAGGCCTCGCCGTCCCCCGTCCGACGCCGCCGGCCCCGGCTCGATACCCCCCCGGGAGCCGGAGATACGGCCTCCCGAACTTTACGCTTCGAGCCCCCCTAACTCCGGCACCGGACCTCCCCGGAACTCGGGCCTGGTCGCGTTCGGACGGGCCCGACGACCCCTAAGAGGCCCCCGAGTTTCGGCTTCCCAGACCCCCGCCGAGCCGAGTTATTCCACAAAAACCCATTTCATCCACCCCCCTCGATCCCGCTCCTTCTAGCCGGCCGGCCCTCACCCTGCCCGGCTCGCCGAGGCGATCCGAAGGGGGGTGGAAGTCCGACCCGAGCCCAAAAATCAGATGACCGAGGATCCTTAAACGGCTCTCCCTCCCCTCTCCGAGGACGCCTCCCCGACCTCGCTAGCCCTCCGGGGGCCGGAGATACGGCCTCCCGAACTTCAAATTTTGGAAGAACGTAACTCGCCCTCGCAAACCTCAAACTTTACCAAACTCGGGGCGCTGACAGACCTTGACGAGACCTATCCGACGCCCCCAGCCCCGAGTCCCTAGCCCTCCGGGGGCCGGAGATACGGGGCCCCAGACTTCAAATTTTGACCGGGAATAACGCGCCCTCCCCCGGCCCTAACCTTACCAAACTCGGGGCGCTCACAGACCTCGACGAGACCTATCCAACGCCCCCAGCCCTAAGTCCCTAGCCCTCCGGGGGCCGGAGATATAGGGGGCCCCAGACTTCAAACTTTGACCGGGAATAACGCGCCCTACCCTGGCCCTAACCTTACCAAACTCGGGGCGCTCACAGACCTCGACGAGCCCTGTCAGACGCCGCCAGCCCTAAGTCCCTAGCCCTCCGGGGGCCGGAGATACGGGGCCCCAGACTTCAAATTTTGACCGGGAATAACGCGCCCTCCCCCGGCCCTAACCTTACCAAACTCGGGGCGCTCACAGATCTCGACGAGAGCTATCCAACGCCCCCAGCCCTAAGTCCCTAGCCCTCCGGGGGCCGGAGATATAGGGGGCCCCAGACTTCAAACTTTGACCGGGAATAACGCGCCCTCCCCCGGCCCTAACCTTACCAAACTCGGGGCGCTCACAGACCTCGACGAGCCCTGTCAGACGCCGCCAGCCCTAAGTCCCTAGCCCTCCGGGGGCCGGAGATACGGGGCCCCAGACTTCAAACTTTGACCGGGAATAACGCGCCCTCCCCCAGCCCTAACCACCAGTCAGAATGCGTCTGGTAAAACCCTTTTAAATTGCACCAACCGGCATACATAACCCGAAACACCTTACAAAAGGTTTGGTTTTGGAGGTATGTTACATTCATCCTCCACTTCCCCCGACCCCTTTGTCCTGCTTCCACCTCTACCCCAGCCCCAACTAAACAATGATCTGAAAACCACATTAGCTGTCGAGTGTAACTACTAATTTTGACAGACTTTGAAAAGAAAATATAATCCAACCTTGAGGCCTCCTGCTTACTGTTCCACCATGTATGACCTAAACCCTCCCCTCCAATTGTCTGACCAGAATCTTGCAAACCAAAATTTTTAATCACCCCTGCCAATTCCTCCCCTGACCTTTTCTCTAGGGACATATTAAAATCCCCTCCCAAGACCACCAGCCGGTTGGTATACAATAACGGAAAAATTTTCCCCAAGAATCCCTCCCTCTCCTCCCGCTTACTGGGCACATACACATTTATAAACCGTAAGGCCACCCCCCTCCATCTTGCGTCCACAAAAATCACTCTCCCTGGAACAATAACCCCAGATGTTTCAACCATCACCTCCCAGGAAAAAATTTAAATCCCCACCCCATCCGCCCTCACATTTCCCACTCCCCAAAAGGATGGTCCCAGAGTCCATTCCTTTGAAAACCTCTCCACATCCCTCTCATTCTCCAAGTGGCATTCTTGTAAAAACAAAACATCATAATGTAAATCTCTAATAGAAAAGAAAACAGCTGTCCGGCGTTCCGCTATTTTCAGCCCTCTTACATTAAATGTTGCCACTCTTATCTGTCCCATTGAAAAACATTTAAACCCCCCAACCAACCTTTAACACCCATAATACATCCCCATCCCACTTCCCACTCTTATTCATCTTTCCCACCCCCATTTTTTCCACATTCTCTTCTTCCCCTTCCCCCCTTTACCCTCCTTGAAACCACATCAGTCCATTCCCCAGATTCCGCTATCATTTCTTCCCCTCCCTCTTCCTCTTCCATACTATCCCCCCACCCAGTGCTTATCTCCCCTTCCTCTTTCTCCTTATCTTCACAGCCCTCCCCCTTAAAATCTTGTCTGGCAGAATTCTGACTTGCAAAGTCTTCCAATTTGCTGTATTTGTATATTTCACCTTTATCAGAGTCACTAGCATCACTCCAGGCTCTGTGATGACCAGTCCCAGATGCCGACTCTGCTTCAATCTCCATCTTTGATCCACTATGAACTCTCACTCGTTGGTGGGTTGATCCGCTTGCCGGCTCCAAGACGGCCTGCCCCTCATCCCCCTCCAACGGGCCGGAAAAAGCCTCTGTGAAGTCCAGATCTGTCCATCCCGGAGACGAACTAAGCCGCTGTTCCGATCCCCCTTCTTTAGCCTCCTTTGCATCCAGAGACAAAGTTATCAGCTCCCCCACAGCTCCATCCGCATGCACCTTCTCACCAGCACACTTCTGACTTAAATCCCTCTTAATTTCTTGATCATTTGCACCTGTCGTTTGTCCATGCTGCCCCTCCGCCTCTGCCGGTAGACTGCTGAGAATGGCATCCAGGTCTACCTGCAGATCATCTCCTTCCTTCAGTATGCTTGCACAGGACCTGCTTCTTGACGGGCAAGGACAGTAAAGATGATCGGGCTTGCCACACAGACTACAGAGTTTTGGTGCTGGGCAGGCCGAAGCAACGTGGTCTGCCACCCCACAAAACCGGCAACGCTGTCCTTCACAGTCTGTTTTAACGTGTCCTTCTCTTCCACACCTCCTGCAATACATGGGCTGGCCAGGGTAATAAAGAAAACCCCTGTTAGGTCCAGTGGAAAAGGACCCAGGCAGATGAACTAAGTTCCCAGGGACTGATGGATCTACTTGGAGCTTCACAAAAAAACGCCTTTTCCCAGTCCAAATTCCAAATCGATCCCTCACACGCTCACCTCCTTTCACAGCCTCACAGTGTCTCTCGAGAAAGGTCTTCACCTCTCCATCCTCAACAAAAGGATTGTAAAGATGGATTGTCAGAGGAAAATAGTCCTGAGCAAACAGAGGGTGCAAACGCAATCCATCCAAGAGCTTGTGCTTTTTCTTCCCCCAAGACTCGTAAAAGCTTGCACAGTCAGTCAAGTTGAAAAAGGTCAAATCCATAAATCCAACCGCCGTAAAATCCTGGAGACAGAACACGGATGCGGCTGCCATGTTAAAGACTCCTTTCAAAATGTCCATCACCACAAATTCCCTTCTGAAGTTTTCCTTCACAGACCGGACAGCATCCTGAAGCACTTGAATCCTCACAGTATTTCTCAGCCGCACCATCATGGCCGGCAACGGTACCTCTCCTCTCTGCGTTTCCATCGCGACTACACTTGGTCTGAGCCAAAAAGGCCGAGAAGCGATGACGTTATGACGCAGCAGGGAGGAAGCCGGAAACGACCTCTCCCATCCCGGCCGCGGCAATTCACAGAAGCCTGAAACGCTGGGGGATGGTAGTACCCGCCCCCGTCTGCGACGTCACCCAGCCTCGCCCCGACCGGCCTGACGGTGGCTCTGCAGTGACGGAAAGTACGGCATCGCTCATAACTCCCAAACGGCTTGTCGCAGAGCCAAGTGCCTTATGTCATCGGAATCCTTGGCTCGAGCCGAACGAGAGGCAGGTCTCGGAGTGAAATTTTCGGCTATTTTGGATTTTGTTGAAAACCTACTTTTGCAAACTAGCACCAGACATTTGGCCCAGTCCGACCCAAAGCAGGGCAGAAAGATTCTCTGGAGTCTGACTGTCAATAATCAACCAAAACAAGTGGAAATTTCCATTCACCTTGGGGAGGGGACCTCAAAACGTTTGAAGGTCGTGTGGCCGAGGTTGCTAAAATGGCTATAACTCGAGAAAGGAATGAGATCATTTCACCCAAATCGGCACACCTATGTACGGGCTCAGTCTGCGGTCAGGCAAAAAAGGGCGCTGCGACTGGGCACTTGGTGGCGCTGTAAGATGAAAAAAAAAAAGAATACTGATACAAAACGGACAACCAAACCAGCATGAAAACAGCTACAGCTGGGCAACAGTCAGTCCGATCGACTTGAAAAGGGAGGTTTGTGAGGAATTTAAACTAAACTGCGGCATCAGGGGTGGGGCCGACTTTTCAAGAGCATAAGCGACTCTTTCTTCACACATGCACAACATGACAGAGCTGCTCGCTCTGAACAATTCTTTGGATCGTTGTCTAGCCAAAAAGGAAGGGGAGAAAAAGAAATGAAATGAAAGAAAAAAATGATGTTCCTGGTGATCAACTGTCCTGCAAAGTTCAGCTCCAACTCTAATCAAACACTCCTGCCTTTAATTTTCAGGCGAAGGATCCTGAAGACCTTAATTAGTTGCTTCAGGTGTGTTTGATTAGAGTTGGAGTGGAGCTTTGCAGGACACTCGATCGCCATTAGCAGGATTGGGCACCCCTGTTCTAGATCAGTGGTTCTTAATTCCAGTCCTGAGGGGCTCCCCGGTGCTTCCCAACCCTGGTCCTGGAAGCTCCCTCTCCCCCGCACTTCCCAACCCTGCTCCCGGAAGCTGCCCCTCCCCGGCACTGGACGTTCAAGATCAGGGGTGCCCAATCCTTTTCCTGGCTTATCAACTGTCCTGCAAAGTTCAGCTCCAACTCTAATCAAACACACCTGAAGCAACTAATTAAGGTCTTCAGGATCCTTCGCCTGAAAATTAAAGGCAGGAGTGTTTGATTAGAGTTGGAGCTTTTGCAGGACAGTCGATCGCCAGGAGCAGGATTGGGCACCCCTGTTCTAGATCAGTGGTTCTTAATTCCAGTCCTGGGGGCTCCCCTGCTCTGCACACTTTGCATCTCTCCCTTATTAAACAGACCTGATTGAGATCATCAGCTCATTAGTTCTCTCTGCTAAAGAGTTGATGATCTCAATCAGGTGTGTTAATTAAGGGAGACATGTAAAATGTGCAGAGCAGGGGGCCCCCAGGACTGGAATTGAGAGCCACTGTTTTAGATGATTCCCTTTAATCAAACACACCTGATTCGACGCATCAGCTTGTTAGTGGAAGACTCCAAGACCTCAGATGAGTGCGTCAGAGGAGAGATTTCAATAAACGGTGAGCACTGCTATAAAACCGACAGCAGCCTTTCCGAGGGCAGACCTCCGTGGGAACCGAAGCAAGGCCCATCATTATTCGCTCTGCTATTCGTCACAAAAAGCGGCAATCCCCAAAAAAGGGGAAGCACACCGTTCCTGGAGACACTGCAATACCAGGTCGATGCGTGGAGCGGAGGGAGCAAGCCCCAACTCCGGCTCCGTGATTCAAAAATCAATTTAATATGCAGTCCCCGGGTAGGGGACGTATCAGATATTAAACTGATAAGAACAGATTTTTTTTTTATTTTTTTTATTGAATAATACTTTATTTTCACACATTCAACGTTACATTCATTTGTCCTCTTGAAAATCATAATTATACCTAATTTCCAACACAAAAATCAACATTTATCTCAATTTTTTTTTTTTTTTTTCTCAAATCATAATTATACCTCATTTTGATCACGATCGTCAACATTTACCACAATACAATTCAACCTTCTTGTTGAGTGACGTGACGTTGGTGGTCCAGGTGAGATCCTCTGTGATGTGCACTCCCAGAAATTTAGTGCTGCCGACTCCCTCCACGGTTGAGCTGTCGATGGTCAGCGGGGGGTGGTCAACAGAGTTTCTCCTGAAGTCCATCACAACCTCTTTCGTCTTACCCACATTGAGGGACAGGTTGTTAGCACCACACCATTCAGCCAGCTGTGCCACTTCCTCTCTGTAGTGCGTTTCATCGTTGTTGCTGATGAGGCCTACCACAGTTGTGTCATCAGCAAACTTGATGATGTGGTTGGAGCTGGACTTGGCAGTGCAGTCGTGGGTCAGCAGCGTGAAGAGCAGCGGGCTGAGCACACAGCCATGTGGGGCACCTGTGCTCAGTGTGGTAGTGCTGGAGGTGTTGCGGCCAACACGGACTGACTGAGGTCTTGTAGTTAAAGAGTCCAGGATCCAATTACAGAGGGAGGTGTTAAGGCCCAGCAGGTTTAGTTTGTGGATGAGCTGTTGTGGGATTATTGTGTTGAATGCTGAGCTGAAGTCAATGAACAGCATTCTAACATAAGAGTCTTTCTGTTCCAGATGGCTAAGAGCTAGGTGGAGAGTGGTGGATATTGCATCGTCCGTGGAACGGTTTGGACGGTATGCAAACTGGAGTGGGTCCAGCGTGTTTGGGAGACTGGACTTGATGTGCTGCATGACTAACCTCTCAAAATACTTCATCATGATTGGGGTCAGTGCTATGGGACGGTAGTCATTCAGACAGGACACAGGTGACTTCTTTGGTACTGGAATTATGGAGGTGGATTTGAGACACGTGGGGACGACTGCCTGGCTCAGTGAGGTGTTGAAGATGTCTGTTAGGACATCTGTCAGCTGTGCAGCACAGTCTTTCAGTACACGGCCAGGTATGTTGTCAGGGCCCGCAGCCTTTTGTGGGTTAATCCTGGATAGGGTCTTCCTTACGTCGACTGGAGAGAGACAGAGTACCTGGTCGTTTGGAGATGTGAGTAGTTTCTATGCAGGTGTGTCGTTCTGTATCTCAAATCGTGAGTAGAAGTGGTTGAGTGCCTCTGGAAGGGATGTGTCATGGTCACTGGCCTGTGGCAGGGGCTTGTAGTCAGTGATGGTCTGAATGGCTTGCCACAGGGTCCGAGTGTCTCTGCTGTCTGTGAAGTGATTGTTGATTTTTTTAGCATACTGATGTTTTGCCTTCTTGATACCATGAGACAGATTGGTTCTTGCTGTTTTGAGAGCTGCTTTATCTCCTGATCTGAATGCTTCATCTCTGGTCTTTAGCAGCCCACGAACCTCTGCTGTCATCCATGGCTTCTGGTTGGCACGTGTGGTGATGGTTTTGGTGACTGTCACATCATCTATGCACTTTTTGATGTAAGCAGTCACAGTTTCGGTGTACTCCTGCAGGTCTGTGTGGTTGTTGTAGGTGGCCGCCTCTTTAAACATGTTCCAGTCTGTGTCCTGGAAGCAGTCCTGCAGTGCTGAGGTGGCATTGTCTGGCCATACTGTGATCTGCTTTTGAACCGGTTTGGTGAGTTTGAGAAGTGGTATGTATGCTGGGATTAGCATAACAGAGATGTGGTCCGAGTACCCGAGGTGGGGGCGGGGTTCGGCTTTGTATGCGTCCTTTACTGTTGTGTAAACAAAATCCAGTGTGTTGTTTCCCCTTGTTGCAAAGTTCACATCTTGGTAGAACTTTGGCAAAACTGTCTTTAGGTTTGTGTGGTTGAAGTCACCGGCTATGATGAAAAAGCCGTCAGGGTTATTTGTTTGTTGTTCGCTGATGGCGCTGTACAGCTCGCGAAGCGCGTCCTTTGCATTTGCACACGGAGGAATGTAAACCGCGACAATAACAATGGCCGTGAACTCCCGCGGCAGATAGAATGGTCGACACTTCACAAACATAAACTCCACCAGTGATGAACAGTGTTTTGTCACTACCGCAGCATTGTTACACCATTCTTTGTTGATATACACACACAAGCCACCCCTGCGAGTCTTACCTGACAGTGATGAATCTCTGTCCGCGCGGTAGCAAGTTAGTCCGTGCAACTGAATGGCGGAGTCCAGGATGTTGTCGTTTAGCCATGTTTCAGTGAAAACAAACAAACAACAATCCCTTGCCTCATGCTGTGTAGATCGACTGAGTTGAATTAAGTCCAGTTTGTTTTCCAGAGAGCGAACGTTTGAGAGCATGAGTGTTGGAAGAGCCGGTCTTGTGGGGTTAGCCCTCAGTCTAGCTCGTATACCTCCGCACTTACCGCGCTTCCGTCCTCTCTCACACCGCTTGCGACGCCGCCTTGTGCAGGTAGCGTCAGTCGGCGAGGCCGCGGTCTCGAGGTCCGGCTCCAGCAGTAAACAAAGGCCTCGTAGCTTCTCAGTAGCCGCCGGCGAGAGTTTGTGTTTGTATGTCTTGTCGATATCCAAAAGGCTTTGGCGATCGTAGATGTATCCCGGAGTGATCTCCCGATGAATTAGCGGTAAATCGACACTATTTGGAGACGAACAGACGACATTAAAAGACATAAAAGCACCGTCTTTGGGACCTGGAGTGGCCGCTGCGTCTGATCGCGCCGCCATCTTGGTTCTTTCCCAGCTGAATGTGCCTGATTCCACCTCTAGGTGGATCATAGACTTCCTGTCTGACAGGAAGCAGCATGTGAGAATGGAAAAACATGTTTCTGACCCCCGAACCATCAGTACTGGCTCCCCTCAAGGCTGTGTTCTTTCTCCTCTCCTCTTCTCTCTATACACCAACAGCTGCACCTCCAGTCATGAGTCTGTCAAAAAAACTGAAGTTTGCGGATGATACAACCCTCATTGGGCTCATCTCTGATGGGGATGAGTTTACCTACAGGTGGGAGACTGATCATCTGGTGACCTGGTGCAATCAGCACAACCTGGAGCTCAACGCTGTAAAAACAGTGGAGATGGTGGTTGACTTCAGGAAGAACCCAGACCCACCTGCCCCCATAATCCTGTGTAGCTCCTCAGTAGAAACTGTGGACTCTGTCCACTTCCTGAGCACCATCATCACCCAGGACCTCAAGTGGGAGCTAAACATCAGCTCTCTAATTAAAAAAGTACAGCAGATGATGTACTTCCTGAGGCAGCTGAAGAAGTTTAACCTGCCAGTGACAATGATGGTTCACTTCTACACTTCCATCATTGAGTCCATTCTCACCACCTCCTTCACCATCTGGTATGCTGCTGCCACTGCTAAGGACAAAGGCCGACTGCAACGTGTCATCTGCTCTGCTGAGAAAGAAATCGGATGCAACCTTCCATCTCTTCAGGACCTGTGCACTTCCAGGACCCTGAAGCGGGCGATTAAGATTGTGGCTGACACTTCTCACCCTGGACACAAACTTTTTGAAGCACTCCCATCTGGAAAAAGACTGCGGTCCATCAGGACCAGGGCCTCACGCCACAAAAACAGTTTCTTTCCATCTGCAGCTGCCCTCATCAACAATACTCAGGTCCCATCAGGGCTTCTTACTCACGCCCATGGACATTACACTTCACACTGAAAAAAAAAAAAAAAAAAAAAAAACACGCACACACACGTGTTGTTTCACATGTGTTACATTAACACTCACAACTCAGGCTGCTATATTCTCACATCCCAGACTGTAAGCATTTGCACTGACCCCTCGCTGCACATCTTGCACAATGTTATGTTCAGAATGTACAGCTTGTTTCAACTGTAAACATTTGCACTGCCCCACTTTACATATTCTGCACAAATGTAGAGTTCATGTTTACAATGTTTATTTTGTATAGCTGTTACTTGTCTTACCTATAAATTGTTTACCTCATTGTTCAATAATTTATTTATTTATTTTTTGCTTTTCTGTTGTCTTTGTCAAACACCAATTTACCAAGACAAATTCCTCGTACATGTATACATACAGTACTTGGCAATAAACGTGATTCTGATTTCTTGCAGGTCAGCAGTAACCCTGGACATATTTCCTCTGGTGTTTTTCAGAGACAGCAGACAGGTCAGTTTACTGTCATTAGTTATTTTAATATAGACCTTTCTTGCCTGCCGCTTGTAAAGGGTTATTGCCTTCAGGAGTTTTACAGAAGTGTATGAGCAGTAATTGCTTCTAATTCATTGAACATGCATGAAAAAGCTTTGTCTAATGTGCTTCGATTAACTATCTGTAAAGTGCAGCATCCTGAAAAATGCACTTTTTTGGCTAAGTTTAGAATAAGAATCAGAATTAGAATCAGAATGAGCTTTATTGGCCATGTATGCTTACACATACGAGGAATTTGTTTTAGTGACAGAAGCTCTTCAGTGCAACAGAAAGAGCAACAGGACAGGAACACAGATTATAAAAGAATAATATACAAATATACAAATTGGCAATGTACAAATAGCAAAAACACAATATATGATATAGACAATTATGGTGTACAGGTCTGACATGTGCAAATCTGAAATGAAAAAAATAAGTATTTGTGGTGAATAAATAATTTATAATAGCGCTGTGTGTTCCACGTTTAATGTCAAGTGTTCATGAGATGGATTGCCTGAGGGAAGAAACTGTTCCTGTGTCTGGTCGTTCTGGTGCTCAGAGCTCTGTAGCGTCGACCAGACGGTAACAGTTCAAAGAGGGAGCGCGCTGGATGTGAGGGGCCCAGAGTGATTTTGCCAGCCCTTTTGCTCACTCTGGCTAAGTACAGTTCTTGGAGAGTGGGGAGGGGTGTACCAATGATTTGCTCAGCAGACCGGACTACCCTCTGTAGTCTTCTGAGGTCAGATTTGGTAGCCGAGCTGAACCAGACAGTTATTGAAGTGCAGAGGACGGATTCAATGATGGTGGAGTAGAACTGATTCAGCAGCTCTTGTGGCAGGTTGAACTTCCTCAGCTGGCGAAGGAAGTACAACCTCTGCTGGGCCTTTTTCACAATGGACTCAATGTGATTGTCCCACTGCAGGTCCTGGGAGATGGTGGTGCCCAGGAATCTGAATGACTCCACTGCAGTCACAGTGCTGTTCATGATGGTGAGTGGGGGGAGAGCAGGGGGGTTTCTCCTGAAGTCCACGATCATCTCCGCAGTTTTGACCGCAGGCAGACTTGTCACTGTCCTGGATGAGGCCGATCAGTGTGGTGTCGTCTGCAGACTTCAGGAGCTTGACAGATGGGTCTTTAGAGGTGCAGTCATTAATGTACAGGGAGAAGAGCAGTGGGGAGAGAACACAGCCCTGAGGATCTCCAATGCTGATTATACGAGTGCTGGATGTGTATTTTCCCAGCCTCACTAGCTGCTGTCTGTCTGTCAGGAAGTTGTTGATCCACTGACAGACGGAGGTGGGGACGGAGAGCTGAGTTAGTTTATTCTGAAGGGTGTCCGGGATGATGGTGTTAAAAGTGGAGCTGAAGTCTACGAAGAGGATCCTCACATAAGTCCTTGTTCTGTCCAGATGTTGCAGGATGAAGTGCAGTTCCATGTTGACTGCATCATCCACAGACCTGTTTGCTCTGTAGGCAAACTGCAGGGGGTCCAGTAAGGGTCCAGTGGAGGCCTTCAGATAAGCCAAAACCAGTCTTTCAAATGATTTCATGACCACAGACGTTAGAGCCACAGGTCTGTAGTCATTAATTCCAGTAATTTTGGGTTTCTTTGGGACGGGGATGATGGTGTAGCGTTTGAAGCATGAGGGGACTTCGCACAGCTCCAGAGATCTGTTGAAGATCTGTGTGAAGATGGGGGCCAGCTGGTCAGCACAGATTTTTAGGCAGGCTGGTGACACACCATCTGGGCCTGGTGCTTTCCTTCTTTTGTTCTTTCTGAAGACCTGGTGCACCTCATCTTCGCTGATCTGAATTGCAGGTGTGGGGGAGAGGGGGGTTGCTGGAGGTGTGAATGGTTGTGTGGAGAGGTGTTCAGGGCGGGTGTGGGGTGTTTTTTCAAACCTGCAATAGAACTCATTCAGATCGTCTGCCAGTTGTTGATTCTCCAGAGTGCTGGGGGATGGTGACTTGTATCTGGTGATTTCTTTCATACCTTTCCACACTGAAGCAGAATCGCCAGAAGAGAATTTTTTCCTTAGCTTGCCGGAATAATTCCTCTTTGCCACTCTGATTTCCTTTTCCAGTGTGTATTTGGCCTGCTTATACAAGACTTTATCCCCTTTCTGTAAGCATCTTCTTTGGCCTGACGGAGCTCGCTGAGTTTTGCAGTGAACCATGGTTTGTTGTTGTTGTAAGTTAGATGAGTCTTGGTAGGAATGCACATATCCTCACAGAAACTGATATAAGATGTTACAGTCTCTGTGAGCTGATCCAGACCATTTGCGGCAGCTTCAAACACAGTCCAATCAGTGAGAGAGAAACAGGCTTGTAAAACCCGCTCTGTTTCATTAGTCCATCTTTTAACAGTTCTTAATACAGGTTTTTCAGATTTCAGTGTCTGCCTGTAGGTCGGTATAAGATGAACCTAATGGTAATCAGATACTCCTAAAGCTGCTCGTGGGACAGAGTGATATGCCTCTTTTATTGCTGTGTAACAGTGATCCAATATATTACTGTCTCTGGTGGGACATGTAATGTGGTGTCTGTATTTTGGCAGTTCGCGAGAGAGATTTGCTTTATTAAAGTCCCTGAGAATGATTAAAACAGAGTCCGGGTGTTGTTGCTCAGTCTCTGTGATCATATCAGTGACTTTCTGTAAAGCGAAGCACACGCGCGCTTGCGGAGGAATGTAAGCACTCACGAGAATGAACAAGCAAAACTCCCGCGGTGAGTAAAAAGGCTTGCAGTTAATGAAGAGCGTTTCTAGATCAGAACAGCACATCTTCTTTAACAAAGTTACATCTGTACACCACCTCTCATTGATGTGAAAGCACGTCCCGCCCCTGCGCGATTTCCCCATTGATTCTGCCTCGCGATTTGCTCTGATCAGCTGGAAGTTAGGCAGATGTAACGTGCTGTCTGGTATGGCGTCGTTCAGCCACGTTTCCGTGAAACACAGAGCAGCAGAGTTTGTAAAATCCCTATTTGTCCGGGAGAGCAGAAGGAGTTCGTCCGTTTTGTTGGGTAGAGAGCGGAGATTCGCCAGATGGATGCTAGGCAACTCCGTTCTAAATCCGCGCTGTCTGAGCTTCGTGAGCGAGCCGGCTCGCTTCCCCCGTCTGCGCATCCTGAAGCGTTTGACCAGAGCTACGGCTCCGCCAACAACAATGTCCAGCAAAACGTCAGAATAATCAAAAACCGGTAAAAGATTTTGTGGTGTGTTCTGCCAAATGTTCAGCAGATCATCCCTAGTAAAACTGATGGTGTTTGAGAAACAAAAAACAGGAAAAACGAACAAAAACAGTACAAACACTGAAGAGAAAAGTACAGTAGCTGCCATGTGCGACGCCATCTTAGCATAATCAGATATGTATATCTTAGCATAATGAGATATATATATGTTATATATCGGATAAGCTTCTCTGCCTCAACAAGATGCGCAAGGTTGGAAATTTATCTGGAGCTCCCTCAAAGCAAGAACCACACACCTTGCTAAAAAGGAGGTAGTCCTTGCATTGGCCGGGAATGGGACCCGCGTGGCAGGCGAGAATTCTACCACTGAACCACCAATGCCCTGCAACCCTTGCCGCTAATCGTGCATTTACTGGGAATCAGGCTTGCGAAGCCCCGCCGAAAAGCACGTACAGAATGGATTATGAGAGAACCCTTCGTGGCACACTCAAATGAAGCTCCTTCAAGCCAATTACGCTTCAGCCTCAAGCTTCATTTTAAAGAAACTCACTTCTGAAGTAACATAACACACGGTCTTGCATTGGCCGGGAATCGAACCCGGGTCGCCCGTGTGGGAGGCGATAACTTTACCACTGCATGGAGGTGCGAATGGCTGCAAACACAGATAACGCTTTTAAAGAACCAGACGCCTGACGTAAAAGTGCACAGCTGCTGCATAGGCCAGGAATCGGACCCGGGTCTCAAGTCTAGGAATTCATTTGGAAATGAAGTCTCTTTCACGAGGGTAATATCGACCAATGCTAAAGTTAAACAACTGAGAGGTAAACTGAACAAGTTCCATAGGCATTTGATGTATAGAAATGGACTAATGAGTCTCTGAACAAAGGGGAAGGGGCGGAGGTCAAAATCAAAAGTCAAAATCATTATCTTCAGTGGCCAAAAGCTCCCTTAAGAACTACAGTGCATCTCATCCTCCTGGACTGCACCAGATTTGTCAGGTCTTGCTGGGAGATGTTAACCCGCTCTTCCACCAAGGCACTTGCATGTTCTCAAACACAACCTGTTTGGGGGATGGGGGCATAGGTTTACATGCTGTTTGACACTGCCATGACAATCAGCGGTCCATCTGTGCCCC
Organism: Spinibarbus caldwelli; assembly: GCA_039654775.1. NCBI lineage: Eukaryota > Metazoa > Chordata > Actinopteri > Cypriniformes > Cyprinidae > Spinibarbus > Spinibarbus caldwelli. The sequence continues at coordinate 147,540 of JBCAMP010000292.1, forward strand.
TGAAGTGCTGTCTTAGGGATCTTCCATTACTAACATTGCAGTTTATCCCACTTTCTTGCATCCTGAAAAATGCACTTTTTTGGCTAAGTTTAGAATCAGAATCAGAATCAGAATCAGAATGAGCTTTATTGGCCAGGTATGCTTACACATACGAGGAATTTGTTTTAGTGACAGAAGCTCTACAGTGCAACAGAAAGACAGCAACAGGACAGGACACAGATTATAAAAGAATAATATACAAATATACAAATAGGCAATGTACAAATAGCAAAAACACAATATATAATATAGACAATTATGGTGTACAGGTCTGATATGTGCATATCTGAAATGAAAAAAATAAGTATGTGTGGTGAATAAATAATTTATAATAGTGTTGTGTGTTCCACGTTTAATGTCAAGTGTTCATGAGATGGATTGCCTGAGGGAAGAAACTGTTCCTGTGTCTGGTCGTTCTGGTGCTCAGAGCTCTGTAGCGTCGACCAGACGGTAACAGTTCAAAGAGGGAGTGTGCTGGATGTGAGGGGTCCAGAGTGATTTTGCCAGCCCTTTTGCTCACTCTGGATAAGTACAGTTCTTGGAGAGTGGGGAGCGGTGTACAAATGATTCGCTCAGCAGACCGGACAACCCTCTGTAGTCTTCTGAGGTCAGATTTGGTAGCTGAGCTGAACCAGACAGTTACTGAAGTGCAGAGGACGGATTCAATGATGGCGGAGTAGAACTGATTCAGCAGCTCCTGTGGCAGGTTGAACTTCCTCAGCTGGCGAAGGAAGTACAACCTCTGCTGGGCCTTAAGAACTACAGTGCATCTCATCCTCCTGGACTGCACCAGATTTGTCAGGTCTTGCTGGGAGATGTTAACCCGCTCTTCCACCAAGGCACTTTCATGTTCTCAAACACAACCTGTTTGGGGGATGGGGGCATAGGGTTACATGCTGTTTGACACTGCCATGACAATCAGCGGTCTATCTGTGCACCTGAAGTGCTGTCTTAGGGATCTTCCAGTACTGACATTGCAGTTTATCCCACTTTCTTGCAGGTCAGCAGTAACCCTGGACATATTTCGTCTGGTGTTTTTTTCAGAGACAGCAGACAGGTCAGTTTACTGTCATTAGTTATTTTAATATAGACCTTTCTTGCCTGCCGCCTGTAAAGGGTTATTGCCTTCAGGATTTTTTCAGAAGTGTATGAGCAGTAATTGCTTATAATTCATTAAACATGCATGAAAAAGCATTGTCTAATGTGCTTCAATTAATTATCTGTTAAGTGCAGCATCCTGAAAAATGCACTTTTTTGGCTAAGTTTAGAATCAGAATCAGAATCAGAATTAGCTTTATTGGCCAGGTATGCTTACATATACGAGGAAATTGTTTTAGTTACAGAAGCTCTACAGTGCAACAGAAAGACAGCAACAGGACAGGACACAGATTATAAAAGAATAATATACAAATATACAAATAGGCAATGTACAAATAGCAAAAACACAATATATAATATAGACAATTATGGTGTACAGGTCTGATATGTGCATATCTGAAATGAAAAAATAAGTATGTGTGGTGAATAAATAATTTATAATAGTGTTGTGTGTTCCACTTTAATGTCAAGTGTTCATGAGATGGATTGCCTGAGGGAAGAAACTGTTCCTGTGTCTGGTCGTTCTGGTGCTCAGAGCTCTGTAGCGTCGACCAGATGGTAACAGTTCAAAGAGGGAGTGTGCTGGATGTGAGGGGTCCAAAGTGATTTTGCCAGCCCTTTTGCTCACTCTGGATAAGTACAGTTCTTGGAGAGTGGGGAGGGGTGTACAAATGATTCGCTCAGCAGACCGGACTACCCTCTGTAGTCTTCTGAGGTCAGATTTGGTAGCTGAGCTGAACCAGACAGTTATTGAAGTGCAGAGGAAGGATTCAATGATGGCGGAGTAGAACTGATTCAGCAGTTCCTGTGGCAGGTTGAACTTCCTCAGCTGGCGAAGGAAGTACAACCTCTGCTGGGCCTTTTTCACAATGGACTCAATGTGATTGTCCCACTTCAGGTCCTGGGAGATGGTGGTGTTCAGGAATCTGAATGACTCCACTGCAGTCACAGTGCTGTTCATGATGGTGAGTGGGGGGAGAGCAGGGGGGTTTCTCCTGAAGTCCACGATCATCTCCGCAGTTTTAAGCGTGTTGAGCTCCAGGTTGTTAAGAATCAGAATCAGAATCAGAATCAGAATGAGCCTTATTGGCCAGGTATGCTTACACATACGAGGAATTTGTTTTTGTGACAGAAGCTCTACAGTGCAACAGAAAGACAGCAACAGGACAGGGCACAGATAATAAAAGAATAATTTACAAATAGGCAATGTACAAATAGCAAAAACACAATATATAGACAATTATGGTGTACAGGTCTAATATGTGCAAATCTGAAATGAAAAAAATAAGTATGTGTGGTCAATAAATAATTTATAATAGTGTTGTGTATTCCACGTTTAATGTCAAGTGTTCATGAGATGGATTGCCTGAGGGAAGAAACTGTTCCTGTGTCTGGTCGTTCTGGTGCTCAGAGCTCTGTAGCATCGACCAGATGTTAACAGTTCAAAGAGGGAGTGTGCTGGATGTGAGGGGTACAGAGTGATTTTGCCAGCCCTTTTGCTCACTCTGGATGAGTACAGTTCTTGGAGAGTGGGGAGGGTTGTACCAATGATTCGCTCAGCAGTCCGGACTACCCTCTGTAGTCTTCTGAGGTCAGATTTGGTAGCTGAGCTGAACCAGACAGTTATTGAAGTGCAGAGGACGGATTCAATGATGGCGGAGTAGAACTGATTCAGCAAGTCCTGTGGCAGGTTGAACTTCCTCAGCTGGCGAAGGAAGTACAACCTCTGCTGGGCCTTTTTCACAATGGAGTCTATGTGATTGTCCCACTTCAGGTCCTGGGAGATGGTGGTGTCCAGGAATCTGAATGACTCCACTGCAGTCACAGTGCTGTTCATGATGGTGAGTGGGGGGAGTGCAGAGGGGTTCCTCCTGAAATCCACGATCATCTCCACAGTTTTGAGCGTGTTGAGCTCCAGGTTGTTAAGACTGCACCAGACAGCCAGCTCCTTAACCTCCTGTCTGTAGGCAGACTCGTCACCGTCCTGGATGAGGCTGATCAGTGTGGTGTCGTCTGCAAACTTCAGGAGCTTGACAGAGGGGTCTTTAGATGTGCAGTCGTTGGTGTACAGGGAGAAGAGCAGTGGTGAGAGAACACAGCCCTGAGGAGCTCCAGTGCTGATCGTACGAGTGCTGGATGTGTATTTTCCCAGCCTCACTAGCTGCTGCCTGTCTGTCAGGAAGCTGGTGATCCACTGACAGACGGAGGTGGGGACGGAGAGCTGAGTTAGTTTGTTCTGAAGGGTGTCCGGGATGATGGTGTTAAAAGTGGAGCTGAAGTCTACGAACAGGATCCTCACATAAGTCCCTGGTCTGTCCAGATGCTGCAGGATGAAGTGCAGTCCCATGTTGACTGCATCATCCACAGACCTGTTTGCTCTGTAGGCAAACTGCAGGGGGTCCAGTAAGGGTCCAGTGGAGGACTTCAGATAAGCCAAAACCAGTCTTTCAAATGACTTCATGACCACAGATGTTAGAGCCACAGGTCTGTAGTCATTAAGTCCAGTAATTTTGGGTTTCTTTGGGACGGGGATGATGGTGGAGCGTTTTAAGCATGAGGGGACTTCGCACAGCTCCAGAGATCTGTTGAAGATCTGTGTGAAGATGGGGGCCAACTGGTCAGCACAGATTTTTAGGCAGGCTGGTGACACACCGTCTGGGCCTGGTGCTTTCCTTCTTTTGTTCTTTCTGAAGACCTGGCGCACCTCATCTTCGCTGATCTGAATTGCAGGTGTGGGGGAGACGGGGGTTGCTGGAGGTGTGAATGGTTGCGTGAATGGTTGTGTGGAGAGGTGTTCAGGGCGGGTGTGGGGTGTTTTTTCAAACCTGCAATAGAACTCGTTCAGACCGTCTGCCAGGTGTTGATTCTCCAGAGTGCTGGGGGATGGTGACTTGTAACTGGTGATTTCTTTCATACCTTTCCACACTGAAGCAGAATCACTGGAAGAGAATTTTTTCCTTAGCTTGCCGGAATAATTCCTCTTTGCCACTCTGATCTCCTTTTCCAGTGTGTATTTGGCCTGTTTATACAAGACTTTATCCCCCTTTCTGTAAGCATCTTCTTTGGCCTGACGGAGCTGTCTGAGTTTTGCAGTGAACCATGGTTTGTCGTTGTTGTAAGTTAGATGAGTCTTGGTAGGAATGCACATATCCTCACAGAAACTGATGTAAGATGTTACAGTCTCTGTGAGCTCATCCAGATCATTTGCGGCAGATTCAAAAACAGTCCAATCAGTAAAGTCGAAACAGGCTTGTAAATCCCACTCTGTTTCATTAGTCCATCTTTTAACAGTTCTTAATACAGGTTTTCCAGATTTGAGTTTCTGCCTGTAGGTCGGTATAAGATGAACCAAACAGTGATCAGAAAGTCCTAAAGCTGCCCGTGGAACAGAGTGATATGCGTCCTTTATGGCTGTGTAGCAGTGATCCAATATATTACTGTCTCTGGTGGGACATGTAACATGCTGTCTGTATTTTGGCAGTTCACGGGAGAGATTTGCTTTATTAAAGTCCCCGAGAATGATTAAAACAGAGTCCGGGTGTTGTTGTTCTGTGTCTGTGATCATATCAGCGAGTTTCTGTAAAGCTGAGCTCACGTGCGCTTGCGGAGGAATGTAAACACTCACCAGAATGAACGAGTGAATCTCCCGCGGCGAGTAGAAAGGCTTGCAGTTAATAAAGAGCGTTTCTAGATCAGAACAGCACATCTTCTTTAACACAGTTACATCTGTACACCACCTCTCATTGATGTAAAAGCACGTCTCGCCGCCGCGCGATTTCCCCATTGATTCTGCCTCCCGATCTGCTCTAAACAGCTGAAAGCTCGGAAGATGTAACGCGCTTTCCGGAATGGCGTCGTTCAGCCAGGTTTCCGTGAAACACAGAGCAGCAGAGTTTGAAAAGTCCCTGTTTGTCCGGGAGAGCAGAAGGAGTTCGTCCGTTTTGTTGGGTAGAGAGCGGAGATTCGCCAGATGGATGCTAGGCAACGCCGTTCTAAATCCACGCTGTCTGAGCTTCACGAGCGCGCCGGCTCGCTTCCCCCGTCTGCGCGTCCTGAAGCGTTTGACCAGAGCTACAGCTCCGCCAACAACAATATTCAGCAAAACGTCCGAATAATCAAAAACCGGTAAAAGATTCTGTGGTGTGTTCTGCCGAATGTTCAGCAGATCATCCCTAGTAAAACTGATGGTGTTTGAGAAACAAAAAACAGGAAAAACGAACAAAAACAGTACAAACACTGAAGAGCAAAGCACAGTAGCTGCCATTTGCGGTGCCATCATAGATTTGCATCCAGACTGCACCATCCTTAGACTGTGAAAAAAATAAGTATGTGTGGTGAATAAATAATTTATAATAGTGTTGTGTATTCCACGTTTAATGTCAAGTGTTCATGAGATGGATTGCCTGAGGGAAGAAACTGTTCCTGTGTCTGGTCGTTCTGGTGCTCAGAGCTCTGTAGCGTCGAACAGACGGTAACAGTTCAAAGAGGGAGTGTGCTGGATGTGAGGGGTCCAGAGTGATTTTGCCAGCCCTTTTGCTCACTCTGGATAAGTACAGTTCTTGGAGAGTGGGGAGGGGTGTACCAATGATCCGCTCAGCAGACCGGACTACCCTCTGTAGTCTTCTGAGGTCAGATTTGGTAGCTGAGCTGAACCAGACAGTTATTGAAGTGCAGAGGACGGATTCAATGATGGCGGAGTAGAACTGATTCAGCAGCTCCTGTGTACAACCTCTGCTGGGCCTTTTTCACAATGGACTCAATGTGATTGTCCCACTTCAGGTCCTGGGAGATGGTGGTGCCCAGGAATCTGAATGACTCCACTGCAGTCACAGTGCTGTTCATGATGGTGAGTGGGGGGGAGAGCAGGGGGGTTTCTCCTGAAGTCCACGATCATCTCCGCAGTTTTGAGCGTGTTGAGCTCCAGGTTGTTAAGACTGCACCAGACAGCCAGCTCCTTAACACAGAGCAGCAGAGTTTGCAAAATCCCTATTTGTCCGGGAGAGCAGAAGGAGTTCGTCCGTTTTGTTGGGTAGAGAGCGAAGATTTGCCAGATGGATGCTAGGCAACGCCGTTCTAAATCCGCGCTGTCTGAGCTTCACGAGCGAGCCGGCTCGCTTCCCCCGTCTGCGCGTCCTAAAGCGTTTGACCAGAGCTACGGCTCCGCCAACAACAATGTCCAGCAAAGCGTCCGAATAATCAAAAACCGGTAAAAGATTTTGTGGTGTGTTCTGCCGAATGTTCAGCAGATAATCCCTAGTAAAACTGATGGTGTTTGAGAAACAAAAAACAGGAAAAATGAACAAAAACAGTACAAACACTGAAGAGAAAAGAACAGTAGCTGCCATGTGCGACGCCATCCTAGCATAATCAGATATGTATATCTTAGCATAATTATATATATATATATGTTATATATCGGATAAGCTTCACCGCCTTAACAAGATGCGCAAGTTTGGAAATTTAGCTGGAGCTCCCTCAAAGCAAGAACCACACACCTTGCTAAAAAGGAGGTAGTCCTTGGATTGGCCGGGAATCGGACCCAGGTCTCCCGCGTGGCAGGCGAGAATTCTACCACTGAACCACCAATGCCCTGCAACCCTTGCCGCTAATCGTGTATTTACTGGGAATCAGGCTTGCGAAGCCCCGCCGAAAAGCACGTACAGAATGGATTATGAGAGAACCCTTCGTGGCACACTCAAATGAAGCTCCTTCAAGACAATTACGCTTCAGCCTCAAGCTTCATTTTAAAGAAACGCACTTCTGAAGTAACATAACACACGGTCTTGCATTGGCCGAGAATTGAACCCGGGTCGCCCGTGTGGGAAGCGATAACTTTACCACTGCATGGAGGTGCGAATGGCTGCAAACACAGATGCCGCTTTTAAAGAACCAGACGCCTGACGTAAAAGCGCACAGCTGCAGCATAGGCCTGGAATCGGACCCGGGTCTCAAGTCTAGGAATTCATTTGGAAATGACGTCTCTTTCACGAGGGTAATATCGACCAATGCTAAAGTTAAACAACTGAGAGGTAAACTGAACAAGTTCCATAGGCGTTTGATGTATAGAAATGGACTAATGAGTCTCTGAACAAAGGGGAAGGGGCGGAGGTCAAAATCAAAAGTCAAAATCGTTATCTTCCGTGGCCAAAAGCTCCCTTAAGAACTACAGTGTATATCATCCTCCTGGACTGCACCAGATTTGTCAGGTCTTGCTGGGAGATGTTAACCCGCTCTTCCACCAAGGCACTTTCATGTTCTCAAACACAACCTGTTTGGGGGATGGGGGCATAGGGTTACATGCTGTTTGACACTGCCATGACAATCAGCGGTCCGTCTGTGCCCCTGAAGCGCTGTCTTAGGGATCTTCCAGTACTGACATTGCAGTTTATCCCACTTTCTTGCAGGTAAGCAGTAACCCTGGACATATTTCGTCTGGTGTTTTTTCAGAGACAGCAGACAGGTCAGTTTACTGTCATTAGTTATTTTAATATAGACCTTTCTTGCCTGCCACCTGTAAAGGGTTATTGCCTTCAGGATTTTTTCAGAAGTGTATGAGCAGTAATTGCTTATAATTCATTGAACATGCATGAAAAAGCATTGTCTAATGTGCTTCAATTAATTATCTGATAAGTGCAGCATCCTGAAAAATGCACTTTTTTGGCTAAGTTTAGAATCAGAATCAGAATCAGAATGAGCTTTATTGGCCAGGTATGCTTACACATACAAGGAATTTGTTTTAGTGACAGAAGCTCTACAGTGCAACAGAAAGACAGCAACAGGACAGGACACAGATTATAAAAGAATAATATACAAATAGGCAATGTACAAATAGCAAAAACACAATATATAATATAGACAATTATGGTGTACAGGTCTGATATGTGCATATCTGAAATGAAAAAAATAAGTATGTGTGGTGAATAAATAATTTATAATAGTGTTGTGTATTCCACGTTTAATGTCAAGTGTTCATGAGATGGATTGCCTGAGGGAAGAAACTGTTCCTGTGTCTGGTTGTTCTGGTGCTCAGAGCTCTGTAGCGTCGACCAGACGGTAACAGTTCAAAGAGGGAGTGTGCTGGATGTGAGGGGTCCAGAGTGATTTTGCCAGCCCTTTTGCTCACTCTGGATAAGTACAGTTCTTGGAGAGTGGGGAGGGGTGTACCAATGATCCGCTCAGCAGACCGGACTACCCTCTGTAGTCTTCTGAGGTCAGATTTGGTAGCTGAGCTGAACCAGACAGTTATTGAAGTGCAGAGGACGGATTCAATGATGGCGGAGTAGAACTGATTCAGCAGCTCCTGTGGCAGGTTGAACTTCCTCAGCTGGCGAAGGAAGTACAACCTCTGCTGGGCCTTTTTCACAATGGACTCAATGTGATTGTCCCACTTCAGGTCCTGGGAGATGGTGGTGCCCAGGAATCTGAATGACTCCACTGCAGTCACAGTGCTGTTCATGATGGTGAGTGGGGGGGAAAGCAGGGGGGTTTCTCCTGAAGTCCACGATCATCTCCGCAGTTTTGAGCGTGTTGAGCTCCAGGTTGTTAAGACTGCACCAGACAGCCAGCTCCTTAACCTCCTGTCTGTAGGCAGACTCGTCACTGTCCTGGATGAGGCCGATCAGTGTGGTTTCGTCTGCAAACTTCAGGAGCTTGACAGAGGGGTCTTTAGAGGTGCAGTCATTAGTGTACAGGGAGAAGAGCAGTGGGGAGAGAACACAGCCCTGAGGATCTCCAGTGCTGATCGTACGAGTGCTGGATGTGTATTTTCCCAGCCTCACTAGCTGCTGTCTGTCTGTCAGGAAGTTGTTGATCCACTGACAGACGGAGGTGGGGACGGAGAGGTGAGTTAGTTTATTCTGAAGGGTGTCCGGGATGATGGTGTTAAAAGCGGAGCTGAAGTCTACGAAGAGGATCCTCACATAAGTCCCTGGTCTGTCCAGATGCTGCAGGATGAAGTGCAGTCCCATGTTGACTGCATCATCCACAGACCTGTTTGCTCTGTAGGCAAACTGCAGGGGGTCCAGTAAGGGTCTAGTGGAGGCCTTCAGATAAGCCAAAACCAGTCTTTCAAATGATTTCATGACCACAGACGTTAGAGCCACAGGTCTGTAGTCATTAATTCCATTAATTTTGGATTTCTTTGGGACGGGAATGATGGTGGAGCATTTGAAGCATGAGGGGACTTCGCACAGCTCCAGAGATCTGTTGAAGATCTCTGTGAAGATGGGGGCCAGCTGGTCAGCACAGATTTTTAGGCAGGCTGGTGACACACCATCTGGGCCTGGTGCTTTCCTTCTTTTGTTCTTCCTGAAGACCTGGCGCACCTCATCTTCGCTGATCTGAATTGCAGGTGTGGGGGAGAGGGGGGTTGCTGGAGGTGTGAATGGTTGTGTGGAGAGGTATTCAGGGCGGGTGTGGGGTGTTTTTTCAAACCTGCAATAGAACTCATTCAGATCGTCTGCCAGTTGTTGATTCTCCAGAGTGCTGGGGGATGGTGACTTGTAACTGCTGATTTCTTTCATACCTTTCCACACTGAAGCAGAATCGCCAGAAGAGAATTTTTTCCTTAGCTTGCCGGAATAATTCCTCTTTGCCACTCTGATCTCCTTTTCCACTGTGTATTTGGCCTGCTTATACAAGACTTTATCCCCCTTTCTGTAAGCATCTTCTTTGGCCTGACGGAGCTCTCTGAGTTTTGCAGTGAACCATGGTTTGTCATTGTTGTAAGTTAGATGAGTCTTGGTAGGAATGCACATATCCTCACAGAAACTGATATAAGATGTTACAGTCTCTGTGAGCTCATCCAGATCATTTGCGGCAGCTTCAAAAACAGTCCAATCAGTGAGAGAGAAACAGGCTTGTAAAACCCGCTCTGTTTCATTAGTCCATCTTTTAACAGTTCTTAATACAGGTTTTTCAGATTTGAGTTTCTGCCTGTAGGTCGGTATAAGATGATCCAAACAGTGATCAGAGACTCCTTACGCTGCTCGTGGGACAGAGTGATATGCATCTTTTATCGCTGTGTAACAGTGATCCAATATATTACTGTCTCTGGTGGGACATGTGATGTGCAGTCTATATTTTGGCAGTTTGCGAGAGAGATTTGCTTTATTAAAGTCCCCGAGAATGATTAAAACAGAGTCCGGGTGTTCTTCCTCAGTCTCTGTGATCATATCAGTGACTTTCTGTAAAGCGGAGCTTTTCCGCTTCAGCTCCTCTAGCCCTATCAGCGACTCATGCACTTCGAGCACTCTTACTTAACGTGCAAGCCGGCGTCCACCACGTGCGTTGGTGGTATAGTGGCGAGCATAGCTGCCTTCCAAGCATTTGACTGGGGTTAGATTCCCAGACAACGTTTTTTACTTACAATAATGGTTTTCAATTCCAGTCCCTGCCTAAGGCCTCACCGGAGGAGAGGGGTCCGCATAGAGTTTAATAGTTTGTTCGTGGCAGGCCGTTCGTGGACGCTGCGCGCCACACCCTAGATGATTTTCCCGCCCCCGGCGACTGCCCGGGTGGCGAGGGGAGGTCCGGCGGGCCCCGACGGAGGCGTCGGCTAGGGCCTGGGACCCCCAGGGGCCCCATGGAACGGCAACGAATCTGCCCACTTTTTCGCACGTTTTGTTGCAATCTGTTGGTCGGCCACAGGGTGGCAGGCTTCTGACCACAGACCGCCTACGGTGGGCGCGTCAAATTAGGTTGGGGGTTGGCGTCCACAAAACAGCCTATTCGTCCCACTGACCACCTATGTGACCACGAACAGCCTATTCGTCCCCCTGACCACCTATGTGACTGCGAACAGCCTATTCGTCCCCCTGACCACCTATGTGACCACGAACAGCCTATTCATCCCCCTGACCACCTATATGACCACGAACAGCCTATTCATCCCACTGACCACCTAAATGACCACGAACAGCCTATTTGTCCGCCGGCAATCTACGGAATGTGACCACGAACAGCCTATTCATCCCCCTGACCACCTATATGACCGCGAAGAGCCTATTTGTCCCCTAACCACCTATGTGACCACGAACAGCCTATTTGTCCCCCTGACCACCTATATGTCCACGAACAGCCTATTCGTCCCACTGACCAGCTATATGACCACGAACAGCCTATTTGTCCCCCTAACCACCTATATGACCAAGAAGACACTATTTGTCCCCCTGACCACCTATATGAAAATGAAATGCATATTCGTCCCCCTGACCACCTATGTGACCACTAACACCCAATTTGTCCCCCTGACCACCTATATGACCATGAACAGCCTATTTGTCCGCCGGCAATCTAAGGACGGTGACCACCGATAGCCTATTTGTCCACCTGACCTCCTATGTGACCACGAACAGCCTATTTGTCCCCCTGTCCACCTGTACACTAATAGGTCATAATTCATAACTACAGTGATTTTATTGAGTAATACCTACAGCAGCAGCCCTACCCAGCAGTTTCATGTACTTTAGAGCTCATAAAATGGCTTAATTTACATAAAAATGCACAGTCCATGGAAAACCTATGGAGACCCCGTCAAATAAGTTACAGGTGTCACTTGCCAATGTTGTATTTTGGAGTTGGATTTTGGTGAATTTCACCACATGTGGTGCATGACCACCCTTAACTTATTTGACAGGGCCTCCACAGGCTTTCCGTGGACAATGCATTAATAAGTCATAATTTAAGTTTATAATCATTTTATTATGCAAAACGTACAGTGCTACACTCAGGAAACACTGTCTGCCAAGTTCATGCACATTAGAGCTCATGAAATGGCTTAATTTGCATAAAAATACATTGTCCACGGACAGCCTGCGTAGGTCCTGTCAAAAAAGTTGCACGTGTCACCTGTCCACCTGTAACTTATTTGACGGGACCTACACAGGCGTTCCGTGGACGATACAGTAATAGGCCATATTTCATAATTACAGTTATTTTATTGAGTAATACCTACAGTACAGTGCTCAGGGAACACCAACCAGCAGTGTAATGTACATTAGAGCTCATTAAGTTGCTTAATTTGCATAGAAATACATTGTCCACGGACAGCCTGCGTAGGTCCTGTCAAATAAGTTGCACGTGTCACCTGTCCACCTGTAACTTATTTGACGGGACCTACACAGGCGTTCCGTGGACGATACAGTAATAGGCCATATTTCATAATTACAGTTATTTTATTGAGTAATACCTACAGTACAGTGCTCAGGGAACACCAACCAGCAGTTTAATGTACATTAGAGCTCATTAAGTTGCTTAATTTGCATAAAAATACATTGTCCACGGACAGCCTGCGTAGGTCCTGTCAAAAAAGTTGCACGTGTCACCTGTCCACCTGTAACTTATTTGACGGGACCTACACAGGCGTTCCGTGGACGATACAGTAATAGGCCATATTTCATAATTACAGTTATTTTATTGAGTAATACCTACAGTACAGTGCTCAGGGAACACCAACCAGCAGTTTAATGTACATTAGAGCTCATAAAGTTGCTTAATTTGCATAAAAATACATTGTCCACGGACAGCCTGCGTAGGTCCTGTCAAAAAAGTTGCACGTGTCACCTGTCCACCTGTAACTTATTTGACGGGACCTACACAGGCGTTCCGTGGACGATACAGTAATAGGCCATATTTCATAATTACAGTTATTTTATTGAGTAATACCTACAGTACAGTGCTCAGGGAACACCAACCAGCAGTTTAATGTACATTAGAGCTCATAAAGTTGCTTAATTTGCATAAAAATACATTGTCCACGGACAGCCTGCGTAGGTCCTGTCAAAAAAGATGCACGTGTCACCTGTCCACCTGTAACTTATTTGACAGGACCTACACAGGCGTTCCGTGGACGATACTGTAATAGGCCATATTTCATAATTACAGTTATTTTATTGAGTAATACCTACAGTACAGTGCTCAGGGAACACCAACCAGCAGTGTAATGTACATTAGAGCTCATAAAGTTGCTTAATTTGCATAAAAATACATTGTCCATGGACAGCCTGTGTAGGTCCTGTCAAATAAGTTGCACGTGTCACCTGTCCACCTGTAACTTATATGACGGGACCTACACAGGCGTTCCGTGGACGATACTGTAATAGGCCATATTTCATAATTACAGTTATTTTATTGAGTAATACCTACAGTACAGTGCTCAGGGAACACCAACCAGCAGTTTAATGTATATTAGACCGCAAAACAGCCGAAAACGAAGGGGATAAGTTACGCGTGTCGTACGCTACCACGCGCAGGAAACACCGTCTGACACGTTAACGTGCGTTACGACTCATCGATAGCCATATTTACCCGTAAAAATGTCTTTTTCGCGGAAACAGACACCCGTAACTTATTTGACGGGACCTACACAGGCTTTCCGTGGACAATGCCTTAATAGATCATATTTCATAAATGCGGCGATTTTATTGAGCGATACCTACAGTACAGTGCTCAGGAAACACCCTCCGGCAGTTTTGTGTACTTCAGAGCACGTAAAATGGCTTAATTTTCATAAAAACGCAATGTCCACGGAAAGCCTGTGGAGGCCCCATCAAATAAGTTGCACGTGGGCACTTCCTGCATGAATCGGCAAAATCGCAGGAAGCGTCCACGTGCAACCTATTTGACGCGACCTAGATAGGTGTTCCGTGGACAATGCATTAATAGCTCATATTTCATAGCTACAATGATTTTATTGAGTAATACCCGCAGTACAGTGCTCAGGAAACACCCTCCGGCAGTTTTGGGCACATCGGAGCTCGTAAAATGCCTTAATTTGCCAATAAATGCACCGTACGCGGAAAGCCTGTGGAGGTCCCGTCAAATAAGTTACACGTGGGCACTTCCTCTTTCGGTCGGTCAAAATAGCCCTTAATTTGGTGCAAAAACGTAGGGGCTTCGAATGCCCGCTCCTCACGCCCTCACGCACCTCGTGTCCGAGACCCGTAGCCCTCAGAGTACGGCAAGCGTTTGAAAAAAAATCAGAAAAAATATTCAGAGATAATGATCTGCCCGTAACGTACTGAGTTGGGCCAATTAAGCACTTCACGGTGCCCCAGGGACTTCAGCCTTTACGTGAAGTCTGAGGGGCCCCTGAGGGCCCGCAGATTTCAAATCGGAAACGGTCGGAACCTTCGGGGCCGTTCCGCGGGTTGTACGCCAAGCGCCTATGAAAATCAATGGGATAAGTTGCACGTGGCAGAGGCTCCCGTTCGGCCCCCGGGGGCCCGAGGGGCCTCAAATTTTGCAGGAAGTTGCGTCGCTTGGCCCTCGACGACATACCGAGAGGGCTCGGTCGGGAGAGGCCAAAAAATGTATTTCTTTGCTCTTCGTACAACCCTCTGCCTCACATAGGCCTCTGTGTGGCAAAGGCCTGTGCAGCGGCTACATTCTCAGTGCCTGATTGGCTCAGCGAGCATCCAGGGCCACGAAACTCCGGGCCCCGCTTAGTGGGGCCCTGACGGTCCCCTGTGATGCATCTCGGGGCCCTGCGACCTTCGGGACCCCTGCGTTTCCCACGTCCCACTCGCAACTTATTCAATGGAAACTTCACAGGCGGTTCGCGGTCAAGGGGGTCTTTTTCGGCCGATCGGCCAGATACGGACACGGGACTCCGGGCGCTGTCCCGGGGGACCGTGACGTGACGTATATGTCAATTTCGGGGCAATCGGACCTTTCTGTCTCACTGTCCGCAAAACACCTATGAAAACAAATGGAATAAGTTGCACGCGTCAAGGGCTCCCGTTCGGCCCCTGGGGGTCCTGGTGGCCCCAAACTTCACATGCTGGTAGCCTAGGGGCCCCCGAATACCATATTGAGCGGACAAGC
>JBCAMP010000292.1:165000-306513 GCA_039654775.1 Spinibarbus caldwelli
TCGCCCCGTGGCCGGGGCGGGGATTCGGCGCTGGGCTCTTCCCTCTTCGCTCGCCGCTACTGAGGGAATCCTTGTTAGTTTCTTTTCCTCCGCTTACTGATATGCTTAAGTTCAGCGGGTTGTCTCGCCTGAGCTGAGGTCGTACTCGGATGGGGCAGCAGCGGCCGCTCCCGCGCCCCCGGGGTGGGGGCCGGGAGGCTGGCCTGAAACCGAGACGTCCGACAGCCCCCGGGGACGCGCCGCACCCGAGGGGGACGCGACCCGGGGCACGGACGGCGCCGCGCACCACCCCGACTCGCTTCACCACCCGTCAGCGTCCGTCCGCGCGAGAGTTGGAGGGCCCCTTCGGCGGGCAGCGGAGGGGGTTCAGACCCACCGGCAGCCGCGGAGGAGGACACCATCTTGGACCTCGCGCAGACGACATGCGACAGGGGGAGGGCCGGGGAGGCCGACGGATCGCCGCCCGTGGTCGGTCTGCACTTAGGAGGACGAAGGGAGCTCGACGGCCCCCTGCGACGCTCCAGCCGCGGGACCCGGAGGCCCCGATCGATAGGAAAGCGACTCTCAGTCAGGCGTAGCCCCGGGATGGACCCGGGGCCGCAAGTGCGTACGAAGTGTCGATGATCAATGTGTCCTGCAATTCACATTAGTTCTCGCACCTTGCTGCGTTCTTCATCGACTCACGAGCCGAGTGATCCACCGCTAAGAGTCGTACTCTTTTCGCCCTGAGGCGCTTGGCCATAGTGTTCACACACAGAGGGACTGGGGACCGCAACCGTACATTTTTCAGGGAGCCCACCCCGTCCCCGTGGGGAGGGCCCCTTCGTATCGCAGCGTAGAGGCGTATATCGCTGTTCGAGCGCTTTGGCTCTTTTTCTCAGGTCTGTGTTTCGTTTTCAAAGTG
Organism: Spinibarbus caldwelli; assembly: GCA_039654775.1. Classification (NCBI taxonomy): domain Eukaryota; kingdom Metazoa; phylum Chordata; class Actinopteri; order Cypriniformes; family Cyprinidae; genus Spinibarbus; species Spinibarbus caldwelli. The sequence continues at coordinate 165,905 of JBCAMP010000292.1, forward strand.
TGCGTCTCTCAAGTGCAGGATTCTCCCATTGCCCTTAGAGCGCTTTGGCTCTTTTTCTCAGGTCCGTGTTTCGTTTTCAAAGTGTGCGTCTCTCAAGTGCAGGATTCTCCCATAGGAAAGTGCGTGTCTCTCAAGTGCAGGATTCTCCCATCGCTCTTAGAGCGCTTTGGCTCTTTTGCTTTAGTCCGTGTTTCAACAGCCGGGCTCTTGGCTCCGGCGAGGCTTGCTCAAGGCCTCCGTGTGAAGAGGACATCGCCCGGGTAAAGACAGTCAGGGGGGGTGCCCTCCCCGTCCCCGTAGGGAGGACCCCATATAAAAACATAGGTAGCTTTAGAATGACAGTCAAGTTTTTCGTTCCCTCAGAGAGCCTCTTTGGCTCTTCGGTTCTGCATTTGCAGAGGAGGCTTGCCCAAGGCCTCCGTGTCCCCATGCCACGCACCAGAGGGGACACTCATTCGCTTCCGTGAAGCGTCGAGTCCAGTGAGCCTCTTTGGCTCTTCGGTTCTGCATTTGCTCAGGAGGCTTGCCCAAAGCCTCCGTGTCCCCACGCCACGCACCAGAGGGGACACTCCTTCGCTTCCGTGAAGCGTCGAGTCCTCAGACTCACAAGCCCCGTACCGCTCCAGGGTGGGGTGCGCCCAACAGCACCAGTTTGGAAAAAACAACGGGGTCGTAACCCCGGACGGGCGCCCCCTATTACGGGGGGTCTTTAAACCCACGGTCCCGGCAGGACGCCGGGCCAGCAGGGTACCCGTCGGGGGCGGCGCCCCCTCCCCAAGGGGAGGAAAGCGCCGAAGGGACGTTTCGGTGTGCCCCGCGTGCCACTCGCGGGGGCTTTGGATGCTCACGATGGTCTGGTTAAAACGTCAGGGCCTGCCGTGGCTCGCGGGACCCCCGCCCGTTAGGACAGCACGGGTCTTTATAAGGCGTCGGCCTCCGTGGTCACCAAGCACGGGGATCACGCCGTTGCCTTCCTTGGATGCCTAAGCACCTTTAGGGGCCCGCTATGTCACTCTCGCGGTGACCCCCACCCGTCGAGACAGGACGGGATTTTATGGCGTCGGCCTCCGTGGTCACCAAGCACGGGGCTCACGCCGTTGCTTTCCTTGGATGCCTAAGCACCTTTAGGGGCCCGCTATGTCTCGCTCGCGGTGACCCCCGCCCGCTGGGACAACACGGGTCTTTGTAAGGCGTCGGCCTCCGTGGTCGTCAAGCACGGGGCTCACGCCGTTGCCTTGTGTGGATGCCATGCCAATGCCATTCAGTTTTTCCGCGAGGAGCCCCGGCGGAGGCTGGTCCGAGGACCTCACTAAACCGTCCAATCGGTAGTAGCGACGGGCGGTGTGTACAAAGGGCAGGGACTTAATCAGCGCGGGCTCGTGACCCGCGCTTACTTGGAATTCCTCGTTTATGGGAAATAGTTTCAATCCCCAGTCCCGAGCACGAGCGGGGTTCAACGGGTTACCCGCGCCTCTCGGCGCAGGGTAGACACACGCTGATCCGCCCATTGTGGCGCGCGTGCAGCCCCGGACATCTAAGGGCATCACAGACCTGTTATTGCTCCTTCTCGCGTGGCTGAACGCCACTTGTTCCTCTAAGAAGTTATCGCCGACCGCTCCAGGGCCGCGTAACTATTTAGCAAGTTGGAATCTCGTTCGTTATCGGAATGAACCAGACAAATCGCTCCACCAACTAAGAACGGCCATGCACCACCACCCACAGTATCGAGAAAGAGCTTTCAATCTGTCAATCCTTTCCGTGTCCGGGCCGGGTGAGGTTTCCCGTGTTGAGTCAAATTAAGCCGCAGGCTCCACTCCTGGTGGTGCCCTTCCGTCAATTCCTTTAAGTTTCAGCTTTGCAACCATACTCCCCCCGGAACCCAAAGACTCTTGGTTTCCCGTACGCTGCCCGGCGGGTCATGGGTATAACGCCGCCGGATCGCGGGTTGGCATCGTTTACGGTCAGAACTACGACGGTATCTGATCGTCTTCGAGCCTCTGACTTTCGTTCTTGATTAAAGAAAACATTCTTGGCAAATGCTTTCGCTTTAGTCCGTCTTGCGCCGGTCCAAGAATTTCACCTCTAGCGGCGCAATACGAATGCCCCCGGCCGTCCCTCTTAATCATGGCTCCGGGTTCCATGAACCCAGCAAAATAGAACCGGAGTCCTTTTCCATCATTCCCAGCTGTGGTATTCAGAGGCGACGGGCGGCCTGCTTTGAACACTCTAATTTTTTCAAAGTAAACGCACTGGGCCCTCTCCGGACACCCAGCCAAGGGCATCCGGGGGGCGCAGGTAGTCAGGGTCTGGGACAGGCAGTGGTCGCCTCGCGGCGGACCGCCAGCCCACTCCCGAGATCCAACTACGAGCTTTTTAACTGCAGCAACTTCAATATACGCTATTGGAGCTGGAATTACCGCGGCTGCTGGCACCAGACTTGCCCTCCAATGGGTCCTCGCCCATGTGTTTAGGATGCGCCCATTCCAATTACAGGGCCTCTTGCGAGGCCTGTATTGGTATTTTTCGTCACTACCTCTCCGTGTCGGAAGTGGGTAATTTGCGTGCCTGCTGCCTTCCTTGGATGTGGTAGCCGTTTCTCAGGCTCCCTCTCCGGAATCGAACCCTGATTCCCCGTCACCCGTGGTCACCATGGTAGGCGCCTGAACTGCCATCGACAGTTGATAGGGCAGACACTCGAATGAAACGTCGCCGCCGCGGAGGGCGCGCGATCGTCCCGAGGTTACCCAGAGTCACCAAAGTATGCCGGGGGGTGCGAGGCCCGGAGGCCCCGACCTTACCCGGGCGGGTTTTGGATCTGATAAATGCACGCGTCCCTAGCTTTCCTCCCCCACAGAGGGGGGTGGGCGGCCGGTCGGCGCTCGTTAGCATGTATTAGCTCTAGGATTACCACAGGTATCCAAGTATCGTGTGGAGCGATCAAAGAGACCATAACTGATTTAATGAGCCATTCGCAGTTTCGCTGTACCGTCCGTTAGTACTTACACCTGCATGGCTTAATCTTTGAGACAAGCATATGTTACTGGCAGGATCAACCAGGTAAACCATCGCCCTCGGCCTTCGTGGTGTCTCGCACCACGCGCGGGAGGGGGGAGCCCCGGAGAGCCCCCCTCGCGTCCCACGCCAGCGCGTCCGCTCGCAGAGCGACGTGCGGCGGCCCTCTGAGTCAGGAGTGTGCGTGTGCCGTGGGCATCACTGAGAACATCGGCTGAGTTCAGAGTACCCGCTCCAACGGCAGAAACCAATCTGCATAACAGGGAAATAGCATTTCACGGAGGTACGGAGGGAGTGCGGTGGCGCACCGAGCGAGGCATGTCTTTGTTTGTTTCTTGGTTCACAAACGCCCGCAACCGAGACTTTTGCAATAATCAGCCCGCAGGCTGGCCTCTCTTAACCCGTAGGCGAGGCTATTTGCCCGTAGGCGAGGCAGTGCTTCTTACCCGTAGGCGAGGCTGTTATTTCTGCCTTTTATTGCATGCGAGGCTGTTTGGGTTCGCTCTTAGCGCCGAGAGGGGTGACCATAACTGATGTTATACCCCTCTCTACTGCTCAACCGCTCCTCCACACCGCCCGCCGGTAGCGGACCTCTGTGTTAGACGGGCCGTCTGTGTCTCTCAAGAACAGGTCGGGTCCGGGGGACCCTTCTCGTGCGCGCTTGTCAACTCGGACCAAGGCGTAGCAACCCCAGTTCTGCAACGAGTTCTCGCCTGGCCCTTAGGTAACCTCATCCCATAGCGACCTGACTTTGAGGCCGGGAGGGGTCCTAGCTCGGGCGCGCAACGTGTTCCACTCTGTCACTTTCGCCAGGCACATGGGAGAAAAGTCCCAGGGGTGCCAGCAGGGAAGGCCGTGCCTACCAACCCTAGCCAGACCTCGGATTCAAGTTCAGAAAAACGAGTCAGCCGGATTCTGTACACCACCTAAAAACGGCTCCTACATTTTTCGCGACCACCAGGACCGCGGCAAAATTTGCCCGAGGCCGACTTCGAGGCGCCTCGCCCGGCCTGAGCTAGAGCCTCGAGGGGGGTCCGGGTCGCTGGATGTTTGGCCAAGGCCCGCACCATCGACTTAGAGTTTTTTTTTGACCGAAATTCCTCCAGGGTCGACGACCAAAATCGCAGGCCCAAAAAGGTCGCCCTCGTCGGACACCTCGAGGGTCAGACACCCTGGATCTTTTCCCACCACTGGTCACCCTGAATCGACTTAGGTTTTGAACGCTAAAATCTCGCTGCCACTGGTCCCCCTGGATCGACTTAGGTTTTGAACGCTAAAATCTTCCTGCCACTGGTCCCCCTCTATCGACTTAGGTTTTGAACGCTAAAATCTTCCTGCCACTGGTTCCCCCCGTATATCGACTTAGGTTTTGAACGCTAAAATCTTCCTGCCACTGGTCCCCCTCTATCGACTTAGGTTTTGAACGCTAAAATCTTCCTGCCACTGGTCCCCCGGTATCGACTTAGAGGTTTTTCGACCTCGGCCCCTGGAACTCGGATCCGAGGGGGGCCTTCGTCTCGACTCACCCCGGCCAGGGGCGACCGAATGCGGTCAAGCGTTCAGAAAAACGAGACACCCGGATTCTGTACACCACCTAAAAACGGCTCCTACATTTTTCTCGACCACCAGGACCGCGGCCGAATCCGCCCGAGGCCGACTTCGAGGCACCTTTCCCGGCCTGAGATAGAGCCTCGACCACCCTGGATGTTTGGCCAAAGCCCGCACCATCGACTTAGAAGTTTTTTCAGACCCAAATTCATCCAGGGTCCACGACCGACACGGCGAGGCCGGGAGGGGCGCACCTCGTCGGATACCCCTCTCGCCGAAGACGGGCCCGGAGCCCCCGACCTGCCACTGGCCACCCAGACCTCACCGTCCCCCCGGTGAAGGCGGGGGGCCCTCGGACCCGGGCCCAGGCGCAAAGCTCAGTTCGTTTCGTTTCGGACCACCGGGGGGCTGAGGGGTGTTGGGCACAAATCCACCCCGCCAGGGAGAACCGCTCTCGGCCTGGCCTCGCTCGTTCTAGCCCCCGGAGCAAAGCTCGTTTCGTTTCGGACCACCGGGGGCTGAGGGGTGCTGGGCACAAATCCACCCCGCCAGGGAGAACCGCTCTCGGCCTGGCCTCGCTCGTTCTAGCCCCCGGAGCAAAGCTCGTGTCATTTCGGACCACCGGGGGCTGAGGGGTGCTGGGCACAAATCCACCCCGCCAGGGAGAACTGCTCTCGGCCTGGCCTCGCTCGTTCTAGCCCCCGGAGCAAAGCTCGTGTCATTTCGGACCACCGGGGGCTGAGGGGTGCTGGGCACAAATCCACCCCGCCAGGGAGAACCGCTCTCGGCCTGGCCTCGCTCGTTCTAGCCCCCGGAGCAAAGCTCGTGTCATTTCGGACCACCGGGGGCTGAGGGGTGCTGGGCACAAATCCACCCCGCCAGGGAGAACCGCTCTCGGCCTGGCCTCGCTCGTTCTAGCCCCCGGAGCAAAGCTCGTGTCATTTCGGACCACCGGGGGCTGAGGGGTGCTGGGCACAAATCCACCCCGCCAGGGAGAACCGCTCTCGGCCTGGCCTCGCTCGTTCTAGCCCCCGGAGCAAAGCTCGTGTCATTTCGGACCACCGGGGGCTGAGGGGTGCTGGGCACAAATCCACCCCGCCAGGGAGAACCGCTCTCGGCCTGGCCTCGCTCGTTCTAGCCCCCGGAGCAAAGCTCGTGTCATTTCGGACCACCGGGGGCTGAGGGGTGCTGGGCACAAATCCACCCCGCCAGGGAGAACCGCTCTCGGCCTGGCCTCGCTCGTTCTAGCCCCCGGAGCAAAGCTCGTTTCGTTTCGGACCACCGGGGGCTGAGGGGTGCTGGGCATAAATCCACCCCATCGGAGACAAACTTGTCTCGGCCTGACGTTTTTCGTTCTAGGCCCCGGATCTCGTCTTCCATCCTCAGATCCGAGGGGCCTCAGTCTCGATTCAACCCGGCTCGGGGCGATCGGACGTGGGAAAGCGCTCTGAAAAACAGGACAAGCCAAATCTTGACACCACCTAAAAACGGCTCCTACATTTTTCTCGACCTCCAGGACCGTGGCCAAATTCGCCCGAGGCCGACTTCGAGGCGCCTTGCCTGGCCTGAGTCGGCGCCTCGAGGGGGTCCGGGTCGCTGGATGTTTGGCCAAAGCCCGCACCATCGACTTAGAAGTTTTTTCGGACCCAAATTCATCCAGGGTCCACGACCGAAGCGGCGAGGCCGGGAGGGGTGCACCTCGTCGGATACATCCTGGGTCGAGCCCCCCTGGAGCTTTTCTCACCACTGGTCCCCCAGTATCGACTTAGAAGTTTTTTCAGACCCAAATTCATCCAGGGTCCACGACCGAAGCGGCGAGGCCGGGAGGGGTGCACCTCGTCGGATACATCCTGGGTCGAGCCCCCCTGGAGCTTTTCTCACCACTGGTCCCCCAGTATCGACTTAGGTTTTGAACGCAAAAATCTTTCCGCCACTGGTCCCCCGGGATCGACTTAGAGGATTTTTCGACCTCCGATCCGAGGGGGCCTTCGTCTCGACTCACCCCGGCCAGGGGCGTCCGAACGCGGTCAAGGGTTCAGAAAAACGAGTCAGCCGGATTCTGTACACCACCTAAAAACGGCTCCTACATTTTTCTCGACCACCAGGACCGCGGCAAAATTTGCCCGAGGCCGACTTCGAGGCACCTTTCCCGGCCTGAGATAGAGCCTCGACCACCCTGGATGTTTGGCCAAAGCTCGCAACATCGACTTAGAAGTTTTTTCAGACCCAAATTCATCCAGGGTCCACGACCGAAGCGGCGAGGCCGGGAGGGGTGCACCTCGTCGGATACATCCTGGGTCGAGCCCCCCTGGAGCTTTTCTCACCACTGGTCCCCCAGTATCGACTTAGAAGTTTTTTCAGACCCAAATTCATCCAGGGTCCACGACCGAAGCGGCGAGGCCGGGAGGGGTGCACCTCGTCGGATACATCCTGGGTCGAGCCCCCCTGGAGCTTTTCTCACCACTGGTCCCCCAGTATCGACTTAGGTTTTGAACGCAAAAATCTTTCCGCCACTGGTCCCCCGGGATCGACTTAGAGGATTTTTCGACCTCCGATCCGAGGGGGCCTTCGTCTCGACTCACCCCGGCCAGGGGCGTCCGAACGCGGTCAAGGGTTCAGAAAAACGAGTCAGCCGGATTCTGTACACCACCTAAAAACGGCTCCTACATTTTTCTCGACCACCAGGACCGCGGCAAAATTTGCCCGAGGCCGACTTCGAGGCACCTTTCCCGGCCTGAGATAGAGCCTCGACCACCCTGGATGTTTGGCCAAAGCTCGCACCATCGACTTAGAAGTTTTTTCAGACCCAAATTCATCCAGGGTCCACGACCGACACGGCGAGGCCGGGAGGGGTGCACCTCGTCGGATACATCCTGGGTCGAACACCCTGGAGCTTTTCTCACCACTGGTCCCCCTGAATCGACTTAGGTTTTGAACGCTAAAATCTCTCCGCCACTGGTCCCCCTGGATCGACTTAGGTTTTGAACGCTAAAATCTCTCCGCCACTGGTCCCCCTGGATCGACTTAGGTTTTGAACGCTAAAATCTCTCCGCCACTGGTCCCCCTGGATCGACTTAGGTTTTGAACGCTAAAATCTCGCCGCCACTGGTCCCCCTGGATCGACTTAGGTTTTGAACGCTAAAATCTCTCCGCCACTGGTGCCCCTGGATCGACTTAGGTTTTGAACGCTAAAATCTCTCCGCCACTGGTCCCCCTCTATCGACTTAGGTTTTGAACGCTAAAATCTCGCCGACGCCGGCCCCCCCGTGTCGCCTTAGGTGTCGAACGCTGCTGCGCTCCTACCGCCGGTCCCCACGTATCGACTTAGGTTTTGAACGCTAAAATCTGACTGCCGCGGGTCCCCCCGTGTCGACCTAGCCGTCCCGCACGTCAATTTTACATTTAATTCGTCCGACTTTGGACGCGAATCGCTCGCCCTCGGAAAGCTCAAACCTCACCAAACTCGGGGGGATCGTAGACCTCCGCGGGCCCTATGACCCTTCGGCGTCCCCGAGCCGATAGCCCTCCGGGGGCCGGAGATATCGCCCCCCCTGGTCAAACTTTGACCGCGAATAACTCGCCCTCGGAAAGCTCGAAAATTACCAAACTCGGGTCGATCCTAGACCTCGACGAGCCCTATCCGACGCCGCCGGCCCCGAGTCCCTAGCCCCCCGGGGGCCGGAGATATCGCCCCCCGAAATCCGACCGCTTCCGCCGGGAATAACTCGCCCTTCCCCGGCCCTAACCTCGCCAAACTCGGGGCGCTCCTAGACCGAGACGGGCCCCGTCCGACGCCGCCCGCCCCGAGTCCCTAGCCCTCCGGGGGCCGGAGATATCGCCCCCCCGAGGTCAAATTTGACCGCGAATAACTCGCCCTACCCCGGCCCTAACCTTACCAAACTCGGGTCGATCCTAGACCGAGACGAGCCCTATCCGACGGCGCCGGCCCCGAGTCCCTAGCCCTCCGGGGGCCGGAGATACGGGCCCCCCGATCTTCCGACTTTGACCGCGAATAACTCGCCCTACCCCGGCCCTAACCTTACCAAACTCGGGTCGATCCTAGACCTCGACGAGACCTATCCGACGCCCCCGGCCCCGAGTCCCTAGCCCTCCGGAGGCCGGAGATACGGGCCCCCGAACTCGCAACTTTGACGCGCCGCCGCTTGCCCGGGCCGCGGCTGATCGCCGCGACCCGGCGCTCGTTCGATAGGCCTCGCCGTCCCCCGTCCGACGCCGCCGGCCCCGGCTCGATACCCCCCCGGGAGCCGGAGATACGGCCTCCCGAACTTTACGCTTCGAGCCCCCCTAACTCCGGCACCGGACCTCCCCGGAACTCGGGCCTGGTCGCGTTCGGACGGGCCCGACGACCCCTAAGAGGCCCCCGAGTTTCGGCTTCCCAGACCCCCGCCGAGCCGAGTTATTCCACAAAAACCCATTTCATCCACCCCCCTCGATCCCGCTCCTTCTAGCCGGCCGGCCCTCACCCTGCCCGGCTCGCCGAGGCGATCCGAAGGGGGGTGGAAGTCCGACCCGAGCCCAAAAATCAGATGACCGAGGATCCTTAAACGGCTCTCCCTCCCCTCTCCGAGGACGCCTCCCCGACCTCGCTAGCCCTCCGGGGGCCGGAGATACGGCCTCCCGAACTTCAAATTTTGGAAGAACGTAACTCGCCCTCGCAAACCTCAAACTTTACCAAACTCGGGGCGCTGACAGACCTTGACGAGACCTATCCGACGCCCCCAGCCCCGAGTCCCTAGCCCTCCGGGGGCCGGAGATACGGGGCCCCAGACTTCAAATTTTGACCGGGAATAACGCGCCCTCCCCCGGCCCTAACCTTACCAAACTCGGGGCGCTCACAGACCTCGACGAGACCTATCCAACGCCCCCAGCCCTAAGTCCCTAGCCCTCCGGGGGCCGGAGATATAGGGGGCCCCAGACTTCAAACTTTGACCGGGAATAACGCGCCCTACCCTGGCCCTAACCTTACCAAACTCGGGGCGCTCACAGACCTCGACGAGCCCTGTCAGACGCCGCCAGCCCTAAGTCCCTAGCCCTCCGGGGGCCGGAGATACGGGGCCCCAGACTTCAAATTTTGACCGGGAATAACGCGCCCTCCCCCGGCCCTAACCTTACCAAACTCGGGGCGCTCACAGATCTCGACGAGAGCTATCCAACGCCCCCAGCCCTAAGTCCCTAGCCCTCCGGGGGCCGGAGATATAGGGGGCCCCAGACTTCAAACTTTGACCGGGAATAACGCGCCCTCCCCCGGCCCTAACCTTACCAAACTCGGGGCGCTCACAGACCTCGACGAGCCCTGTCAGACGCCGCCAGCCCTAAGTCCCTAGCCCTCCGGGGGCCGGAGATACGGGGCCCCAGACTTCAAACTTTGACCGGGAATAACGCGCCCTCCCCCAGCCCTAACCACCAGTCAGAATGCGTCTGGTAAAACCCTTTTAAATTGCACCAACCGGCATACATAACCCGAAACACCTTACAAAAGGTTTGGTTTTGGAGGTATGTTACATTCATCCTCCACTTCCCCCGACCCCTTTGTCCTGCTTCCACCTCTACCCCAGCCCCAACTAAACAATGATCTGAAAACCACATTAGCTGTCGAGTGTAACTACTAATTTTGACAGACTTTGAAAAGAAAATATAATCCAACCTTGAGGCCTCCTGCTTACTGTTCCACCATGTATGACCTAAACCCTCCCCTCCAATTGTCTGACCAGAATCTTGCAAACCAAAATTTTTAATCACCCCTGCCAATTCCTCCCCTGACCTTTTCTCTAGGGACATATTAAAATCCCCTCCCAAGACCACCAGCCGGTTGGTATACAATAACGGAAAAATTTTCCCCAAGAATCCCTCCCTCTCCTCCCGCTTACTGGGCACATACACATTTATAAACCGTAAGGCCACCCCCCTCCATCTTGCGTCCACAAAAATCACTCTCCCTGGAACAATAACCCCAGATGTTTCAACCATCACCTCCCAGGAAAAAATTTAAATCCCCACCCCATCCGCCCTCACATTTCCCACTCCCCAAAAGGATGGTCCCAGAGTCCATTCCTTTGAAAACCTCTCCACATCCCTCTCATTCTCCAAGTGGCATTCTTGTAAAAACAAAACATCATAATGTAAATCTCTAATAGAAAAGAAAACAGCTGTCCGGCGTTCCGCTATTTTCAGCCCTCTTACATTAAATGTTGCCACTCTTATCTGTCCCATTGAAAAACATTTAAACCCCCCAACCAACCTTTAACACCCATAATACATCCCCATCCCACTTCCCACTCTTATTCATCTTTCCCACCCCCATTTTTTCCACATTCTCTTCTTCCCCTTCCCCCCTTTACCCTCCTTGAAACCACATCAGTCCATTCCCCAGATTCCGCTATCATTTCTTCCCCTCCCTCTTCCTCTTCCATACTATCCCCCCACCCAGTGCTTATCTCCCCTTCCTCTTTCTCCTTATCTTCACAGCCCTCCCCCTTAAAATCTTGTCTGGCAGAATTCTGACTTGCAAAGTCTTCCAATTTGCTGTATTTGTATATTTCACCTTTATCAGAGTCACTAGCATCACTCCAGGCTCTGTGATGACCAGTCCCAGATGCCGACTCTGCTTCAATCTCCATCTTTGATCCACTATGAACTCTCACTCGTTGGTGGGTTGATCCGCTTGCCGGCTCCAAGACGGCCTGCCCCTCATCCCCCTCCAACGGGCCGGAAAAAGCCTCTGTGAAGTCCAGATCTGTCCATCCCGGAGACGAACTAAGCCGCTGTTCCGATCCCCCTTCTTTAGCCTCCTTTGCATCCAGAGACAAAGTTATCAGCTCCCCCACAGCTCCATCCGCATGCACCTTCTCACCAGCACACTTCTGACTTAAATCCCTCTTAATTTCTTGATCATTTGCACCTGTCGTTTGTCCATGCTGCCCCTCCGCCTCTGCCGGTAGACTGCTGAGAATGGCATCCAGGTCTACCTGCAGATCATCTCCTTCCTTCAGTATGCTTGCACAGGACCTGCTTCTTGACGGGCAAGGACAGTAAAGATGATCGGGCTTGCCACACAGACTACAGAGTTTTGGTGCTGGGCAGGCCGAAGCAACGTGGTCTGCCACCCCACAAAACCGGCAACGCTGTCCTTCACAGTCTGTTTTAACGTGTCCTTCTCTTCCACACCTCCTGCAATACATGGGCTGGCCAGGGTAATAAAGAAAACCCCTGTTAGGTCCAGTGGAAAAGGACCCAGGCAGATGAACTAAGTTCCCAGGGACTGATGGATCTACTTGGAGCTTCACAAAAAAACGCCTTTTCCCAGTCCAAATTCCAAATCGATCCCTCACACGCTCACCTCCTTTCACAGCCTCACAGTGTCTCTCGAGAAAGGTCTTCACCTCTCCATCCTCAACAAAAGGATTGTAAAGATGGATTGTCAGAGGAAAATAGTCCTGAGCAAACAGAGGGTGCAAACGCAATCCATCCAAGAGCTTGTGCTTTTTCTTCCCCCAAGACTCGTAAAAGCTTGCACAGTCAGTCAAGTTGAAAAAGGTCAAATCCATAAATCCAACCGCCGTAAAATCCTGGAGACAGAACACGGATGCGGCTGCCATGTTAAAGACTCCTTTCAAAATGTCCATCACCACAAATTCCCTTCTGAAGTTTTCCTTCACAGACCGGACAGCATCCTGAAGCACTTGAATCCTCACAGTATTTCTCAGCCGCACCATCATGGCCGGCAACGGTACCTCTCCTCTCTGCGTTTCCATCGCGACTACACTTGGTCTGAGCCAAAAAGGCCGAGAAGCGATGACGTTATGACGCAGCAGGGAGGAAGCCGGAAACGACCTCTCCCATCCCGGCCGCGGCAATTCACAGAAGCCTGAAACGCTGGGGGATGGTAGTACCCGCCCCCGTCTGCGACGTCACCCAGCCTCGCCCCGACCGGCCTGACGGTGGCTCTGCAGTGACGGAAAGTACGGCATCGCTCATAACTCCCAAACGGCTTGTCGCAGAGCCAAGTGCCTTATGTCATCGGAATCCTTGGCTCGAGCCGAACGAGAGGCAGGTCTCGGAGTGAAATTTTCGGCTATTTTGGATTTTGTTGAAAACCTACTTTTGCAAACTAGCACCAGACATTTGGCCCAGTCCGACCCAAAGCAGGGCAGAAAGATTCTCTGGAGTCTGACTGTCAATAATCAACCAAAACAAGTGGAAATTTCCATTCACCTTGGGGAGGGGACCTCAAAACGTTTGAAGGTCGTGTGGCCGAGGTTGCTAAAATGGCTATAACTCGAGAAAGGAATGAGATCATTTCACCCAAATCGGCACACCTATGTACGGGCTCAGTCTGCGGTCAGGCAAAAAAGGGCGCTGCGACTGGGCACTTGGTGGCGCTGTAAGATGAAAAAAAAAAAGAATACTGATACAAAACGGACAACCAAACCAGCATGAAAACAGCTACAGCTGGGCAACAGTCAGTCCGATCGACTTGAAAAGGGAGGTTTGTGAGGAATTTAAACTAAACTGCGGCATCAGGGGTGGGGCCGACTTTTCAAGAGCATAAGCGACTCTTTCTTCACACATGCACAACATGACAGAGCTGCTCGCTCTGAACAATTCTTTGGATCGTTGTCTAGCCAAAAAGGAAGGGGAGAAAAAGAAATGAAATGAAAGAAAAAAATGATGTTCCTGGTGATCAACTGTCCTGCAAAGTTCAGCTCCAACTCTAATCAAACACTCCTGCCTTTAATTTTCAGGCGAAGGATCCTGAAGACCTTAATTAGTTGCTTCAGGTGTGTTTGATTAGAGTTGGAGTGGAGCTTTGCAGGACACTCGATCGCCATTAGCAGGATTGGGCACCCCTGTTCTAGATCAGTGGTTCTTAATTCCAGTCCTGAGGGGCTCCCCGGTGCTTCCCAACCCTGGTCCTGGAAGCTCCCTCTCCCCCGCACTTCCCAACCCTGCTCCCGGAAGCTGCCCCTCCCCGGCACTGGACGTTCAAGATCAGGGGTGCCCAATCCTTTTCCTGGCTTATCAACTGTCCTGCAAAGTTCAGCTCCAACTCTAATCAAACACACCTGAAGCAACTAATTAAGGTCTTCAGGATCCTTCGCCTGAAAATTAAAGGCAGGAGTGTTTGATTAGAGTTGGAGCTTTTGCAGGACAGTCGATCGCCAGGAGCAGGATTGGGCACCCCTGTTCTAGATCAGTGGTTCTTAATTCCAGTCCTGGGGGCTCCCCTGCTCTGCACACTTTGCATCTCTCCCTTATTAAACAGACCTGATTGAGATCATCAGCTCATTAGTTCTCTCTGCTAAAGAGTTGATGATCTCAATCAGGTGTGTTAATTAAGGGAGACATGTAAAATGTGCAGAGCAGGGGGCCCCCAGGACTGGAATTGAGAGCCACTGTTTTAGATGATTCCCTTTAATCAAACACACCTGATTCGACGCATCAGCTTGTTAGTGGAAGACTCCAAGACCTCAGATGAGTGCGTCAGAGGAGAGATTTCAATAAACGGTGAGCACTGCTATAAAACCGACAGCAGCCTTTCCGAGGGCAGACCTCCGTGGGAACCGAAGCAAGGCCCATCATTATTCGCTCTGCTATTCGTCACAAAAAGCGGCAATCCCCAAAAAAGGGGAAGCACACCGTTCCTGGAGACACTGCAATACCAGGTCGATGCGTGGAGCGGAGGGAGCAAGCCCCAACTCCGGCTCCGTGATTCAAAAATCAATTTAATATGCAGTCCCCGGGTAGGGGACGTATCAGATATTAAACTGATAAGAACAGATTTTTTTTTTATTTTTTTTATTGAATAATACTTTATTTTCACACATTCAACGTTACATTCATTTGTCCTCTTGAAAATCATAATTATACCTAATTTCCAACACAAAAATCAACATTTATCTCAATTTTTTTTTTTTTTTTTCTCAAATCATAATTATACCTCATTTTGATCACGATCGTCAACATTTATCACAATACAATTCAACCAAATCTTTCCACCTTTCTTTGGCTGCATGTTTACCCCACCTTTGGACATCCCACTTGATCCTTCCCCTTAATTCATCCTCCACTCCCCGTATTATCCCTTCTGCTGACCTCCTGCCCTTTCCTCTACCTAACTCTTGTCTGTCCTCCCATATACCTTTTTTTACCAAACTCATTATTACCCAAAGCATACATGCAACTTTCCCTTCCCCCCTCTTACATCTAATACCCCCAATTACATTCCCTCCTGAGACTCTAAAATTCTCTGAGACCACCCTTAGTACCCTCCTCACCCTCCCCCACACTCTCTGTGCAAAAGCACATTCCCAAAAGGTGTGTCTTATAGTCTCTTCTTGTGAACACCCCTCCCTCGGGCACCTACCATCTTTTGATAGCCCATGTCTATACATAACTTCCTTCACTGGCAGACGCCCCAAAAAGCATAACCAGTTAAGATCTTTTAGACCATTATCCAGTCTCTTTGGCTGAATGTTCAACCATACCCTCTCCTGAACACCCACTCTCACTTCACTAGACACCCTCTCCCTTACCTTCCCATACAACTTCCTCTGCTCCAAACATACCGCCCTATCCTTAACCTCAGGGTATTTCTCCATCCACCTAGCTGCATGCCTGTAATGCCAAGGCTGCACCTCTGCCTTTGGACCATCATTGGTCCACTTCATTACGTGCCGTGCTTGATATGAGAAAAACAACCTAAGAAAATACCCAGACGGATGCTCTACTGGCTTGGCTAACTGCGCCAAAGTAGAAGACACAAACAAACAATCAAGTTTTAGAGGGATATGAGGCACATCCCGCCCCCCTCTACTAACATGATTAAACATTTCAGACCTCTTAACATATTCATACCTACCCCCCATACAAAGTTAAATAGTAACCGTATTACTGCCCTTCTCATACTTGCTGGTAATGGGTAAATGTAAGCCAGATACTGAAGCACTGGTAACACGTCCATCTTCACTACCAGGACTTTACCCATCAATGACAATCTACGGCCTTTCCACCTTGCCAGCCTCTTCTGCATTGACGAAATACGTCCGACCCAATTCAGAGTTGCTGAACCTTCGTTCTGAAAATTTATACCCAAAATCTTCAAAGGGCCCTCACACACCTCCAACCCACCAAAGCTTACACGCCTCTTCTTAAACTTCCCAAAGAACTTAATGGCTGATTTTGCAACATTTAGACTAGCCCCTGATGCTAGTGAAAACTCTTCAAAAACTGACAAAGCTCTCTCGAGACACCTGTCTGACATCAACAACAGTGAAGTGTCATCAGCATACTGTGATAATTTCACTTCAGCTCCCTTTGCTCCTGGTACCACAAACCCCTTTATTCTACTATCTAATCTGATCGCCTCTGCCACTGGTTCCATGTATAAAATAAAAAGCAATGGGGAGAGAGGGCATCCCTGCCTCACCCCTCCCTTTGCCTCAAACCCCTGCCCTACATTGCCGTTAACTTTAACCAAACAATTAGAACCTACATACAGTGCTCTAATCCATCCTATAAATTCCTCCCCGAATCCCATTCTCTCCATAACTTTAAACATAAACCCCCAATTGACCCTATCAAAGGCCTTAGCCTGATCTAAGCTAACCACCATTAGGGGTAGCTCCCTATCCTCTGCCCATGCAATCACATCCCTAATGAGTTGTAAATTCCATTTAATGCTACGGCCCTCTACCCTACATGTTTGATCTACATGCACAACATGAGGTAGGGCTTTCTTCAACCTATCCGCCAGAAGCTTTGCTATAATTTTGTAGTCCACCGCAAGCATTGTGAGCGGCCTGTAATTGGCAATGTCTGACCTTTCCCCTTTTTTATAGAGAAGTGTTATTACTCCTGTTGCCATTGAACCTCGTATGTTTTTATTCTCCAACACCTTTCTAACCACCTCCACCAAATGAATACCTAAAATACTAAAAAACTTAACATAAAATTCGACAGGCAAGCCATCTATCCCTGGCACTTTGCCTTTACTCATCCTCTTCAAAACACCCTCAACTTCACCTATAGTAATGGGAGAAACTAAACCAACCCTTACTTCCTCAGAAAAACAATTTTAGACAAAAAATTAACAAACATCTCACTTTTCTCTACTACTATCTCCCTCTCACTAAAAAAGTTTTTGAAATGGTCCCTTACATACCCATTTATCTCTTCTACTTTGGTCAAACTCCCCCTTTCTTATCCTTTAATTCAACTATCACTTGTTTCTCTTTACGATCCCTGACAGATCTGAAAAGAGCAGCAGTACAGCCCTCCCCTTTCTCCCGTGTTTCCTGTCTTATTTTAAACAGAAACCTTTTAGCTTGATCTTCATAAATCCCCCTTAACTGTCTCTTAAGTGTGTTAATAGTTACCCAATCAAATGTACCCCCCACGTTGTACTCTTCAAATTTCAACTCTAACTCCCTCTGTAAATCTCTTGCTTGTCTCCAAAACTTCCTGGTTCTTCTTTTACAGTACCTAATTATCCACGCCTTTGAGCGTTCCTTAACCATTTCCCACCAGCCCAATACATCATCAATGTGAGACAACGGGTCTTCGCAGGCCCGTCGTCAGGCGAAAGGGTTCACCCAACCCAAAAAAGTTGACAAAAATATATTAAAAAAATTCCCAAAAGGAAAAATGGCAATACTCGTAGAGATGTTAAGTGAAAAAAAATGAAGATTTATTTACAGTGCTCGAGAGGTGAACCAATCCCAGTAGAAAATGACCAAAGCTATATACAAAGTAACAAAGAAAACACTGTACAAAAGAACAAAACAAACAGATAAATATGTATATATATATATATATATACACACGCAAACTTTGTTGAAAATTGCTCACGGCACCACAGTTGCACGCTCGCTCGCCAGGTAAACTGACAACCTACCCTGGTTTGGGGCTCTCTTTTATAGCCCAAGCCCCGCCCCCTCGGATTAAACCAGGTTGAGGTAAGTATAAAAAGGTAAGTATGTACATATTTACAATAACACACGAATATACATAACTACAACATCCACTCCATGTTTGCAAGTTTTCATTCTTCAAATAAATGAATATATACAAAAATAACAGAAATAAACAGATTGCAACAACAACGCAACATTTCCTACTTCCCCTTTAAGACAAACAATGGACGAGTCGGCTTCCGGTTGCTTCGCGCCAGCGCAACGAACTCTGGCACTATATAGCCAGGCCACTGGGTGGCGCTCAGGTTAGCCAGCCGATGGAAGGAGAGCAATGCGAAAGACCGACGACACAGACGCAGACAAACACTGAACACAGGTAAATGTTTACAACACAAAACAAAACCAAAAGAAAACGAAGAACAACTTCAACATATACATATATGTGTTTATGTGTGTGTGTGGTTATGCGCAGCGTGGATCACTGTCGGAGATGGAGATGGAGTGGATATGTTTGCATGTATGTGAAACCAGTATGCTAATGGCGTGCGTGTGCACCCACATCGCCTCAGCAGGGAATTACAGAGGAGGAGTGAGGTAAGATGCAGTGTGTATGTGCTGCGCTAACCGACAGGGACAGGTCACTTTGTCACATCACCTTCCCCCTCTCCAGGCCGCGAACTGACCGGGTACCGAGACAGGTAGTCAGCTATCTTGTTCTGTGCTCCAGGTCGATGTCGAACTTTGAATTGGTATGGTTGCAGGGAGAGATACCATCTGGTCACACGAGAGTTGTGATCTTTCATTGTGTGGATCCATGTCAGGGCTCTGTGATCTGTTTCCAGGATAAACTCCCTTCCCAGCAGGTAGTACCTGAGGCTTTCCAATGCCCACTTGATCGCCAGGCCTTCCTTCTCCACTGTGGAGTATCGAGTCTCTCTTGGCAGCAACTTCCTGCTCAGGTAAGCAGTGGGTCTCTCTTCACCCGCATCTCCCTGGGCCAGGACTGCTCCAATCCCCACAGCAGAAGCATCCACCTGCACAATAAACTCCTTAGTGAAGTCTGGACTCTTGAGGACTGGGCATGAACACATCTGTTTCCTTAAGATGTTAAAGGCTGAATCACACTCCTCAGTTCAGTTAATGGGGTTCTTCACACTTTTGCAGAGCAGGTTGGTTAGTGGGACAGCAGTAGTGGAGAAGTTGGGAATGAAGCGTCGATACCATCCCACCAGCCCAAGGAAAGACCGGACCTCTTTCTTAGTTCTCGGTCTTGGACTGCATCGAACAGCTTCTACCTTGTCCACCTGAGGTCTCAGCTCCCCATTTCCTAGGTGGTATCCAAGGTAGTTAGTCTCTGACTTTGCCCACTCACATTTAGCCACGTTTAAGGTCAGGCCAGCCTCTTGGATCTTGCTCAGGGTCTTTTCAAGGTGCAGAAGATGGTCTTCCCAAGTCGTACTGTATATGACGACGTCATCCAGATAAGCGGCTGACCATTCTTCACAGCCTCTGAGGACTTGGTCCATCAGACGTTGAAACGTTGCGGGTGCCCCATGCAACCCGAACGGTAAGACAGTAAAATGAAATAGACCCAGCGGGGTCCGGAACGCCGTGTAGGGTCGGGACGCCTCCTCCAGGGTAACTTGCCAATACCCTTTGCAAAGATCCAAGGTGGTGATGTATTTGGCTTGGCCGATCCTATCGAGAAGATCATCAATGCGTGGCATAGGGTAAGCATCAAATCTTGACTGGGCATTCAGTTTTCGAAAGTCAATGCAGATGCGCAAGGTGTTGTCTTTCTTCGGGACGATAACAATTGGGCTACTCCACTCACTCTTGGAGGGTTCAATAACTCCCAACTCCATCATCGTCTCGATCTCTGCCTTCAGGGGTGCCACTAGCCTTTCAGGTACTCTGTACGGCCGCTGTCGGGAAGGGGTTGGATCAAGAAGGTGGATTTGATGTTGTACCAGGTTGGTCCGTCCAGGCCTCTGACGAAACAACGAAGGGTACTGGTCCAGAAGGTGGTGCAGCTCAGCTTGGTTGGACTCTTCCAGATGAAGCAGATCAACACCTGCTTGCTGTGCTGTCTCTCTCACCATCGGGTCTGGTTGTTCGTCCTCCTGATCCCCTTCCACTTCCCGAATTAGCAGCGATGTTTCAGGTTTGCTGGGTGGCTCTTTCCACTCCTTCAGCAGATTAATGTGGTAGGTTTGTGTTGCCTTGCCTTTGTCAGGATGATGAATTTCGTATGTCACTGGTCCCATCTTGCGAACAACAGTGTAGGGTCCTTGCCATTTCATCAACAGTTTGTTCGTTGAGGTAGGAAGCAGTAACAGTACCTTTTTCCCAGGCTCCAGTTCTCGGGTTCTGGCGTGCTGGTCATACCATTTCTTCTGAGCTTTTTGGGCCTGTTGGAGGTTTTCTTGGGCCATCTCCCTGTAGCGCTCCAGGCGGTCTCTCATTTCAAGGACGTACTGGACAATGCCCTTCTCAGTCTTCGCCGTCTCCTCAGATGAAGCGGCCTCCCAGCTCTTCCGCAGGAGATCCAGCGGCCCTTGGACCCGCCATCCATACAGGAGCTCAAATGGAGAAAAGCCTGTTGATGCTTGTGGTACCTCCCTGTAGGCAAACAGCAAGAATGGTAGCCACTTGTCCCAGTCCCTTCCAGTGTCAGAGACAAACTTGCGGAGCATGTTCTTGAGCGTCTGGTTAAAACGCTCCACCAGTCCATCAGTCTGGGGATGGTATGGGCTGGTCTTGATCGCAGTGATGCCTAGCTGTCGATGCAGTAGCTTCATCAGCCATGACGTGAAATTGGTCCCTTGGTCTGTGAGGATTTCATCTGGTATCCCCACTCTGGAGAACAGCTGGATGAGGGCATTGATGATCTTGGGCGTAGTGATGGAACGCAGAGGGAAAGCCTCAGGATACCTTGTCGCATAATCGCTGATGACCAGGATATATTGGTGGCCGGCACCGCTTTTCTCCAGAGGTCCCACAATGTCCATGGCGATACGCTGAAACGGGACAGATATCACAGGAAGAGGTAGTAAAGGTGCCCTATCCTGTCGGCGCACAGCACTGGTTTTTTGGCATGTGGGGCAAGTGGTGCAGTAAGTCTGTACATCAGTGTACATGGAGGGCCAAACAAATCGTGAGCTTATACGAGTGTATGTTTTCTGGAGTGCCATATGCCCTGCCCATGGAATACTGTGTGCTAAGTGTAAAACAATGGGACGACAACATGTAGGGACAACCAAACGGGTGAATTCAGGGGTTTCCATATACAATACATCCTTTATGATAACATATTTTTCCCCACACAAGTCAGCTTGTTCTCCCTCAAACACTTTAGCAAACAGTGGTTTCAATGACTCATCAGCTTTTTGCAGTTCTGCAATGTTTTCTGGGACCTTCCAGCCATGAACTCCAAGACCCTCAGTTTGGATCTCAGGGGCTGGGGTACCCAGACCTTTGTCTAGTCGTCGTTGACGACGTGTCTTTCTGGGGCCCTTAGTCCCACCTTGCAACAGACTATGGTGTAAGTCTGGCAATGGCTGCAGACCTGCTTTAACCTGGGCTCGTGTTACAACAGGACAAGCAACATCAGCATGGTCAGAAGTGGTTACAAAATTTCTGGTAGAATGCAAAAGTTCAGTAAGTACTGGTAAGTCTCTTCCCAAAATCATGTCAGCAGGTAAATCATCAACAACAGCCACATTCAACAAATACATTTGGTCTTGTACACACACATTAACTTCAGTTTGAGGGTACTGCTTCACATCCCCATGAACACATTGTACATTGACCAGATTAGCAAATGGAACATGTGACATGTGACTTCTTTTGAGCAAAGATAACGAGCTACCAGTGTCCAACAGAGCATTCAAACATTGTCCATTTACAGTTATTTGAACATATTGTGTCTTGCGTGTATTGTTCATATCAATGTCCTCCTCTCTTGGGACATAGCAAAAACCAGTCAGTTTAGATTTACGAACCGGACACACTGTTGCCTTGTGACCCGGTTGTTGGCAGTAATAACAAATAAGTTTGTTTTCTGGAACTACTTTCGGTGCATGAGCAACTTTTGAGTCAACATGAGGTTCAGAGTCACTGAGAAAGCTTTTAAAGTTACCTTTCGTGGGTTGAGAGCGCTGACTACCACGGTGAGCGTTGATGTACTGCTGAGCCAGTTTAGCAGCATCAAGTCCAGTTATTGGCTCATGCTCCTTCACCCACACTCGGATCTCGTAGGGAAGAACACGGAGTAACTGTTCCAGGACTATTGTCTCACCGATCTCCTCCTTTGTATGCCGCTCAGGCCTCACCCAACGACGGTACAAGTTCCGCAGCCGATTATAAGTTTCAGTTGGTGATTCTCCAGCTGGAGTAGAACCAGCACGGAACCGCTGACGGTAGGTCTCTGGAGAGATGTTGAACTTTTCCAAGAGCGCCTCCCTCAGGTCAGCGTAGATCTCTGCTCTGTCCTCATCCATAGCTAGGTATGCCTCCAGCGCCTGCCCGGTTAACAGTGGAACAAGACGATAACTCCACTCGTCTTCTGGCCACCTCCAGGTTCTAGCCAGACGTTCGAAGCGACACAAGAAGGGGAAGGGGAGTGGGAAGGGGGAAGGGAAGTGGTGTGTGGCCAAGTATGGTGACCCATACTCGGAATTTGTGCTCTGCATTTAACCCATCCAAGTGCATACACACAGTAGTGCACATACACCTGGAGCAGTGGGCAGCCAATGCTGCGGCGCCCGGGGAGCAGTTGGGGGTTTGGTGCCTTGCTCAAGGGTCTCACCTCAGTCGTGGTATTCCCTGCCGGACCCGAGACTCGAACCCACGACCTTCGGGTTACAAGCCCGACTCTCTATCCATTAGGCCACGACTGCCCCAAAAGAAGTTCTCTATGTCCTCCCCCTGCTGGAAGACTGGCAACTTCGTCTCTGTTCGTAGCGTCGGCTGGCTGCTGGACCCCATGTTGGTTGGTGAGTCTCGGTCTCTCTGGTAAGCTGTACTTCTGCGCTGAGCTGGCGTTGGGAGCTCCATCCGTAGGCTCTCAACATCACTCGAGCCCTCAGCCGGCCGGACAGCTTGCAGAATCGACTCTCGTAGACTCTGTAGCTCCAGAAGATAACGCTGCTCTCTCTGCTCTTGAGCGCTCAGGAAATCACGCATCACAGCATACATCCCACCTCCAGATGATGCAGCAGCAGAGACGGGTCTGACTTGAGGTGACGTGGACTTGGGACGAACGGATGGGGAATCCCCCTCTCTCTCCTCCTCTGTAGAGTCGACAGAGTCCCAGGCCACATCCTTCTCTGCCACAGCTTTGGACTGGGAGCGAAGCCCCACCCTAGGCTTCCTGCCTCTCGTCACAGTCTTGCGAGTAGCCATCCCACTTCTGACACCAAATGTGAGACAACGGGTCTTCGCAGGCCCGTCGTCAGGCGAAAGGGTTCACCCAACCCAAAAAAGTTGACAAAAATATATTAAAAAAATTCCCAAAAGGAAAAATGGCAATACTCGCAGAGATGTTAAGTGAAAAAAAATGAAGATTTATTTACAGTGCTCGAGAGGTGAACCAATCCCAGTAGAAAATGACCAAAGCTATATACAAAGTAACAAAGAAAACACTGTACAAAAGAACAAAACAAACAGATAAATATGTATATATATACACACGCAAACTTTGTTGAAAATTGCTCACGGCACCACAGTTGCACGCTCGCTCGCCAGGTAAACTGACAACCTACCCTGGTTTGGGGCTCTCTTTTATAGCCCAAGCCCCGCCCCCTCGGATTAAACCAGGTTGAGGTAAGTATAAAAAGGTAAGTATGTACATATTTACAATAACACACGAATATACATAACTACAACATCCACTCCATGTTTGCAAGTTTTCATTCTTCAAATAAATGAATATATACAAAAATAACAGAAATAAACAGATTGCAACAACAACGCAACATTTCCTACTTCCCCTTTAAGACAAACAATGGACGAGTCGGCTTCCGGTTGCTTCGCGCCAGCGCAACGAACTCTGGCACTATATAGCCAGGCCACTGGGTGGCGCTCAGGTTAGCCAGCCGATGGAAGGAGAGCAATGCGAAAGACCGACGACACAGACGCAGACAAACACTGAACACAGGTAAATGTTTACAACACAAAACAAAACCAAAAGAAAACGAAGAACAACTTCAACATATACATATATGTGTTTATGTGTGTGTGTGGTTATGCGCAGCGTGGATCACTGTCGGAGATGGAGATGGAGTGGATATGTTTGCATGTATGTGAAACCAGTATGCTAATGGCGTGCGTGTGCACCCACATCGCCTCAGCAGGGAATTACAGAGGAGGAGTGAGGTAAGATGCAGTGTGTATGTGCTGCGCTAACCGACAGGGACAGGTCACTTTGTCACAATCATACATACACTTTAACTCCTCCAACCCCCCAAAATATACTGCATACTCTTCACAAAATTCTTTCTCCTTCAATACCTCTACATTCATCCTCCAATACCTCTTACCAAATTTAACTGTATTCCCCTTAATCACAAACCAGACCATTTCATGATCAGAAAAGAAAACAGGCCTTACTCCCCCCTTCACCAACACAATATTCCTTGAGAAAAATACATAATCTAACCTTTCCTCCACCCCTCTAGAATTCCTCCATGTTGTCATACATGCTTTAGGATTAACCCTCTGCCCTCCATCCACCAAATCATGCCCTTGCAGAAGCCCTTTCTATACCTGCTGACTACTATCCCCTTTATCCCCTATCTGTATATTGAAATCCCCCCTCCCCCTTTATAATTTGTTTATTAGTGGCACAAACTGTTAACAACATATCAAAAATTCCTTTCCTCTCCTCAGCTGTCTGAGGAGCGTACACTGAAAGTAATCGATATTCACCCCCTCTCCACTTTACATCTGCCCCAACCACCCTCCCTTGTGAAACTGTGAAATGATTCTCAACTTCTATTTCCTGATCCCAAAACAATATCCCCACCCCTGAAGAATAAACCCCACCCACACTCCACATTGCACCTCCCCTTCCCCACTCTTCTGTAAATTTCCTTGCATCCTCAATACCTTTTAAATGAACTTCTTGCAAAAAATAAAACTTACATTTACAAATATGCAAATAGGAAAACACCGCTTTTGTTTAACCGAATCTCTTATACCCCTTACATTTATAGTCCCCACAGTCAGTTCCTCAGTAGACATCCTTATTCACTCTTTAATGTCCCCTCCATTTCTTGTCCTTCCAGGCTTGTGGCCTCACTCTCACTCACCACTAAATCTGCCCAACTTACAGGTGTTTCCCTGCAGCCAGACGACTCCTCTTCCCGCTCTTCATGCCCCTTAACGTCCATTTCCTCTGTCAGCTGAAATAAGGGCCTCGCATTGTCCATCTCAAGCCCATCTTGACTGTCCGTAGATGACGATTCCTCTGAAAAACTCAACTTTAGAACAGTCTCAGGCTTCATCTTCTTGCTTGGTCTCCCCTTCCTCTTATCACCTTTCCTGACCAGTTGGTTGTCTTCCCCTCTTGCATCAGCTGAGACACTTTCCTTCTCCACTTCCATCTCCTCTTCTATGTTGTCCGCGTGCTGCTTGGGGGTTTTGAACTGTTCCCCACTCAACGCTTCCAAGAACGCCGCCATCACATCTTCAACTTCCTCTATCTCTTTGCCTCTCTCCATACCACTTGCTCCCATCTCCTTGCTGGCCTCAATCGTTTCCTCCTCCACCACCTCTTGAACAAGGATCCTCTTTTGGCCTTCCTCCCCCAACAGTCTGTCCTTCACACGTTCGTCCTCTCTCACCCCTTCACTGCACTGCTTTCGGCCATCTTTGCATTCTCTCATCAAGTGGTCTGATGAGCCACAGCTGTGACAGGTCTTAGGAGCACTGCACTCTTTTGCTGTGTGTCCCAGCTGGGAACACCGCAGACACCTTTGCTCTCCACAACCGCTATCATTATGTCCATAACGTCTACACCTCCTACAAAAAGGAGGCTGTCTGGAGTAGAACAGATAACCTTTGTCTGCTCCGATGTTAAACTGTGCAGGAGGATGCATCAACCCCTCCAATCCTTTCTCTTCAGTTCTTAAAAGAACTTGGAACTGCCTCTTCCCAATCCATAACCCCAAACTGTCTCTCACATAACGTGCAGGTGTAAGAACTTCAGCACATCTTGCAAGAAAAGCAATTAAGGTCTCATCTGTGACATATGGATTATACATGTGCAGGGTGATGACTCTGAAATTTGGTCTGTCCAAGCTTATGACGTTGAATCGCCCCAAAAGGCCTACCTTGTCACTCTTCTCAAACTTCTCCATCACTGATTTGCACAGCTCCGTTGTATTCACAGTCACATCGAAGCACTTTTCTTGTCTGTTGGTCTGCAAACAGTACACATCTTCCACTTTCAACTTCATCTTATCCAGAAGAACAACCCGTGCAAAGACTTCTCTTTCCATCATATCCATTGCTGGATCCTTCAACTGGAAACGCAACGTATTCCTCAATCCCGCTCTTGGAACCGAGGGCGCAGACGTACCTGCCATACTTCCTTCTCCAAAGATCAAAACCACAACACTTGATCTGAGCCAAAAGGCCGAGAAGCGATGACGTTATGACGCAGCGGGGAGGAAGCCGGAAACGACCTCTCCCATCCCGGCCGCGGCAATTCACAGAGGCCTGAAACGCTGGGGGATGGTAGTACCCGCCCCCGTCTGCGACGTCACCCAGCCTCGTCCCGACCGGCCTGACGGTGGCTCTGCAGCGACAGAAAGTACGGCATCGCTTATAACTCCCAAACGGCTTGTCGCAGAGCCAAGTGCCTTATGTCATCGGAATCCTTGGCTCAAGCCAAACGAGAGGCAGGTCTCGGATTTTGGATTTTGTGGAAAACCTACTTTTGCAAACTAGTACCAGACAATTGGCCCAGTCCGATCCAAAGTTTTCGAAATTTCCATTCACCTTGGAGAGGGGACCTCAAAACGTTCGAAGGTCGTGTGGCCGAGGTTGCTAAAATGGCTATAACTCGAGAAAGGAATGCGATCATTTCACCCAAATCGGCACACCTATGTATGGGCTCAGTCTGCGGTCAGGCGAAAAAGGGCGCTGTAAGATGAAAAAAAAAAAGAATACTGATACAAAACGGACAACCAAACCAGCATGAAAACAGCTACAGCTGGGCAACAGTCAGTCCGATCGACTTGAAAAGGGAGGTTTGTGAGGAATTTAAACTAAACTGCGGCATCAGGGGTGGGGCCGACTTTTCAAGAGCATAAGCGACTCTTTCTTCACACATGCACAACATGACAGAGCTGCTCGCTCTGAACAATTCTTTGTATCGTTGACTAGCCAAACAGGAAGGGGGGAAAAAGAAATGAAATGAAAGAAAAAAAATGATGTTCTTGGCGATCAACTGTCCTGCAAAGTTCATCTCCAACTCTAATCAAACACTCCTGCCTTTAATTTTCAGGCGAAGGATCCTGAAGACCTTAATTAGTTGCTTCAGGTGTGTTTGATTAGAGTTGGAGTGGAGCTTTGCAGGACAGTCGATCGCCATTAGCAGGATTGGGCACCCCTGTTCTAAATCAGTGGTTCTTAATTCCAGTCCTGAGGGGCTCCCCGGCGCTTCCCAACCCTGTTCCCGGAAGCCCCCCCCCTCGCGACACGCCCCCGCCCCCGCCCCGGCGATTCCCAACCCTGGTCCCAGAAGCTCCCTCTCCCCCACACTTCCCAACCCTGCTCCCGGAAGCTCCCCCTCCCCGGCACTGGATGTTCAAGATCAGGGGTGCCCAATACTTTTCCTGGCGATCAACTGTCCTGCAAAGTTCAGCTCCAACTCTAATCAAACACACCTGAAGCAACTAATTAAGGTCTTCAGGATCCTTCGCCTGAAAATTAAAGGCAGGAGTGTCTGATTAGAGTTGGAGCTTTTGCAGGACAGTCGATCGCCAGGAGCAGGATTGGGCACCCCTGTTCTAGATCAATGGTTCTTAATTCCAGTCTTGGGGGCTCCCCTGCTCTGCACACTTTGCATCTCTCCCTTATTAAACAGACCTGATTGAGATCATCAGCTCATTAGTTCTCTCTGCTAAAGAGTTGATGATCTCAGTTAGGTGTGTTAATTAAGGGAGACATGTAAAATGTGCAGAGCATGGGGCCCCCAGGACTGGAATTGAGAGCCACTGTTTTAGATGATTCCCTTTAATCAAACACACCTGATTCGACGCATCAGCTCGTTAGTGGAAGACTCCAAGACCTCAGATGAGTGCGTCAGAGGAGAGATCTCAATAAAGGGCGAGCACTGCTTTAAAACCGACAGCAGCCTTTCCGAGGGCAGACCACCGTGGGAACCGAAGCAAGGCCCCTCATTATTCACTCTGCTATTCGTCACAAAAAGCGGCAATCCCCAAAAAAGGGGAAGCACACCGTTCCTGGAGACACTGCAATACCAGGTCGATGCGTGGAGCGGAGGGAGCAAGCCCCAACTCCGGCTCAAGAACACATTTTTAAAACAAGCAAGAATAAATAGCATAAATACACATGGTTTTAAAATAAAAAATACAATATTTGTAAAAAATATTGTAAACTGATAAGAACAGACTTTTTTTTTTTTTTTTTTTTTTTTAAAAAGTCATCTGTTATGCAAGACCGGGGTGAGTCCTTATCAATCGGTCTTCACCCTACTCTCAGGCACGTGAGATACAATTTTATGGGCTCAGCGGAGATCCCCTCTCCTCCGGCCCGCTGGCCCGCTGTTCCCGTAGCCAGAGTGGTGAGGGTGCATCTACGGGCGGCCAGGAGCGGTGGCGGCCAGGACCCTTCCCGTGCGACCCCGGCCCCCCGTCCGAATATCATCGTCCGGTACCCCTGCAGCATTGATGTTACCTTTAGCTCGCATGCATGGAGGGATACCGTAACGCAGCAGGTTTCTGGTGGCCCAGATGGCATCCTTAATGACGTTGAGGGTGAGCCAGAGCAAGGTGAATTCCTGTGATGTCAAGTTCTTCAAGCCCCGGCCCACCCCAAGGATGGCGAGCTGGTACCCTATCTGGGCCCCACCTGCTGGTAGGCACGGGAAATACAGGGGGCCAGTCCTGGCCCACAGGTCCCGCGCAGCGCCGCACTCCCAGAGTAGATGTCGGACGGTCTCCGGGAACTTGCATCTGGGCCATGGGCAGATCGGGTTTTTGGCCATGCCTCTGGAGTGCATAACCGCCCTGACCGGGAGGATCTCATGAGCCACCATCCACGTTAAGTCCTTGTGCCTGTTTTGGAGAGCAGGGTGAGCAGCGTTCCTCCAGACTTGCTTTGCCTCACTTAAAGTGAGGCCTGGAATTGGACTCACCGATTCCCGGTCCTGCACAAGAGACACAAGATGCTTGTGATTAGTTAAAATGGTGACATCTTCTTTCTCTAAAAGGTGTTTCTTTAAAAACTTTTTGATAAAACAATGCTCTTTAGGCAAAATAAAAGACACTGGAGTTTTCAAATCAACTGGTAAAATTTTTAATGTTCTTAGGTAAGACCCCATCCAAAATCGCGTCATCGCAGCCGTCTTGTTTTCTTTGGATGGGGTCACACCGCACTTTATGTGGAGAGCGGTGAAGCGGCTGCCTAAAAACAGGTGGGGGTCTGGGAGGCCTTTTCCGCCATTTTCTGGTCTCTTTTTGACCACCTCCCTCTTCAGTCTTTCCCACTTGGACCCCCACAGAAAATAAAACACCGCCCTCTCTAGGTCCATCAGGAATTTCCTAGGTGGGGTAAAAACAGAACAAACAAGTGACATTAGAGGTAAAATAACAGATTTAAAAATTAAAATTCTACCTTCTATTGTCAGCTGTCTTAGTCTCCAAAACCCCAGTCTTTTCCTAACTTTCCCTAGCAAGTCAGTCCAGTTTTCCTGTCCACCTCCCTCTTTATCAAATTTGACCCCTAAAATCTTAAAATCTGTGTCTTTAAAATTCACATCCAGTCCACCTATGTCCACTCCCTTCCGCGGCCCGAAGAGCTGGGCCTCGGACTTGCTTCTGTTGAGCTTAGCGCCCGAGGCCCGACCGTACCAGTCAGTCAAGTCGATTGCTCTTCGTATAGATGAAACGTCCGTAGCTAAAAGGGTTACATCGTCCATGTATAAAACACAAGTAGCTGTCAGTCCGCCCGTCCCAGGAACGTCTAGTCCTCTGATCCATTTGTCCCTTCTCAAGATCTGTGCCAGTGGCTCAATGCAAGCCACGTACAGAAGAGGAGATAAAGGACATCCCTGACGAACACCATTGTGGATATTTACCACATTGGTTAAATGCCCATTTACTAAAATTTTGCTGACTAAGCCCTTGTACAGCAGTCCCACCTGTAGGAAACTTTTTTTCCTCTACGAAGCAGAGACCAGGAGACGTTGGGATATCTTTCAAGCAGAAGTTTCTCTTTATTGAGAACTCGTGTGCGTCGCTGTAGTCATCCAAGTCTGACTATATCTCAGCACAGTAGAGTTTATACCTTTCAAGGGGGAGGGATACATAGAGGTGGAGACAATCTAAACAAAGCATGCAAATGCAGTACAGGAATCAGCCCGTTACCTGAATTTCCCCATGCCTGATCTCATCAGCATAGCAGTGTCATTCAAATGCATAGGTGCTAATCCAATCAGCCTGATAGTATCGCCCATACCTTCACATTATCATAGAGACAAAGGCACAGCTGTGCCTTGAGCTTAGCATTCACCTTTAACTTGGGACTCTACTCAATGGTCAGGAAGTGCATAAAGACAAAAGGTTAATGTCTCAGACACCTGGGCTGCCTGACTTGATCTTCTTAGAATGTCATCATCTTTACCTCAAAATGTAAAACACAATGTACTATTACATTGGAAGCTAGATTTACCATTTTATAAATTTGTAATCCCACACACCCAAGCTAAAAACCTCTCTGGAAATCCCATTTTTTGCAGTACCTGAAAAAGGTACTGGTGCGAGACTCGGTCAAATGCTTTTTCGAAATCTAAATTTAGGACTACTAGCCGAATATTTCTGTCTCTCGCGTAACAGATGGCATCTCTAATCAGCACTAGGCTGTCTGTTATCTTTCTTCCGGGCACAGCACAAGCTTGATCTGGGTGGATCACGTCCTCTAAAACAGTCGACATGCGTGTTGCTAAAATTTTACTAAAAAGCTTGCGGTCCAGATTTAAAAGTGTAATTGGTCTCCAATTTTTTAAGTCAGTCCTGTCCCCTTTTTTGTACAGTAAAGACACTATCCCTATCCTAAAACTTTCCGGCAGTCTGTCAAAAGTCTCAAGGTCATTAAAAACAGCCAATAACTCATGTGCTAAAATATCCCAAAACGTAAGATAAAACTCTAGGGGGAGTCCATCCACTCCTGGGGACTTCCCCCGTTTAAAACCTTTAAGAGCTTTATACATTTCTAAAACGGTAAAATCTTGGGATAAATGCGTATTTTGACTATTGACTGTCTTGTCTAAAAAGTTTAAAACTTCCCTTGCCGTGTCCTCATGTATATCTTTTTGACTGTACAACTCTTCATAAAATACTTCTACATCTTTTAAAATCTCTTCTGTTGTACTTACTTCTCTCTCTCCTACCTTAACCTTAGTTATTGCGCCTCCCCTTGTTATTATCTTTTTAAAAAAGTATCTTGTACACTTTTCACCTTGCTCTATTTCTCTTTCTTTACTTCTCAAGATGACACCTTTACTTTGGATGTTGGATAGAACTAACATTTCTTTTTTTACCTCTGTTATCTCTTTGCTAAAATCGAGACCATTATTTAAAAGATTAAAATACCTTTGTAGTCTTTTCTGCAACCCCATCATGCATCTCTTTTCCCTGTTCTTTTTGTCTCTCCCTACCTTCATAAAAAACTGTCTTGTCCGGTCCTTTACCATTTCCCACCACTGTGCTCGTGTATCATAAAAGTCTTGGAAGGTCTGCCATTGGCTGAACTGCTCCCTATACTCACTGACTACCTCCTCGTCCTCTAAAAGGGAACAGTTCAGCTTCCACAGCCCTCCCCCTACTGTCACACCAGTGGGTAATGAAAGGGTGCAAGATAGCATTAAGTGATCTGAAAAGAAGAGTGGGGTCAATGTAGCATCGGTTGGCGGGCAGTGTAGTGTCTTCGCTGCGAGTTCGAAGAATCACCCTCAGACTTGGAGTTTAGTGCCAGAAGAAAAGACTTTATTATCTTACATGGCGAGAATAAAGCCGAGATCCCTTCTGCAGAAGAGTCTCCCGAATGCTTTTGTGCGGTCTCTTTTATGCAGTTTGTCCTTTAAGGCGGGTTCTATACATTCCATATAGTTCTATTTATACATACAACCTGATACCTCCCTAGAGAGAAGGGGCTTCAACACGTGTTATGGTATATAAAAAGAAAGCCCCTTTAAGTTCTTCCAGCTGTTCCTGTCTGTATTTTTCAGCCACGTATGCTCATTTTAGTCACGTACGCATTTTTTACACAGGGGCCTTAGAACATAATGGAAGATTAAATAGATATATTAATGGCCAGATTCACCTTGATTTTACTTGATTAATTCAGATCTTCAACTATAAAAATCTTCTACATTCCCCCCTCTGAGACTTTCTTAAGTCTCACATTTGCTTATGTCTATACAGAGTGCCACTTCATAATCCAGTTCTTTCAGTTAACACTATCTAGTGACTAAATAAGTCACACAGTCTTATCATCAATGACTAGATGATGCAGCATCACTCTGGAGGAGAATCAGAACCAAACGTCTCTCTCTACACTTGACTAAGAAAGAGTAAAAGATTCTGTCTCCTTTCTCCTTTTATCAGAGAAAACAATGTTATAATCATGAGCGTGCATTTGGTTCAGCGCTTGCCTGTGGTTGGCACAGTTATGTATAAATGACATTCAAAACATAATACCTTGAATATCAAAAAGAAAAATAGTTCAGATCTGTTGATCTTAAGCCCAGATATTTTGCATATTGTAGAGGGTCAGCCTTGGGTAGAGGTTAGGCTATCATTTACACCCAGGGTATGTCCCATCTTTACACCTCTTTTACATACTCATCAGAGTCACTGGAACTATTATCCAAAGTTTGCTCATTTAAGATCAGCTTGTTTAGCAATCCTTCATAATATTCATCCAATTTCTTTTCTGTGATAATTTGTTGATTATTTGGGACTTTTATCTTTTCCAGCAGCATTGACGACTAATGTTCTTAATACAGGAAATACACAGCAAAATAATAACCTTCTTATCAATATAGCTGCTCTTAAAAACATTCTTAGTTTAGCAAACCATGTTTCTCATGCTCCAAATTTCAGATCAAATCAATCCCACATTCGTTTGTCTCTTCGTTTGTCTCTAAAGCAATAATTTGATTTTTACATTCTTCAGTTGTTATTTTATTTCTTTTCATTGTTCCAAGTGCTAAAAGTTCTGGAGCTCTAGAAGGAATTCCAGATTTCCAAGAATTTTTCTTATCTTTATACCAAATAATAACACATTTGCCCTTGAACTTGCCCACATATTGTGTTCCTTTTGGTTTAGGAAAACACTCATATTCCTGTTTACCATCTACGCCATACCATTTCGTAATCCCTACTTTCTGTTTTTCAATTTTTATATTTAGGCTAACGTCCGAATATTGATACTAAGATCCTCAGAGTGGTCTAAAAAATTATTTGTTAATTTAGGATTTTCCAAAAATCCTAGACATTCAGCAATATAATATGGTCTAGTAAAATCTGTTAAATAACAAAAGTTTCTCCCAAATTCGGCACACTTTTGGTAGTCGTGGATTTGGTATGGTTTTTACTTTGTTTAACGGAGATTTGGAGCATAGCAAGCAATTTTCTTTCTTTATTTCTCTCGTAGTAAAAACTGCCCATCTATACTATTCATTATTTTGAGCTGTTTCCCTTAATTCATCATAGTGACTAACTTCTTCGTCCCCTAGTATATTATAATCCGTGTCTCTACGATTTATTGATTATCATTATCACTGTTATTCAATGGTTGAAAAGTTAATTGAAGGGAGGTCTGGTTGCTTTCTATTGGTTGAGCTTGGATTTGCATCTCAATGACACACATACACATACTCATACCCAGTTTAGTCTAGGGCTGCACGATATACCAACATTAATTATGAATTGCGGTATTGTTTAGTGCCATTTTTCGAATCGCAAAGACCGCTATTTAAAACGTGCTGCGTGTTTTGAAGTGCAGGCACGCACTAGTTATAATATTAGTGAGAGTCTCTGAGTGTTGGTTCACTATTAAGAGGCTCAGTTTGCATTTCATCTTCGCCAGGGTGACTCTTTGCGAGTCGTTGCAATGGTCTTTCCCTCGTTGGTAAGGGAGGGTCGTTACTAGCACGCCCTTCATCCCTCACTTCATGCTGTGTAGGGTTGCTCAAGCTGTTTGGCGTATTTCAAGGAGAGAGAGGTGGACCCAGGTGTCACTTTGCAACTATTTTGCTGATCACTGCGAGATTCTTCCTTGAACTCATCACTGCACACTCACTGGTCCTTCATGGTGGAGCAACCCATTCCCTGGCCCTGACAGAACTGCTGCACCTGTAGGTGGAATCTTTCAGAGTTTTTGTTAGTGACATCAAGCATGCTCATTTGCTCATCTGTCCAGTTATCCTTCTTGGTGTCACCTGTGGAAATTTCATGTGGGTTGAGGGCTGTCCTGGCCCCTTTTTTGAGCTCTCACTTATTCACTGCTATCCATACAATGAGCATAGGTCGAATACCCATTTTCTCTAAGGTAATAAATAATTTGATTTTAGCTATCTCTAATCTTACTATTTTTCAATTCATTACGAATTTATTCTCAACCACTTGCTAATTCAGTCATCTCTTTGTTTTATAAACTGAGTTTCACTATTTCACTAGATAATTTCTTCTAGGTCTATCTTGCTCCGTAGCATAGGTATTTTGTCCTGGAAAACCTTCAACCCACGTTCTTTATGTTAACAGTCAGAAAGACAATATTTTATCCTTTTGGCTCAGAATCAGCTCCATCATGATATGCTGAAAAGAAAGTTAGATGTGGGGTGGACAGAGCAAGCTTGCTTGCTTTGCCTTCCCATGTAATGCGCTGCGCAAGTGTGGCACTGTTTTTCTTTCTGCCACAACAATAACCTAGGTGCTGACCGGGAAGCTTAACCAATTTCATCCACGGTCATTATTCTACTGGACATTATTTGCCCTGTGGGCCCACATATTAAATTTTGCATACAGCTGTTTTGGCAAAATAATTGATTTGCCTCAGTGTCTCGTCAGACACCTTCTTTCACTCCACACCACCATCATTCATACTTTTTCACACTCTTTCACACCCTTTCACACCCCCCTTTTGGCCAAAAACGTATTTTGTCTTGATTTCAGCTGATTGTGAACTGAATGGTTTTAGCTGTGGAATGCCATAGATTCTGAATAGGACTTTACTGAGCGTAGACCTGGTAGCATTCCACATAGTGTCCAATTGTCATATTCAACTGGACAACATCAGTCATCCTAAAGTTTAATTTAACACTGCAGGTATCAACTTCTTTCTCTTCTAACACAATCTAATAGGTTAATTGGTTTAGAATAATTTTCTTAGGCATTGTGCAGTTGAGAGAACTAAGTGAAATTTCTCAAATGTCACTTGTCTAATTTAGATTTTAGTCATATGATTTTTGTTATTGCTCATGAGCTACTTTGAAAAAAGGATTGGAGATCTCTTCCCAATCTAGGATCCATGGCCATAAACATTTCTATCCTGTTATCCCCAGTGATGACAGCATTGATGATTTCACGATTTTGGACCATTTGGAGTTAAATTTATTTATTATTATTACTTTATTCAATCTAGCCCTTTTAAATTATCATTAAACAAAATGGAGTGACCAATATTTTTATTTTATCAGCTCTATTTTTTCTATTAGACATCTTGTCTACCCTTTTTTTCTTTTCTTTTTTTTTTTTTTTTTTTTTTTTTTTCTCAAAGAGTTCAACATTGTTGTCAATAATTCAGTTGTGCATTTTCCCTTGGTGGGTTAATGAAATAGCCCTCGCTATGACAAATCCAGCTCCATTTTATCTAATTTGTGTGTCAAGCAACTCGTCTGTCTGTCTCAATTCCTTGTTCTTTTAAACACGAGGCTGGACTAGTACCTATTGAAAAGCAGATAGAGAATGTTAGTTAAAGCACAGAATTCAAAGAACTGCTGTGAGACCAGTGAGTAATCAAATTAATAAAAATTTATAAAATAATTATCAAAATTTGAAGCAGTCTCTATAGTGATCATTAAATATGCAGCACCTGTGCGCGCCACGGGAAGGGATGGAAGTGCTTCGGGTTAGATCTTCAGTCTGCTGAAGTTGTTTGGTTGTTGCACTGGGTCATCAGTCTGTGCTGGCACTCAAAAGCTTGATGTTGTGTTGTA
This sequence comes from Spinibarbus caldwelli, assembly GCA_039654775.1. NCBI lineage: Eukaryota > Metazoa > Chordata > Actinopteri > Cypriniformes > Cyprinidae > Spinibarbus > Spinibarbus caldwelli. Next base: position 201,869 of record JBCAMP010000292.1, read on the forward strand.
TGGTATCGTTGTTTCTCCGCCTCTTCTCAGTCTGGCTTTTGATTGATCCTGCCAGAGTTTTGCATTTCAGGATGTTCTCTTCACCTCTAGGAAAAGTCTCAAGTGACAAATTCACCTTTTCCTGCTTTAAGCCAGCCCCTCTCCATGCAGAAGTGTGTACTCCTCTTTCAGGAGGGGAGTTGCAAGTCCATCAGCTCCTCCCTCTTCTTCTCTGTAGCTTCTTTGTCTTTGCTTCTTTGTCTCTTTGCCCAACAGACTCCAGTTCATTGCTTCCCTTTGTCAAGGCTCTATTCCAACAGGCATCTGCAATTTGAACCTTCAGAGACTGCATTAATCAAATTGAACATTTGTAAACTCTGATTAAATTGTGCTTGAGCAATCAGCTCTTTTTCTTATTTTCACTTTTCAACCATCTTTTTCAATGGTTCCTTAATAAAAAGGGTAAATAAATAAAAATATATCACTAAAAATAAACAAAAAAAAAATCATCTGGTTAAATACAGCAGTTCCCTTATTCTATTTTAGTAAAGCAAGTTCTTCATTGCAGAAAGACAGCAAGCAGTTTCTTCTTTGCAAAAAGCAGAAAGCAGCAGTAATCTACCTTTATTATATACTCCAATAAACAAAAGAATTCTTTCTTTTACACCAGCATGACATGCATATGTTAAACTAAAAACTTCAATTATAATTTGTCTTCTATATTTGCATACATGGTTCAGAATATTCAGTAATGGTGAATGAATTTTCCCAACCAACATCAAATAATTCATTTTATTTAGTTTAATTATTTAATCAACAAGTTCCTTTATTATTGTAAAATGTCTATGGTTTTTGATTTCAAATTTCAACGAATTTGGTCACCCAATCTTGCTCTCATTAAACATTTCACTTACACAAGTTATCTTTAGTTAACTTAAATCCCAATCTCAGAAACTGTATAATGGATTAATTTTCTTACTGTTCCTCAGGGATAACAAGATACAAATTTTAAGACGTCTTTCTTATAATATATAAAGTTTTAAGCACGTGCAATATTTTTATTCATCTATTAAGATAATTCATTAAATCATAAATGTATATCTTATTTTAATTAATCTATTATTATTTCAATATTCTTCAAAGTCCATATCTTGGAACACTTTTGTCTTCTATTAACATTTATATAGGTCCCTTTATTCAGACAGGGCTTATCCTTTCATTCTTTGTCCCTTTATTTATAGGGCTCATTCAATCATTCATTCCTCTCAGGTGCGGCACGAACTGCGTCCGTCTCTACCAGGCCACATTTAAGTGACGGTCCAGGAGGGGTGCGCAGCCCTTGCCCACCCGATACGGAATTTATTTATTCTCTCACACAACCTTAGTCATTCACACAGGCGCCGACACACATCAACACAAAACACTTCACCTCTCTGTGAGTGACCTGCGTTGCTCTCGCTCTTCTACTGTTTTAATTCACTTTCCCGCTCTCTCAGTAAAAAACCAGCGCAAGGCCAGGATTTTTGCCTGCCCGTGCAGTCCCCTATAATCTCCCTTACACCTTTTTAGGGCGGTATCCGCAGGTCTTTTTGCCTACCCGTGCAGACCCTGTAGCTATAAACAGGCGGTATCCGCAGGCCTCTTTTTGCCTACCCGTGCAGTCCCTGTATTTATCAACAGGCGGTATTTATCAACAGGCGGTATCCGTAGGTCTTTTTGCCTACCCGTGCAGTCCCTGTATTTATCAACAGGCGGTATCCGTAGGTCTTTTTTCGCGCGTTTCCTTCCCTATATCTGCTTCACGTTTATTTCTGTCCCTTCAGGCTCAGTCTAAATAAACACAGACCATTGCTAGCAATGTATATCTGCCTACACCATCTAGTTTCAATTCAGGCTGCTTATCAATAAACTAGATAAATGCATGCAGGTATTTCTTCTGGAACAAAAGTCCTTTTCTGTTCTTTTCTTTAAATTTAGAAATTTGGAAGAGCATATTGTTAAGTGACCTTACCGCCAAGAGCAGACTGGCCAACAACACAAATTATGTAAGCAAAAATGCTTTACCTGTGTAAGAGGTGGCCACCCTTTTTGTGTTGTTCGTCAAATCCTGCTCAAAGCGGTCGTCCACTCTGTTGCTCTGTTCCGTCCCTGTTCGGGCGCCAATTTGTAGTGTCTTCGCTGCGAGTTCAAAGAATCACCCTCAGACTTGGAGTTTAGTGCCAGAAGAAAAGACTTTATTATCTTACATGGCGAGAATAAAGCCGAGATCCCTTCTGCAGAAGAGTCTCCCGAATGCTTTTGTGCGGTCTCTTTTATGCAGTTTGTCCTTTAAGGCGGGTTCTATACATTCCATATAGTTCTATTTATACATACAACCTGATACCTCCCTAGAGAGAAGGGGCTTCAACACGTGTTATGGTATATAAAAAGAAAGCCCCTTTAAGTTCTTCCAGCTGTTCCTGTCTGTATTTTTCAGCCACGTATGCTCATTTTAGTCACGTCCCCTTTTTTTACACAGGGGCCTTAGAACATAATGGAAGATTAAATAGATATATTAATGGCCAGATTCACCTTGATTTTACTTGATTAATTCAGATCTTCAACTATAAAAATCTTCTACAGCAGTCTCTTGTAAAAAGATAGTCGATTCGAGAGGCTTTGGCACCGTCACCACTGAACCAGGTGAAGCCCTCCTCTCTTTGATGCATTTTTTTAAAACAGTCAACTAACCTGAAATCTCTGACTAAACTTTGTAATAAAACCGATGTCTTATCGACCTTAAAATCCTCCCCTACCCTCTTCCTATCTGTTTTTGATAAAACACAATTAAAATCCCCTGCTACCACTAGGGGAGCCCTACCTAGCATGTGGGGTTGCAGCTCTTCTAATAGCTCATACCTATCATTTTTTTCCGTAAAACCATACACATTTAAAACATTAAAATCCTTGCCTAAAAAACTCAGTTTAGCTAGAATTGCCCGCCCATCCCTCACCACAGTGCTGCCCTTCACCAAGATATTAGAATTGTTTATTAAAATGGCAACACCGTCATTTTTGTTAAAATTGGACCCGCTCCATATGGAAAGCCCAGGGGTCCAAAGCTGCTCCCATTCCCTATAATTTAATAAAAAAGGCAAACCACATTCTTGTAATAAAAAAATATCTGACTTAAAAGGTTTTAAAAAGGCTAAGACACTCTGTGCTCTTAATTTGCTCTTCACACTTCTCACATTAAGAGTAGAGATGGTGAGAGCCATGAGCAGTATGGTTAAAAAGGTATAAAGCATTTTAAAACAGAAGACGATAAAAGACTACAAAAATATAATTAAAATCATGTTATATCTTGTTGCACTTGCCTTTCCTTTTCTCCAGAAAAAAAGGGATCAGGAAGGCAAATGCCTGACGCCTCAGGGGCCACAGATAAAACCTCTTGTGGCTCCTTTGGCGACGATGCTCTTAGCTTAATGTGCAAAAAGGAGACCTCATTGGGGGACTCTAGGGGCCACATGCGCTCCAGATCTACCGAGTCGGAACTATCGAGCTGATGTGCTGCCCTAGCTTTTTTCTCCTCTGTTTCAATCAGAGGAGATCCCGCAGGTCTTTTTTTTACCTGAGCATTTGGGAGTGAACACTCTGTTTCACTCCCACTCCCACTGGATTCCCGCACCCCGTCCGAAACCGTCTCTAGGGAAGAAATTGTTTCTTCCCCACTCTCCTCTCCTTCCGTGACCTTTTCCTTTTCAGTTAAAACATTTGACTCCACCCCTGTGTCCGCCCCACTTCCTTCCTCCTGCCCAATCCTTGAGGTTGGCTGGGATTTTGAATTTCCCGCCAAAACCTCAAGGACTGCCTCCTCCTCCCTTTGTTTCTCTGTTTGCTGTGGTTGTGGGGCGGCCATTTTGTTACCTTTAAGCTTGTTGGCAAAGCTTTTTGGGCAATCTCTGTAGAGATGGTTTAATTCCCCACAAAGATTACACCACCTGCCATTGGTGCACTCTTCAAAAATGTGACCAATTTCTTTGCATTTCCCACATACAATTTCCTGGCACGCTTCAACTAGATGTCCAAACATGCCGCACTTCCTACAGAGTTTGGGCATTCCCTGGTAGTGAATGTAGCCTCTGTTTTCTCCCAACACAATCATAGAAGGCAGATGTCTCAGGCCCTGGTAGCCCCCAGCGTCTTCCCATTGTTTGATGGGAATTCGCCAGGAGCATATCCAAATGCCATCCTCATCTAACACTTTGACTGGCTGGCCTCGAACAGTGCAAAATCTCCCCAGCCATACACAGATATCTTCTCCAGTTACTGTTTCATTGAACATCCTGACAATCACAGTTTTAAATGTGTTGTCAGTCAGTTTTTCTACAGTAAACATGGAGAACTGGGCTTTGAACATCTCAAACCTTTGCCAGAAATCATTCAAATGGGAAGCAGCTCTAAAGCTAACGTCAAATCCTTTGTTCAGGGGCAGAGTCACAATACAATTCAAATCAGTATGTTTAAAAGTTAAAGTTTTTTGGATCAGCTTCCTGGAGAAATCAAGTCGCGACATCCCCAGGAGCTCCCCCTCAACAGTTTTAAATAAAAAACGCACACTGTGGTGCCTCCGCATGCCGGCACGAGCAGCCGACATGGTGGAGGCACCTACAGCCTAAAAAGACTTAAAATTACAATAAATACAGCAATAAATAAATAAAAACACCTTACCTTAAAACAGTCTGTTTGTAAAAGCAGCAGTAGCAAATTTACCTCCTGAGGGTTGTGAGGCTTAAAATACTGCAACTCCCAAGCCAAGAAACCTCCAAAAGGCGATCGCAACTCAACCGCGTGACCAGACACGTGATCTGAGCCAAAAGGCCGAGAAGCGATGACGTTATGACGCAGCGGGGAGGAAGCCGGAAACGACCTCTCCCATCCCGGCCGCGGCAATTCACAGAGGCCTGAAACACTGGGGGATGGTAGTACCCGCCCCCGTCTGCGACGTCACCCAGCCTCGCCCCGACCGGCCTGACGGTGGCTCTGCAGCAACGGAAAGTACGGCATCGCTCATAACTCCCAAACGGCTTGTCTCAGAGCCAAGTGCCTTATGTCATTGGAATCCTTGGCTCGAGCCGAACGAGAGGCAGGTCTCGGAGTGGCTCGTCGCTCCGACGAAATTTTCAGCTATTTTGGATTTTGTTGAAAACCTACTTTTGCAAACTAGCACCAGGCATTTGGCCCAGTCCGACCCAAAGCAGGGCAGAAAGATTCTCTGGAGTCTGACTGTCAATAATCAACCAAAAAAAGTGGAAATTTCCATTCACCTTGGGGAGGGGACCTCAAAACGTTCGAAGGTCGTGTGGCCGAGGTTGCTAAAATGGCTATAACTCGAGAAAGGAATGCGATCATTTCACCCAAATCGGCACACCTATGTACGGGCTCAGTCTGCGGTCAGGCGAAAAAGGGCGCTGTAAGATGAAAAAAAAAAGAATACTGATACAAAACGGACAACCAAACCAGCATGAAAACAGCTACAGCTGGGCAACAGTCAGTCCGATCGACTTGAAAAGGGAGGTTTGTGAGGAATTTAAACTAAACTGCGGCATCAGGGGTGGGGCCGACTTTTCAAGAGCATAAGCGACTCTTTCTTCACACATTCGCAACATGACAGAGCTGCTCGCTCTGAACAATTCTTTGGATCGTTGACTAGCCAAAAAGGAAGGGGGGAAAAAGAAATGAAATGAAAGAAAAAAATGATGTTCCTGGCGATCAACTGTCCTGCAAAGTTCAGCTCCAACTCTAATCAAACACTCCTGCCTTTAATTTTCAGGCAAAGGATCCTGAAGACCTTAATTAGTTGCTTCAGGTGTGTTTGATTAGAGTTGGAGTGGAGCTTTGCAGGACAGTCGATCACCATTAGCAGGATTGGGCACCCCTGTTCTAGATCAGTGGTTCTTAATTCCAGTCCTGAGGGGCTCCCCGGCGCTTCCCTGCCTAAGGCCATCGCCGGAGGAGAGGGGCCCGCGTAGCGCTTAATAGATTGCTCGTGGCAGGCCGTTCGTGGACGCTGCGCGCCTCCCCCTAGATGATTTTTCCCGCCCTCGGCGACCGCCCGGGCGGCAAGGGGAGGCCCGGCGGATTCCCGACGGAGGCGTCGGCTAGGGCCTGGGTCCCCCAGGGGCCCCGCGGAACGGCGACGAATCTGCCCACTTTTTCGCGCCTTTTGTTGCAATCTGTTGGTCGGCCAGAGGGTGGCAGACTTCTGACCACAGACAGCCTACGGGGGGTGCGTCCACAGACAGCCTAAACCTCCCACGGAGAGCTTATGTGGCCGGCAACTCCCTATTGGCCCTCTGGCCGTCTAAGAACCGCCCCCAGGCCCCGCCCACTGTCCACGGACAGCCTATTCGTCCCACTAACCACCTATATGACCACATACAGCCTATGTGCCCACGTGCAATCTAAGTAACACCCCGGGCCCCGCCAACCGACCACGAACAGCCTATTTGTCCCCTGATCACCTATGTGACCACGAACAGCCTATTTGTCCCCCTGACCACCTATATGACCACGAACAGCCTATTTGTCCCCTAACCAGCTATATGACCACGAACAGCCTATTTGTCCCCCTAACCACCTATATGAAAATGAAATGCCTATTCGTCCCCCTGACCACCTATTTGACCACTAACATCCAATTTGCCCCCCTGACCACCTATATGATCATGAACAGCCTATTTGTCCGCCGGCAATCTAAGGACGGTGACCACCGATAGCCTATTTGTCCACCTGACCTTCTATGTGACCACGAACAGCCTATTTGTCCCCCTGTCCACCTGTACACTAATAGGTCATATTTCATAACTACAGTGATTTTATTGAGTAATACCTACAGCAGCAGCCCTACCCAGCAGTTTCACGTACATTAAAGCTCATAAAATGGCTTAATTTACATAAAAATGCACAGTCCATGGAAAACCTATGGAGACCCCGTCAAATTGCTTATGTTGGATTTTGGAGTTGGATTTTGGTGAATTTTGGTGAATTCATGACCACCCGTAACTTATTTGACGGGGCCTCCACAGCCTTTCCGTGGACAATGCATTAATAAGTCATAATTTAAGTTATATATCATTTTATTATGCAAAATGTACAGTGCTACACTCAGGAAACACTGTCTGACAAGTTCATGTAAATTAGAGCTCACAAAGTTGCTTAATTTGCATAAAAATACATTGTCCACGGACAGCCTGTGTAGGTCCTGTCAAGTAAGTTGCACGTGTCACCTGACCACCTGTAACTTATTTGACGGGACCTACACAGGCTGTCCGTGGACTATACAGTAATAGGTCATATTTCATAACTACAGTGATTTTATTGAGTAATACCTCCAGTAGAGTGCTCAGGGAACACCAAACAGCAGTTTCATGTACATTAGAGCTCATAAAGTGGCTTAATTTGCATAAAAATACATTGTCCACGGACAGCCTGTGTAGGTCATGTCAAATAAGTTGCACGTGTCACCTGACCACCTGTAACTTATTTGACGGGACCTACACAGGCATTCCGTGGACGATGCAGTAATAGGCCATATTTCATAACTACAGTAATTTTATTGAGTAATACCTACAGTACAGTGCTCAGGGAACACCAACCAGCAGTTTCATGTACATTAGAGCTCATAAAGTTGCTTAATTTGCATAAAAATACATTGTCCACGGACAGCCTGTGTAGGTCCTGTCAAGTAAGTTGCACGTGTCACCTGACCACCTGTAACTTATTTGACGGGACCTACACAGGCGTTCCGTGGACGATGCAGTAATAGGCCATATTTCATAATTACAGTTATTTTATTGAGTAATACCTACAGTACAGTGCTCAGGGAACACCAACCAGCAGTTTCATGTACATTAGAGCTCATAAAGTTCCTTAATTTGCATAAAAATACATTGTCCAAGGACAGCCTGTGTAGGTCATGTCAAATAAGTTGCACGTGTCACCTGACCACCTGTAACTTATTTGACGCGACCTACACAGGCGTTCCGTGGACGATGCAGTAATAGGCCATATTTCATAACTACAGTGATTTTATTGAGTAATACCTACAGTACAGTGCTCAGGGAACACCAACCAGCAGTTTTATGTACATTAGAGCTCATAAAGTTCCTTAATTTGCATAAAAATACATTGTCCACGGACAGCCTGTGTAGGTCATGTCAAATAAGTTGCACGTGTCACCTGACCACCTGTAACTGGTCAGGTGACACTGGCCTCTTCGTCACATAGCCCCTAAAAAATTCTCTTCCAGTGATTCTGCTTCAGTGTGGAAAGGTATGAAAGAAATCACCAGTTACAAGACACCATCCCCCAGCACTCTGGAGAATCAACAACAGGTAGACGACCTGAACGAGTTCTATTGCAGGTTTGAAAAAACACCCCACACCCGCCCTGAACACCTCTCCACACAACCATTCACACCTCCAGCAACCCCCCTCTCCCCAACACCTGCAATTCAGATCAGCGAAGATGAGGTGCGCCAGGTCTTCAGGAAGAACAAAAGAAGGAAAGCACCAGGCCCAGACGGTGTGTCACCAGCCTGCTTAAAAACCTGTGCTGACCAGCTGGCCCCCATCTTCACACAGATCTTCAACAGATCACTGGAGCTGTGCGATGTCCCCTCATGCTTCAAACACTCCACCATCACCCCCGTCCCAAAGAAAACCAAAATTACTGGACTTAATGACTACAGACCTGTGGCTCTAACATCTGTGGTCATGAAGTCATTTGAAAGACTGGTTTTGGCTTATCTGAAGTCCTCCACTGGACCCTTGCTGGACCCCCTGCAGTTTGCCTACAGAGCAAACAGGTCTATGGATGATGCAGTCAACATGGGACTGCACTTCATCCTGCAGCATCTGGATAGACCAGGGACTTATGTGAGGATGCTGTTCGTAGACTTCAGCTCCGCTTTTAACACCATCATCCCGGACACCCTTCAGAATAAACTAACTCAGCTCTCCGTCCCCACCTCCGTCTGTCAGTGGATCAACAACTTCCTGACAGACAGGCAGCAGCTAGTGAGGCTGGGAAAATACACATCTAGCACTCGTACGATCAGCACTGGAGCTCCTCAGGGCTGTGTTCTCTCCCCACTGCTCTTCTCCCTGTACACTAACGACTGCACCTCTAAAGACCCCTCTGTCAAGCTCCTGAAGTTTGCAGACGACACCACACTGATCGGCCTCATCCAGGACGGTGACGAGTCTGCCTACAGACAGGAGGTTAAGGAGCTGGCTGTCTGGTGCAGTCTTAACAACCTGGAGCTCAACACGTTCAAAACTGTGGAGATGATTGTGGACTTCAGGAGAAACCCCCCTGCACTCCCCCCACTCACCATCATGAACAGCACTGTGACTGCAGTGGAGTCATTCAGATTCCTGGGCACCACCATCTCCCAGGACCTGAAGTGGGACAATCACATAGACTCCATTGTGAAAAAGGCCCAGCAGAGGTTGTACTTCCTTCGCCAGCTGAGGAAGTTCAACCTGCCACAGGACTTGCTGAATCAGTTCTACTCCGCCATCATTGAATCCGTCCTCTGCACTTCAATAACTGTCTGGTTCAGCTCAGCTACCAAATCTGACCTCAGAAGACTACAGAGGGTAGTCCGGACTGCTGAGCGAATCATTGGTACAACCCTCCCTACTCTCCAAGAACTGTACTCATCCAGAGTGAGCAAAAGGGCTGGCAAAATCACTCTGGACCCCTCACATCCAGCACACTCCCTCTTTGAACTGTTACCGTCTGGTCGACGCTACAGAGCTCTGAGCACCAGAACGACCAGACACAGGAACAGTTTCTTCCCTCAGGCAATCCATCTCATGAACACTTGACATTAAAAGTGGAACACACAACACTATTATAAATTATTTATCCAACACACATACTTATTTTTTCATTTCAGATCTGCACATATCAGACCTGCACACCATAATTGACTATATTATATATTGTGTTTTTGCTATTTGTATATTATTCTTTCATTATCTGTGTCCTGTTCTATTGCTGTCTTTCTGTTGCACTGTAGAGCTTCTGTCACAAAAACAAATTGCTTGTATGTGTAAGCATACCTGGCCAATAAAGCTTATTCTGATTCTGATTCTGATTCTGATTCTGAAGACCCTCTTGAAGGAACTGAAGTGCCCTGCTGTGAAAAGTTTGCTGAAGTGCAGAAACGTATGCTTAGAAGCGAACTAGAACTACGAAACACCGGACCCCGGGTCGGGGGCCCCCAGACTACCGCCGTACCGAATTTCGGGGCCCTGTGACCTTCGGGACCCCCGCGTGTCCCACCTCCCACTTGCAACCTATTTCAATGGAAACTTCACAGGCGGTTCGCGGTCAAACGGGTCTTTTTCGGCTGATGGGGCACATATGGACACGGAACTCCGGACGCTGTCCCGGGGTACCGTGACGTGACGTATATGTCGGTTTCGGGGCGATCGGACCTTTCTTGTCCCGTTGTCCGCAAAACAGCCGAAAACGAAGGGGATAAGTTACACGTGTCGTACGCTACGACGCGCAGGAAACACCGTCTGACACGTTAACGTGCTTTACGACTCATCGATAGCCATATTTACCCATAAAAATGTATTTTTCGCGGAAACAGACACCCGTAACTTATTTGACGGGACCTACACAGGCTTTCCATGGACAATGCATTAATAGATCATATTTCATAAATGCGGCGATTTTATTGAGCGATACCTACAGTACAGTGCTCTGGAAACACCTTCCTGCAGTCTCGCGTACATCGGAGCTCGTAAAATGGCTTAATTTTCATAAAAATGCACTGTCCACGGAAAGCCTGTGGAGGCCCCGTCAAATAAGTTGCACGTGGGCACTTCCTGCATGAATCGGCAAAATCGCAGGAAGCGCCCATGTGCAACCTATTTGACGCGACCTAGATAGGTGTTCCATGGACAATGCGGTAACGGGTCATATTTCATGGCTACGGCGATTTTATTCAGTGATACCCACAGTACACTGCTCAGGAAACACCGTCCAGCAGTTTCGTGCACATCGGAGCTCGTAAAATGCCTTAATTTGCCAATAAATGCACCGTCCACGGAAAGGCTGTGTAGGTCCCGTCAGATAAGTTACAGGGGGTCAGTGCATCAATTAGCTCATATTTCATAAATACGCTGATTTCATTGAGTAATGCCTACACTGCAGTGCTCGGGAAACACCCTCCAGCAGTTTTGTGTACTTCAGAGCACATAAAATGGCTTAATTGGCATAAAAATGCATTGTCCACGGAATGCCTGTGTAGGCCCCGTCAAATAAGTTGCACGTGGGCACTTCCTGCATGACTTGGCAAAATCACAGGAAGTGCCCACGTGCAACTTATTTGACGGGTGCCTTCACAATGGGATAAGTTGCAACTCAAAACTTTGGAACAACGTAGAAACTCGAAACTTTGGATCTCACATCGGGGCCCCCCCGGCTACCCTCGAATCGAATCTTGGGATCCTGTGACCTTTTGAAGCCAAGTTAGAGATACTTCCCACTTCGACATAAAACAGGTGGTTAGGGGTCAAAATAGGCGTTCCGTGGCACTGAGAAAGACTATGGTGAAGAATAGGTGGTTAGTGGTCAAAATAGGCGTTCCGTGGCACTGAGGAAGACTATGGTGAAGAGTAGGTGGTCAGGGGGCTCCACAGGCTCTTCGTGGCCTCGCAGTGCGAGGGTGCCCCTAGAGGTGTCCGTCCGGAGCCTATGGCCGATTTTTCGGCCTAACCCGCGTTTTTGTAAAACGTCCACGTCACCATTAGAATAACTGGCTCGTGGCGTCCAAATACTGAGTACGAGCCCATGCCCCAACTATGCGTCCAAAGGCAACTTTTTTGAATTGAAAAAATCCCACAAACTACTTGGATGGCCTTACCTGCCGATAGACACATCCAAAAGCACATCCACAGTCGCATCCAAAGCAGTATCTACAGCCCTCACATTCTTACTGTTCTCAACTAAAGTTTGAATACGTGTCTCTAATTCTGAAATCTTCCCTGTCAACCTAACTATTTCCCTGCATTTATCACATTTGAATCCCTCGCTGCTGATAGACACAGATAAACTGTACATGTGGCAAGCGGTGCAGGTGACGATGCAAGGAGAAGCCATTACTCACCGTGATTATAAAGTAATTCCGACTCACTACAGTAGTTCGATGGACTCGTAAAAAAGGAGTGAGAGAGAAAAGAAAAAGAGCGAGAGAGAAGAAGCGGTAGAAAACGTGAATTGAGATGCGATTGACAAGCTAATAGGCTAACGGAAAACTAACGCGCAGCGCTTGCGGTTTAGATTAAGAGATTAAAGGCGGATGATGTCAAATTAGTCTTAAATCAGAAATATGGTGAGAATTAAATTATACTTTAGTAAATTATACAACAGATAGCGTAAGATAGATATTTCTTCAGATAAATAAAGCTACACGGAGCTACAAACAGCAGCACGGCAGGCAGGAACAGGAAGCGATCTCAACAGGAAGCGATCTCCAACAGAAACCGTGTAAAGTAGATACCTGTCTGCTGAAATCAGACCGAAATTTTTAGGTGCATGCTCGGTGAAGAGCGTATAAAGGTAAAGCGTTCTAAAGCCCACTGATGGCACAAAGTGTTCATAATTTTCTTCAAAAAGGAGCAGCTGTTTCTGCTCGGTTTTGAACCGAGGACCTTTCGCGTGTTAGGCGAACGTGATGACCACTACACTACAGAAACTCCACAGTTTTCTGACAGTGCTCTTTCAGGGAAAATTGATACCGTAATCTGCCCGGCAAGCAGATTGACAATCTGAATAAATCCCACACACAACAGGACGGAGTTCATTCGGCATGGTGGTTCCTTAAAAACTTGCATTCACCTACCTCAAAATTAAGGCCTTTGCAGCATGGACCACCTGCTTACCAGACAGCCATTTCAGCACAGATAGAACAAAAGCCTCCGTCTGTTTCGAACTGGGGACCTTTCGCGTGTAAGGCGAACGTGATAACCTCTACACTACGGAAACCTGTCTCTGTGTTTGGGTCTGACCTTTCTATAGCACGCTTCTTGGAACGTGAATCAAACTACATATTGCGTTGTGTTCTTCATTCTGCAAATACCTTTTATCTTTAGCGGCAAACCAAGCATTTTTTCGAACGCTCTGTGGGAATCCTCAGTGGTTGTTTCTTTTGTGTGTTTTTTTTTTTGTTTTTTGTTTGAAGATGTTATGCCACAGATTGGGCCTTTGAGTGCAGCAGCTACCTGTTCATTCAAATTACCTGGGTAATAGTACAGAGTCTTTCGGAGTGGGAGTTACCGCTGTCTAGTGTGGCTTAATAATTGTCTTCAGGCCTGTGTAAAGAAAGGCCTTTGTAGCGTAGAGCTGTTGCTCAACAGACAGCCACTCAGACCAATATCTTCTTTCGCGACCCACAGAAGAAAGCCACACAGGCTTGGAACTGCACGAGTGTGGGTTAGGTTTAGGTCAAACAATGACTGCACTTTAATTTTTGCATCAGCTACACCTTTAGTGACTATCTTCATGCCTCTTGGCCGCAAAGCCTTTGTAGTGCTGAGTTCCTTCTCAACAGAAAGCCTATTGAACAATTGTGAAAAAGAGAGCTACTGTTCCCGCCCAGTTTCGAAATGGGGACCTTTCGCGTGTGAGGCGAACGTGATAACCACTACACTACGGAAACCTGTCTTGACAAGTCACTATTATTTGTATAGCGCTTTCAACAATGAAAATTGTGTCAAAGCAGCTTTACATCAGCATGATATAAAGCTGGGTGGCTTTACATCAGCTTTACAGTATTTAGACGGGGAAATCGTGTGTCGGAATAGTGTCATTCTACTCACGCCAGACAAAATCAGCAGTTTAAATCTAGGCTGCAGCAGAGTCAGATTGTGCAAAGGACTCATCTGGTTCCTGTGGTCTTGTCCCGATGGCCGTCTAGGAGACAGGGTCTTCACTGGGGATAAGTCTCTGGGACTCATCTAGTTGTCCTGGTCTCCGCTGACGTTCAGGATTGTAGAGGTCATCTCTAGGTGCTGATCCACCATCTGATCTGGATACGGACTGGATCCGGGTGGCTGCAGTGACCATCTGATCTGGATACAGTCTGGATCTGGGTGGCTACGGTGACCTCGGAATAAGAAAGAAACAGACTAATAGTAGCGTAGATGCCATGCTTCTAACGATGTAACAAGTACATCGGGTGTTTTGGGAAGTGTTCCCGGTTCCGGTTGACCTAATTAATGCAGTCTAACAATTCTTTAACGGATTTGAATCATAGAAATGCGATAGTGTACTACGTGTAAGCCAGGTTAAAGAGATGGGTCTTTAATCTAGATTTAAACTGACAGAGTGTGTCTGCTTCCCGAACAGTGTTAGGTAGATTGTTCCAGAGTTTGGGCGCTAAATAGGAAAACGATCTCCCGCCCGCAGTTGATTTTGATATTCTAGGCATTATCAAATGGCCAGAGTTTTGAGATCGCAGCAGACGGGAAGGACTATAATGTGACAAGAGCTCACTCAAATACTTAGGTGCCAAACCATTCAGGGCCTTATAGGCAATTAGCAAGATCTTAAAATATATACGATGTTTAATAGGGAGCCAGTGCAGTGGTGACAGAACCGAGCTAATGCGGTCATACTTCCTGGTTCTAGTAAGAATTCTAGCTGCTGCATTTTGAAGCAGCTGGAGTTTGTTTATTATTGCCTTCAGGATTTTTTCAGAAGTGTATGAGCAGTAATTGCTCATAATTCATTGAACAAGCATGAAAAAGCATTGTCTAATGTGCTTCGATTAATTATCTGTAAAGTGCAGCATCCTGAAAAACACACTTTTTTGGCTAAGTTTAGAATCAGCATCAGAATCAGAATGAGCTTTATTGGTCAGGTATGCTTACACATACGAGGAATTTGTTTTAGTGACAGAAGCTCTACGGTGCAACAGAAAGACAGCAACAGGACAGGACACAGATAATAAAAGAATAATACACAAACATACAAATAGGCAATGTACAAATAGCAAAAACGCAATATGTAATATAGACAATTATGGTGTACAGGTCTGATATGTGCAAATCTGAAATGAAAAAATAAGTATGTGTGGTGAATAAATAACTTATAATAGTGTTGTGTGTTCCACTTTTAATGTCAAGTGTTCATGAGATGGGTTGCCTGAGGGAAGAAACTGTTCCTGTGTCTGGTCGTTCTGGTGCTCAGAGCTCTGTAGCGTCGACCAGACGGTAACAGTTCAAAGAGTGAGTGTGCTGGATGTGAGGGGTCCAGAGTGATTTTGCCAGCCCTTTTGCTCACACCGGATAAGTACAGTTCTTGGAGAGTGGGGAGGGGTGTACCAATGATTCGCTCAGCAGACAGGACTACCCTCTGTAGTCTTCTGAGGTGAGATTTGGTAGCTGAGCTGAACCAGACAGTTATTGAAGTGCAGAGGACGGATTCAATGATGGCGGAGTAGAACTGATTCAGCAGCTCCTGTGGCAGGTTGAACTTCCTCAGCTGGCAAAGGAAGTACAACCTCTGCTGGGCCTTTTTCACAATGGACTCAATGTGATTGTCCCACTTCAGGTCCTGGGAGATGGTGGTGCCTAGGAATCTGAATGACTCCACTGCAGTCACAGTGCTGTTCATGATGGTGATTGGGGGGAGAGCAGGGGGGTTTCTCCTGAAGTCCACGATCATCTCCACAGTTTTGAGCGTGTTGAGCTCCAGGTTGTTAAGACTGCACCAGACAGCCAGCTCCTTAACCTCCTGTCTGTAGAAAGACTCGTCACCGTCCTGGATGAGGCCGATCAGTGTGGTGTCGTCTGCAAACTTCAGGAGCTTGACAGAGGGGTCTTTAGAGGTGCAGTCATTAGTGGACATGGAGAAGAGCAGTGGGGAGAGCACACAGCCCTGAGAAGCTCCAGTGATGATCGTACGAGTGCTGGTTGTGTATTTTCCCAGCCTCACTAGCAGCTGCCTGTCTGTCAGGAAGTTGTTGATCCACTGACAGACGGAGGTGGGGACGGAGAGCTGAGTTAGTTTATTCTGAAGGGTTTCTGGGATGATGGTGTTAAAAGCGGAGCTGAAGTCTACGAAGAGGATCCTCACATAAGTCCCTGGTCTGTCCAGATGCTGCAGGATGAAGTGCAGTCCCATGTTGACTGCATCATCCACAGACCTGTTTGCTCTGTAGACAAACTGCAGGGGGTCCAGTGAGGGTCCAATGGAGGCCTTCAGATAAGCCAAAACCAGTCTTTCAAATGATTTCATGACCACAGACGTTAGAGCCACAGGTCTGTAGTCATTAAGTCCAGTAATTTTGGGTTTCTTTGGGACGGGGGTGATGGTGGAGCGTTTGAAGCATGAGGGGACTTCGCACAGCTCCAGAGATCTGTTGAAGATCTGTGAGAAGATGGGGGCCAGCTGATCCAAACAGTGATCAGAGAGTCCTAAAGCTGCTCGTGGGACAGAGTGATATGCATCCTTTATTGCTGTGTAACAGTGATCCAATATATTACTGTCTCTGGTGGGACATGTGATGTGCTGTCTGTATTTTGGCAGTTCGCGAGAGAGATTTGCTTTATTAAAGTCCCCGAGAATGAGTCCGGGTGTTGTTGCTCAGTCTCTGTGATCATATCAGTGAGTTTCTGTAAAGCGGAGCTTTTCCGCTTCTGCACCTCTAGCCCTATCAGCGACTCATGCACTTCGAGCACTCTTACTTAACGTGCAAGCCGGCGCCACCACGTGCGTTGGTGGTATAGTGGCGAGCATAGCTGCCTTCCAAGCATTTGACTGGGGTTAGATTCCCAGACAACGTTTTTTCCTTAGGGTCGGGCTGATGTCGGAGCAGAACTCCTCATCTGGCTGCACTTAAAAATATTTGGATGGGTCGTTCGGCAGCAAAAAAGCACTAGCTCTCCCCGTCGGGGAATCGACGCGTGCGGCGGCCGCGGATTCTTTAGCTAAACAGCCCTAAACCGTTTCCCATTCATTCTCAATGGTAGTGCTAAACCACTACGTATGCAATATACTTTCGGCCGCTAGCACTCTAGTGGCGCTCTTCCGTGTTTCGGCACCGCGGCAAGTTTGAATTCGCAGAAGAAGAAAACAGCGGCGGTCTGCCTCGGTTGTTTAGTTCAATGCATTCTCAAGCATCTGTCAAATGTAAGATACCTTATGTGACATCAGTTTACGTTTTGTTACCGTTGATGCTGAAATCACATTAGTAAACTTTGTTCGTTTCCAAACTTTACCCTGTCGGGTTTTGTTTACTAGTTTATCGTAGGTTGATTGTTTGCACGCCAAATTATGAATGAACATGGCTGTAATTTACGGTTCTGTGTATTGTTTGTCATCATTTACACATCATCTGTTGATTACAAGCTAAATTATGAATGGGTGTAACCATTATTCTCATTTTTTAATGATATTACATGTATTCCACTGTTCAAAAATGTTTTCTGACCATGGTTTTACTGTAGTAACCATAATTTAGCCATGGCATTTTAGCAGTGGAGTCACAAAAATAAATTTACCATTGTTGTTACTCTATTGGCCATTATATTTACAGTACAGCCATGAAATTGTAAATGAATATCAATCTGCCAAGAACAGCAGGAGTACTACAGTATTATAGTTTGTGTGTGTGTGTGTGTGTGTGTGTGTGTGTGTGTATACCTGTTTTTCTATTCAGGTGGGGACTTAAACCTGAATACACACAGACTCATGGGGACTCGTGTCATGGTGGGGACCTAAATTGAGGTCCCCACGGGTAAAGAAGCTTATAAATCACACAGAATGAAGTTTTTTGAAAATCTAAAAATGCAGAAAGTCTCCTGTGAGGGCTAAGTTTAGGTGTAGGGTTGGTGTAGAGCAATAGAATATATGGTCTGTACAGTAGAAAAACCATTACACCTATGAATGTCCCCACAAGGATAGCAAACCAGACATGTGTGTGTGTGTTTGTGTCTGTAATAGAATTATTGCTTTTTGTAATATTTCTATTGTGATGTTCTTGTAGAGACCACTGTTTCCACACTGCTTGTGCCCTTGCTGTCATGTTTTCCTGGTACCCATGCAGATCCTCAGTCAGATACAGGTAAATATTTGACACATCAGCTACATCGTGCATATAGGGTTTCTGCTGGTTTTTAAGTCTTAAAATGTCTTAATTTACCCTTACACAAATTAACGCCTTAAGAAAGTTTTAAATCACAGCAGAAAGTCTTAAACTCAGATAATGTTGGATGCAAAGCAAAAAGTGAATGAATCTCCTCTGTATTTTGTCTTGTTTACCAATACAAATATCAAACATCTTTCAATCAAGATATGCTTATTTCAGATGCAAATATTAATGAAGTAAATTAAATGAGTTTATTCTTAAAACAATAACAAATATCAGTCTATGAGCTATCAAAACTTCCCTTTAAATTAAGGTTACTTTTTTGCCAAATGGCAGATATTAGTTCAATCAGTTTTAATCACAAAATCACTTCAAACAAGACTTTGTATTTTATATAATTTTGTATCTCCAGTAAATGTATTTTATTTAAGAATCTTTAGGCATTTGCACTGGAAAACAAGACAAAAATACTGAGGAAGAACATCACTTTTTTGCAGCATGATCTGAAGCTGCATTAAAAGTTATTTCCATGTTCTAGTGTCTGGAACAGAGTGTTTCAGTGCATTTTTGTAAAATGAATTAAAAAATTATGAATATCTGTTGGAAATTGTATTTTCAAACTCTGAAGTTAATACAACTCATTATGTTTCTCTCCACACATTTACGTTCTACAAAACATATTTTTGTTTTTTCTCATTTGTTCCTCAAATTTGCTTTACTTGGTCTTAAAAATGTCTTAACCTTCATAAAACCTGCAGAAACTCTGTTTTCTTACACATTAAACTAAATATTCAACTTGTTGCAGACACCACTGCTACACTGCCTGTGCCCTCGTTTTCATATCATTGTTCCCATGTGGAGCCTCTATCAGAATTTTCAGAATGCAGAAATTAATTCATTTTTCCCCCCTCTGTGTAGGAAGTACATGTATGCCACCTCTGCCTCTGCTGGCCTCACCTGCCACCCCCTGGACCTGTGAAGACTGGTGGCAGGGTGTTTGTACTGGACCACAAACGTAGAGCCCATTGACACCTTGCTTAATAAACACCGTGGGAAGAAGGACATCCTCAGGAGCATGCAGCAATGCTCCACAATTCCTCTACTGATCCAAACAGCATGCTCCATTCGACCACAAAACTGCACATTTCACAGTATGTCAAGCACCTGGCCAAACTGCAGAACATCAGTTCTTCATTAAACAACTCCAGAGAAACGTCTTGAAAGCGGGTAGTAAAACAACCAGTGTGCCAGTGGTAACAATGAAGCCTGCAGATGTAAACCCACCAGCACCTGCTCTGACCACACTCCTAACTCATGAGACAATTGAGACAATTGTGTTATGGAGCGGCAGCAGCAACCTGAGCAGGAGAAGACTTGTCTTGCTTGTGGACAGCCAAAGATGGTTCCTCTATCCACTTTTTTCTTAATCAGCAAGGCCCTGTCAGGTACTTCTACTGTTCCACAAAGGTTTTTAATGCTTACAGTGATTAAGGACTAATAAACCCCAGAGTTCTTTAAGAGTGAACTTGAGGACACAAAGAAACAGGTGGAGGAGAAAGGACAGCAAAATTGCAAAAGGCCTGAAACTGAACACGTTAGTTTCTTGTGCAAATATTGTAAAATGGAACTGAAGCAGGGTCCAAAGAAGTCCTCGCATACACACAGGCTTTCCTGGCGTAGCAGGGAAATATGTTCATTGCCCTGCTAAAGTCTTTTCCATTTACCAACCTCAGGACATGCAGAAAGATGACCTGGAAAGAGTTTAATGAGTCTGCATTTTACGAGATGGAAAGACAGAGATGTGTGGCAGAAAAAAAAAGAAATGTGACATTTCTTGATCTTTTGCCCCTTAGTAATATTTAACTTATGTATATACTGTATATTTTGATTTGTTTATTTTTCAGTGTGAGACTGTAATTTGTATATTTTGTCAGAATTCTATTTTTTTTTATACTTTATTATTTTGGATCAGTATTTACTAATCTTAAAAAGTGCTTAAAGCATTTAATAAAAACAACTGAAAATTACAAATTGCTTCACGAGTGCTGTGTTCTTTTTCATAGGACAAATATTTTACAGTTTCTATGGTTTTGGAAACACTTAATTGATTATTTAACTTAAGTGTGACTTAAATTATTCCATAACTTAATCAATTTTCATTTAGTACTTGAGTATTACTTAGTTTGAGTTTAATTTAAATGCCTCTTATTTTCATTTCAAAAGCCATTTAATAGAGACCATTCATGTTTAATATAACCATTATTATATAATTCATGTTTTCATATAGCCAT
Organism: Spinibarbus caldwelli; assembly: GCA_039654775.1. Lineage (NCBI taxonomy): Eukaryota > Metazoa > Chordata > Actinopteri > Cypriniformes > Cyprinidae > Spinibarbus > Spinibarbus caldwelli. The sequence goes on from JBCAMP010000292.1 coordinate 222,296, forward strand.
GTAATGTATACTATTATTTTACTGTATTTCTTTTAATACTAATCAACTATTCATAATACACAAATTTAAAGTACTTTGCAGCTATAATGTACTGTTAAATTTTACAATTTTGTTTTATAAAAAGCACAAAGCTGTGTGAAATAATGGTTTTAGACCTGCGTGAGTGGGATTCGAACCCCGGTCCAAATAAATGCATGAAAAAAATCTGATTGGCTGTGACATCATTTCCATTCTTTGGCCAGCTGTTGAAATGCTTCAATTTCATTGGCTGTCACTGTGTTACAACTATCCGCAGCTGGCCCCCGCGTGGCAGGCGAGAATTCTACCACTGAACCACCAATGCCCTGCAACCCTTGCCGCTAATCGTGCATTTACTGGGAATCAGGCTTGCGAAGCCCCGCCGAAAAGCACGTACAGAATGGATTATGAGTGAACCCTTCGTGGCACACTCAAATGAAGCTCCTTCAAGCCAATTACACTTCAGCCTCAAGCTTCATTTTAAAGAAACGCACTTCTGAAGTGACATAACACACGGTCTTGTATTGGCCGGGAATCGAACCCGGGTCGCCCGTGTGGGAAGCGATAACTTTACCACTGCATGGAGGTGCGAACGGCTGCAAACACAGATGCCGCTTTTAAAGAACCAGACGCCTGACGTAAAAGCGCACAGCTGCAGCATAGGCCTGGAATCGGACCCGGGTCTCAAGTCTAGGAATTCATTTGGAAATGACGTCTCTTTCACGAGGGTAATATCGACCAATGCTAAAGTTAAACAACTGAGAGGTAAACTGAACAAGTTCCATAGGCGTTTGATGTATAGAAATGGACTAATGAGTCTCTGAACAAAGGGGAAGGGGCGGAGGTCAAAATCAAAAGTCAAAATCGTTATCTTCCGTGGCCAAAAGCTCCCTTAAGAACTACAGTGCATCTCATCCTCCTGGACTGCACCAGATTTGTCAGGTCTTGCTGGGAGATGTTAACCCGCTCTTCCACCAAGGCACTTTCATGTTCTCAAACACAACCTGTTTGGGGGATGGGGGCATAGGGTTACATGCTGTTTGACACTGCCATGACAATCAGCGGTCCGTCTGTGCCCCTGAAGCGCTGTCTTAGGGATCTTCCAGTACTGACATTGCACTTTATCCCACTTTCTTGCAGGTCAGCAGTAACCCTGGACATATTTCGTCTGGTGTTTTTTCAGAGACAGCAGACAGGTCAGTTTACTGTCATTAGTTATTTTAATATAGACCTTTCTTGCCTGCCGCCTGTAAAGGGTTATTGCCTTCAGGATTTTTTCAGAAGTGTATGAGCAGTAATTGCTTATAATTCATTGAACATGCATGAAAAAGCATTGTCTAATGTGCTTCAATTAATTATCTGTTAAGTGCAGCATCCTGAATAATGCACTTTTTTGGCTAAGTTTAGAATCAGAATCAGAATCAGAATGAGCTTTATTGGCCAGGTATGCTTACACATACAAGGAATTTGTTTTAGTGACAGAAGCTCTACAGTGCAACAGAAAGACAGCAACAGGACAGGACACAGATTATAAAAGAATAATATACAAATAGGCAATGTACAAATAGCAAAAACACAATATATAATATAGACAATTATGGTGTACAGGTCTGATATGTGCATATCTGAAATGAAAAAAATAAGTATGTGTGATGAATAAATAATTTACAATAGTGTTGTGTATTCCACGTTTAATGTCAAGTGTTCATGAGATGGATTGCCTGAGGGAAGAAACTGTTCCTGTGTCTGGTCGTTCTGGTGCTCAGAGCTCTGTAGCGTCGACCAGACGGTAACAGTTCAAAGAGGGAGTGTGCTGGATGTGAGGGGTCCAGAGTGATTTTGCCAGCCCTTTTGCTCACTCTGGATAAGTACAGTTCTTGGAGAGTGGGGAGGGGTGTACCAATGATCCGCTCAGCAGACCGGACTACCCTCTGTAGTCTTCTGAGGTCAGATTTGGTAGCTGAGCTGAACCAGACAGTTATTGAAGTGCAGAGGACGGATTCAATGATGGCGGAGTAGAACTGATTCAGCAGCTCCTGTGTACAACCTCTGCTGGGCCTTTTTCACAATGGACTCAATGTGATTGTCCCACTTCAGGTCCTGGGAGATGGTGGTGCCCAGGAATCTGAATGACTCCACTGCAGTCACAGTGCTGTTCATGATGGTGAGTGGGGGGGAGAGCAGGGGGGTTTCTCCTGAAGTCCACGATCATCTCCGCAGTTTTGAGCGTGTTGAGCTCCAGGTTGTTAAGACTGCACCAGACAGCCAGCTCCTTAACACAGAGCAGCAGAGTTTGCAAAATCCCTATTTGTCCGGGAGAGCAGAAGGAGTTCGTCCGTTTTGTTGGGTAGAGAGCGAAGATTTGCCAGATGGATGCTAGGCAAAGCCGTTCTAAATCCGCGCTGTCTGAGCTTCACGAGCGAGATAGCTCGCTTCTCCCGTCTGCGCGTCCTGAAGCGTTTGACCAGAGCTACGGCTCCGCCAACAACAATGTCCAGCAAAGCGTCCGAATAATCAAAAACCGGTAAAAGATTTTGTGGTGTGTTCTGCCGAATGTTCAGCAGATAATCCCTAGTAAAACTGATGGTGTTTGAGAAACAAAAAACAGGAAAAATGAACAAAAACAGTACAAACACTGAAGAGAAAAGAACAGTAGCTGCCATGTGCGACGCCATCTTAGCATAATCAGATATGTATATCTTAGCATAATTAGATATATATATATGTTATATATCGGATAAGCTTCACCGCCTTAACAAGATGCGCAAGTTTGGAAATTTAGCTGGAGCTCCCTCAAAGCAAGAACCACACACCTTGCTAAAAAGGAGGTAGTCCTTGCATTGGCCGGGAATCGGACCCGGGTCTCCCGCGTGGCAGGCGAGAATTCTACCACTGAACCACCAATGCCCTGCAACCCTTGCCGCTAATCGTGCATTTACTGGGAATCAGGCGTGCGAAGCCCCGCCGAAAAGCACGTACAGAATGGATTATGAGTGAACCCTTCGTGGCACACTCAAATGAAGCTCCTTCAAGCCAATTACGCTTCAGCCTCAAGCTTCATTTTAAAGAAACGCACTTCTGAAGTAACATAACACACGGTCTTGCATTGGCCGGGAATCGAACCCGGGTCGCCCGTGTGGGAAGCGATAACTTTACCACTGCATGGAGGTGCGAACGGCTGCAAACACAGATGCCGCTTTTAAAGAACCAGACGCCTGACGTAAAAGCGCACAGCTGCAGCATAGGCCTGGAATCGGACCCGGGTCTCAAGTCTAGGAATTCATTTGGAAATGACGTCTCTTTCACGAGGGTAATATCGACCAGTGCTAAAGTTAAACAACTGAGAGGTAAACTGAACAAGTTCCATAGGCGTTTGATGTATAGAAATGGACTAATGAGTCTCTGAACAAAGGGGAAGGGGCGGAGGTCAAAATCAAAAGTCAAAATCGTTATCTTCCGTGGCCAAAAGCTCCCTTAAGAACTACAGTGCATCTCATCCTCCTGGACTGCACCAGATTTGTCAGGTCTTGCTGGGAGATGTTAACCCGCTCTTCCACCAAGGCACTTTCATGTTCTCAAACACAACCTGTTTGGGGGATGGGGGCATAGGGTTACATGCTGTTTGACACTGCCATGACAATCAGCGGTCCGTCTGTGCCCCTGAAGCGCTGTCTTAGGGATCTTCCAGTACTGACATTGCAGTTTATCCCACTTTCTTGCAGGTCAGCAGTAACCCTGGACATATTTCGTCTGGTGTTTTTTCAGAGACAGCAGACAGGTCAGTTTACTGTCATTAGTTATTTTAATATAGACCTTTCTTGCCTGCCGCCTGTAAAGGGTTATTGCCTTCAGGATTTTTTCAGAAGTGTATGAGCAGTAATTGCTTATAATTCATTGAACATGCATGAAAAAGCATTGTCTAATGTGCTTCAATTAATTATCTGTTAAGTGCAGCATCCTGAAAAATGCACTTTTTTGGCTAAGTTTAGAATCAGAATCAGAATCAGAATGAGCTTTATTGGCCAGGTATGCTTACACATACAAGGAATTTGTTTTAGTGACAGAAGCTCTACAGTGCAACAGAAAGACAGCAACAGGACAGGACACAGATTATAAAAGAATAATATACAAATAGGCAATGTACAAATAGCAAAAACACAATATATAATATAGACAATTATGGTGTACAGGTCTGATATGTGCATATCTGAAATGAAAAAAATAAGTATGTGTGATGAATAAATAATTTACAATAGTGTTGTGTATTCCACGTTTAATGTCAAGTGTTCATGAGATGGATTGCCTGAGGGAAGAAACTGTTCCTGTGTCTGGTCGTTCTGGTGCTCAGAGCTCTGTAGCGTCGACCAGACGGTAACAGTTCAAAGAGGGAGTGTGCTGGATGTGAGGGGTCCAGAGTGATTTTGCCAGCCCTTTTGCTCACTCTGGATAAGTACAGTTCTTGGAGAGTGGGGAGGGGTGTACCAATGATCCGCTCAGCAGACCGGACTACCCTCTGTAGTCTTCTGAGGTCAGATTTGGTAGCTGAGCTGAACCAGACAGTTATTGAAGTGCAGAGGACGGATTCAATGATGGCGGAGTAGAACTGATTCAGCAGCTCCTGTGTACAACCTCTGCTGGGCCTTTTTCACAATGGACTCAATGTGATTGTCCCACTTCAGGTCCTGGGAGATGGTGGTGCCCAGGAATCTGAATGACTCCACTGCAGTCACAGTGCTGTTCATGATGGTGAGTGGGGGGGAGAGCAGGGGGGTTTCTCCTGAAGTCCACGATCATCTCCGCAGTTTTGAGCGTGTTGAGCTCCAGGTTGTTAAGACTGCACCAGACAGCCAGCTCCTTAACACAGAGCAGCAGAGTTTGCAAAATCCCTATTTGTCCGGGAGAGCAGAAGGAGTTCGTCCGTTTTGTTGGGTAGAGAGCGAAGATTTGCCAGATGGATGCTAGGCAACGCCGTTCTAAATCCGCGCTGTCTGAGCTTCACGAGCGAGCCGGCTCACTTCCCCCGTCTGCGCGTCCTGAAGCGTTTGACCAGAGCACTGGCTCCGCCAACAACAATGTCCAGCAAAGCGTCCGAATAATCAAAAACCGGTAAAAGATTTTGTGGTGTGTTCTGCCGAATGTTCAGCAGATAATCCCTAGTAAAACTGATGGTGTTTGAGAAACAAAAAACAGGAAAAATGAACAAAAACAGTACAAACACTGAAGAGAAAAGAACAGTAGCTGCCATGTGCGACGCCATCTTAGCATAATCAGATATGTATATCTTAGCATAATTAGATATATATATATGTTATATATCGGATAAGCTTCACCGCCTTAACAAGATGCGCAAGTTTGGAAATTTAGCTGGAGCTCCCTCAAAGCAAGAACCACACACCTTGCTAAAAAGGAGGTAGTCCTTGCATTGGCCGGGAATCGGACCCGGGTCTCCCGCGTGGCAGGCGAGAATTCTACCACTGAACCACCAATGCCCTGCAACCCTTGCCGCTAATCGTGCATTTACTGGGAATCAGGCGTGCGAAGCCCCGCCGAAAAGCACGTACAGAATGGATTATGAGTGAACCCTTCGTGGCACACTCAAATGAAGCTCCTTCAAGCCAATTACGCTTCAGCCTCAAGCTTCATTTTAAAGAAACGCACTTCTGAAGTAACATAACACACGGTCTTGCATTGGCCGGGAATCGAACCCGGGTCGCCCGTGTGGGAAGCGATAACTTTACCACTGCATGGAGGTGCGAACGGCTGCAAACACAGATGCCGCTTTTAAAGAACCAGACGCCTGACGTAAAAGCGCACAGCTGCAGCATAGGCCTGGAATCGGACCCGGGTCTCAAGTCTAGGAATTCATTTGGAAATGACGTCTCTTTCACGAGGGTAATATCGACCAATGCTAAAGTTAAACAACTGAGAGGTAAACTGAACAAGTTCCATAGGCGTTTGATGTATAGAAATGGACTAATGAGTCTCTGAACAAAGGGGAAGGGGCGGAGGTCAAAATCAAAAGTCAAAATCGTTATCTTCCGTGGCCAAAAGCTCCCTTAAGAACTACAGTGCATCTCATCCTCCTGGACTGCACCAGATTTGTCAGGTCTTGCTGGGAGATGTTAACCCGCTCTTCCACCAAGGCACTTTCATGTTCTCAAACACAACCTGTTTGGGGGATGGGGGCATAGGGTTACATGCTGTTTGACACTGCCATGACAATCAGCGGTCCGTCTGTGCCCCTGAAGCGCTGTCTTAGGGATCTTCCAGTACTGACATTGCAGTTTATCCCACTTTCTTGCAGGTCAGCAGTAACCCTGGACATATTTCGTCTGGTGTTTTTTCAGAGACAGCAGACAGGTCAGTTTACTGTCATTAGTTATTTTAATATAGACCTTTCTTGCCTGCCGCCTGTAAAGGGTTATTGCCTTCAGGATTTTTTCAGAAGTGTATGAGCAGTAATTGCTTATAATTCATTGAACATGCATGAAAAAGCATTGTCTAATGTGCTTCAATTAATTATCTGTTAAGTGCAGCATCCTGAAAAATGCACTTTTTTGGCTAAGTTTAGAATCAGAATCAGAATCAGAATGAGCTTTATTGGCCAGGTATGCTTACACATACAAGGAATTTGTTTTAGTGACAGAAGCTCTACAGTGCAACAGAAAGACAGCAACAGGACAGGACACAGATTATAAAAGAATAATATACAAATAGGCAATGTACAAATAGCAAAAACACAATATATAATATAGACAATTATGGTGTACAGGTCTGATATGTGCATATCTGAAATGAAAAAAATAAGTATGTGTGATGAATAAATAATTTACAATAGTGTTGTGTATTCCACGTTTAATGTCAAGTGTTCATGAGATGGATTGCCTGAGGGAAGAAACTGTTCCTGTGTCTGGTCGTTCTGGTGCTCAGAGCTCTGTAGCGTCGACCAGACGGTAACAGTTCAAAGAGGGAGTGTGCTGGATGTGAGGGGTCCAGAGTGATTTTGCCAGCCCTTTTGCTCACTCTGGATAAGTACAGTTCTTGGAGAGTGGGGAGGGGTGTACCAATGATCCGCTCAGCAGACCGGACTACCCTCTGTAGTCTTCTGAGGTCAGATTTGGTAGCTGAGCTGAACCAGACAGTTATTGAAGTGCAGAGGACGGATTCAATGATGGCGGAGTAGAACTGATTCAGCAGCTCCTGTGTACAACCTCTGCTGGGCCTTTTTCACAATGGACTCAATGTGATTGTCCCACTTCAGGTCCTGGGAGATGGTGGTGCCCAGGAATCTGAATGACTCCACCGCAGTCACAGTGCTGTTCATGATGGTGAGTGGGGGGGAGAGCAGGGGGGTTTCTCCTGAAGTCCACGATCATCTCCGCAGTTTTGAGCGTGTTGAGCTCCAGGTTGTTAAGACTGCACCAGACAGCCAGCTCCTTAACACAGAGCAGCAGAGTTTGCAAAATCCCTATTTGTCCGGGAGAGCAGAAGGAGTTCGTCCGTTTTGTTGGGTAGAGAGCGAAGATTTGCCAGATGGATGCTAGGCAACGCCGTTCTAAATCCGCGCTGTCTGAGCTTCACGAGCGAGCCGGCTCGCTTCCCCCGTCTGCGCGTCCTGAAGCGTTTGACCAGAGCACTGGCTCCGCCAACAACAATGTCCAGCAAAGCGTCCGAATAATCAAAAACCGGTAAAAGATTTTGTGGTGTGTTCTGCCGAATGTTCAGCAGATAATCCCTAGTAAAACTGATGGTGTTTGAGAAACAAAAAACAGGAAAAATGAACAAAAACAGTACAAACACTGAAGAGAAAAGAACAGTAGCTGCCATGTGCGACGCCATCTTAGCATAATCAGATATGTATATCTTAGCATAATTAGATATATATATATGTTATATATCGGATAAGCTTCACCGCCTTAACAAGATGCGCAAGTTTGGAAATTTAGCTGGAGCTCCCTCAAAGCAAGAACCACACACCTTGCTAAAAAGGAGGTAGTCCTTGCATTGGCCGGGAATCGGACCCGGGTCTCCCGCGTGGCAGGCGAGAATTCTACCACTGAACCACCAATGCCCTGCAACCCTTGCCGCTAATCGTGCATTTACTGGGAATCAGGCGTGCGAAGCCCCGCCGAAAAGCACGTACAGAATGGATTATGAGTGAACCCTTCGTGGCACACTCAAATGAAGCTCCTTCAAGCCAATTACGCTTCAGCCTCAAGCTTCATTTTAAAGAAACGCACTTCTGAAGTAACATAACACACGGTCTTGCATTGGCCGGGAATCGAACCCGGGTCGCCCGTGTGGGAAGCGATAACTTTACCACTGCATGGAGGTGCGAACGGCTGCAAACACAGATGCCGCTTTTAAAGAACCAGACGCCTGACGTAAAAGCGCACAGCTGCAGCATAGGCCTGGAATCGGACCCGGGTCTCAAGTCTAGGAATTCATTTGGAAATGACGTCTCTTTCACGAGGGTAATATCGACCAATGCTAAAGTTAAACAACTGAGAGGTAAACTGAACAAGTTCCATAGGCGTTTGATGTATAGAAATGGACTAATGAGTCTCTGAACAAAGGGGAAGGGGCGGAGGTCAAAATCAAAAGTCAAAATCGTTATCTTCCGTGGCCAAAAGCTCCCTTAAGAACTACAGTGCATCTCATCCTCCTGGACTGCACCAGATTTGTCAGGTCTTGCTGGGAGATGTTAACCCGCTCTTCCACCAAGGCACTTTCATGTTCTCAAACACAACCTGTTTGGGGGATGGGGGCATAGGGTTACATGCTGTTTGACACTGCCATGACAATCAGCGGTCCGTCTGTGCCCCTGAAGCGCTGTCTTAGGGATCTTCCAGTACTGACATTGCAGTTTATCCCACTTTCTTGCAGGTCAGCAGTAACCCTGGACATATTTCGTCTGGTGTTTTTTCAGAGACAGCAGACAGGTCAGTTTACTGTCATTAGTTATTTTAATATAGACCTTTCTTGCCTGCCGCCTGTAAAGGGTTATTGCCTTCAGGATTTTTTCAGAAGTGTATGAGCAGTAATTGCTTATAATTCATTGAACATGCATGAAAAAGCATTGTCTAATGTGCTTCAATTAATTATCTGTTAAGTGCAGCATCCTGAAAAATGCACTTTTTTGGCTAAGTTTAGAATCAGAATCAGAATCAGAATGAGCTTTATTGGCCAGGTATGCTTACACATACAAGGAATTTGTTTTAGTGACAGAAGCTCTACAGTGCAACAGAAAGACAGCAACAGGACAGGACACAGATTATAAAAGAATAATATACAAATAGGCAATGTACAAATAGCAAAAACACAATATATAATATAGACAATTATGGTGTACAGGTCTGATATGTGCATATCTGAAATGAAAAAAATAAGTATGTGTGATGAATAAATAATTTACAATAGTATTGTGTATTCCACGTTTAATGTCAAGTGTTCATGAGATGGATTGCCTGAGGGAAGAAACTGTTCCTGTGTCTGGTCGTTCTGGTGCTCAGAGCTCTGTAGCGTCGACCAGACGGTAACAGTTCAAAGAGGGAGTGTGCTGGATGTGAGGGGTCCAGAGTGATTTTGCCAGCCCTTTTGCTCACTCTGGATAAGTACAGTTCTTGGAGAGTGGGGAGGGGTGTACCAATGATCCGCTCAGCAGACCGGACTACCCTCTGTAGTCTTCTGAGGTCAGATTTGGTAGCTGAGCTGAACCAGACAGTTATTGAAGTGCAGAGGACGGATTCAATGATGGCGGAGTAGAACTGATTCAGCAGCTCCTGTGTACAACCTCTGCTGGGCCTTTTTCACAATGGACTCAATGTGATTGTCCCACTTCAGGTCCTGGGAGATGGTGGTGCCCAGGAATCTGAATGACTCCACCGCAGTCACAGTGCTGTTCATGATGGTGAGTGGGGGGGAGAGCAGGGGGGTTTCTCCTGAAGTCCACGATCATCTCCGCAGTTTTGAGCGTGTTGAGCTCCAGGTTGTTAAGACTGCACCAGACAGCCAGCTCCTTAACACAGAGCAGCAGAGTTTGCAAAATCCCTATTTGTCCGGGAGAGCAGAAGGAGTTCGTCCGTTTTGTTGGGTAGAGAGCGAAGATTTGCCAGATGGATGCTAGGCAACGCCGTTCTAAATCCGCGCTGTCTGAGCTTCACGAGCGAGCCGGCTCGCTTCCCCCGTCTGCGCGTCCTGAAGCGTTTGACCAGAGCACTGGCTCCGCCAACAACAATGTCCAGCAAAGCGTCCGAATAATCAAAAACCGGTAAAAGATTTTGTGGTGTGTTATGCCGAATGTTCAGCAGATAATCCCTAGTAAAACTGATGGTGTTTGAGAAACAAAAAACAGGAAAAATGAACAAAAACAGTACAAACACTGAAGAGAAAAGAACAGTAGCTGCCATGTGCGACGCCATCTTAGCATAATCAGATATGTATATCTTAGCATAATTAGATATATATATATGTTATATATCGGATAAGCTTCACCGCCTTAACAAGATGCGCAAGTTTGGAAATTTAGCTGGAGCTCCCTCAAAGCAAGAACCACACACCTTGCTAAAAAGGAGGTAGTCCTTGCATTGGCCGGGAATCGGACCCGGGTCTCCCGCGTGGCAGGCGAGAATTCTACCACTGAACCACCAATGCCCTGCAACCCTTGCCGCTAATCGTGCATTTACTGGGAATCAGGCGTGCGAAGCCCCGCCGAAAAGCACGTACAGAATGGATTATGAGTGAACCCTTCGTGGCACACTCAAATGAAGCTCCTTCAAGCCAATTACGCTTCAGCCTCAAGCTTCATTTTAAAGAAACGCACTTCTGAAGTAACATAACACACGGTCTTGCATTGGCCGGGAATCGAACCCGGGTCGCCCGTGTGGGAAGCGATAACTTTACCACTGCATGGAGGTGCGAACGGCTGCAAACACAGATGCCGCTTTTAAAGAACCAGACGCCTGACGTAAAAGCGCACAGCTGCAGCATAGGCCTGGAATCGGACCCGGGTCTCAAGTCTAGGAATTCATTTGGAAATGACGTCTCTTTCACGAGGGTAATATCGACCAATGCTAAAGTTAAACAACTGAGAGGTAAACTGAACAAGTTCCATAGGCGTTTGATGTATAGAAATGGACTAATGAGTCTCTGAACAAAGGGGAAGGGGCGGAGGTCAAAATCAAAAGTCAAAATCGTTATCTTCCGTGGCCAAAAGCTCCCTTAAGAACTACAGTGCATCTCATCCTCCTGGACTGCACCAGATTTGTCAGGTCTTGCTGGGAGATGTTAACCCGCTCTTCCACCAAGGCACTTTCATGTTCTCAAACACAACCTGTTTGGGGGATGGGGGCATAGGGTTACATGCTGTTTGACACTGCCATGACAATCAGCGGTCCGTCTGTGCCCCTGAAGCGCTGTCTTAGGGATCTTCCAGTACTGACATTGCAGTTTATCCCACTTTCTTGCAGGTCAGCAGTAACCCTGGACATATTTCGTCTGGTGTTTTTTCAGAGACAGCAGACAGGTCAGTTTACTGTCATTAGTTATTTTAATATAGACCTTTCTTGCCTGCCGCCTGTAAAGGGTTATTGCCTTCAGGATTTTTTCAGAAGTGTATGAGCAGTAATTGCTTATAATTCATTGAACATGCATGAAAAAGCATTGTCTAATGTGCTTCAATTAATTATCTGTTAAGTGCAGCATCCTGAAAAATGCACTTTTTTGGCTAAGTTTAGAATCAGAATCAGAATCAGAATGAGCTTTATTGGCCAGGTATGCTTACACATACAAGGAATTTGTTTTAGTGACAGAAGCTCTACAGTGCAACAGAAAGACAGCAACAGGACAGGACACAGATTATAAAAGAATAATATACAAATAGGCAATGTACAAATAGCAAAAACACAATATATAATATAGACAATTATGGTGTACAGGTCTGATATGTGCATATCTGAAATGAAAAAAATAAGTATGTGTGATGAATAAATAATTTACAATAGTATTGTGTATTCCACGTTTAATGTCAAGTGTTCATGAGATGGATTGCCTGAGGGAAGAAACTGTTCCTGTGTCTGGTCGTTCTGGTGCTCAGAGCTCTGTAGCGTCGACCAGACGGTAACAGTTCAAAGAGGGAGTGTGCTGGATGTGAGGGGTCCAGAGTGATTTTGCCAGCCCTTTTGCTCACTCTGGATAAGTACAGTTCTTGGAGAGTGGGGAGGGGTGTACCAATGATCCGCTCAGCAGACCGGACTACCCTCTGTAGTCTTCTGAGGTCAGATTTGGTAGCTGAGCTGAACCAGACAGTTATTGAAGTGCAGAGGACGGATTCAATGATGGCGGAGTAGAACTGATTCAGCAGCTCCTGTGTACAACCTCTGCTGGGCCTTTTTCACAATGGACTCAATGTGATTGTCCCACTTCAGGTCCTGGGAGATGGTGGTGCCCAGGAATCTGAATGACTCCACCGCAGTCACAGTGCTGTTCATGATGGTGAGTGGGGGGGAGAGCAGGGGGGTTTCTCCTGAAGTCCACGATCATCTCCGCAGTTTTGAGCGTGTTGAGCTCCAGGTTGTTAAGACTGCACCAGACAGCCAGCTCCTTAACACAGAGCAGCAGAGTTTGCAAAATCCCTATTTGTCCGGGAGAGCAGAAGGAGTTCGTCCGTTTTGTTGGGTAGAGAGCGAAGATTTGCCAGATGGATGCTAGGCAACGCCGTTCTAAATCCGCGCTGTCTGAGCTTCACGAGCGAGCCGGCTCGCTTCCCCCGTCTGCGCGTCCTGAAGCGTTTGACCAGAGCACTGGCTCCGCCAACAACAATGTCCAGCAAAGCGTCCGAATAATCAAAAACCGGTAAAAGATTTTGTGGTGTGTTATGCCGAATGTTCAGCAGATAATCCCTAGTAAAACTGATGGTGTTTGAGAAACAAAAAACAGGAAAAATGAACAAAAACAGTACAAACACTGAAGAGAAAAGAACAGTAGCTGCCATGTGCGACGCCATCTTAGCATAATCAGATATGTATATCTTAGCATAATTAGATATATATATATGTTATATATCGGATAAGCTTCACCGCCTTAACAAGATGCGCAAGTTTGGAAATTTAGCTGGAGCTCCCTCAAAGCAAGAACCACACACCTTGCTAAAAAGGAGGTAGTCCTTGCATTGGCCGGGAATCGGACCCGGGTCTCCCGCGTGGCAGGCGAGAATTCTACCACTGAACCACCAATGCCCTGCAACCCTTGCCGCTAATCGTGCATTTACTGGGAATCAGGCGTGCGAAGCCCCGCCGAAAAGCACGTACAGAATGGATTATGAGTGAACCCTTCGTGGCACACTCAAATGAAGCTCCTTCAAGCCAATTACGCTTCAGCCTCAAGCTTCATTTTAAAGAAACGCACTTCTGAAGTAACATAACACACGGTCTTGCATTGGCCGGGAATCGAACCCGGGTCGCCCGTGTGGGAAGCGATAACTTTACCACTGCATGGAGGTGCGAACGGCTACAAACACAGATGCCGCTTTTAAAGAACCAGACGCCTGACGTAAAAGCGCACAGCTGCAGCATAGGCCTGGAATCGGACCCGGGTCTCAAGTCTAGGAATTCATTTGGAAATGACGTCTCTTTCACGAGGGTAATATCGACCAATGCTAAAGTTAAACAACTGAGAGGTAAACTGAACAAGTTCCATAGGCGTTTGATGTATAGAAATGGACTAATGAGTCTCTGAACAAAGGGGAAGGGGCGGAGGTCAAAATCAAAAGTCAAAATCGTTATCTTCCGTGGCCAAAAGCTCCCTTAAGAACTACAGTGCATCTCATCCTCCTGGACTGCACCAGATTTGTCAGGTCTTGCTGGGAGATGTTAACCCGCTCTTCCACCAAGGCACTTTCATGTTCTCAAACACATCCTGTTTGGGGGATGGGGGCATAGGGTTACATGCTGTTTGACACTGCCATGACAATCAGCGGTCCGTCTGTGCCCCTGAAGCGCTGTCTTAGGGATCTTCCAGTACTGACATTGCACTTTATCCCACTTTCTTGCAGGTCAGCAGTAACCCTGGACATATTTCGTCTGGTGTTTTTTCAGAGACAGCAGACAGGTCAGTTTACTGTCATTAGTTATTTTAATATAGACCTTTCTTGCCTGCCGCCTGTAAAGGGTTATTGCCTTCAGGATTTTTTCAGAAGTGTATGAGCAGTAATTGCTTATAATTCATTGAACATGCATGAAAAAGCATTGTCTAATGTGCTTCAATTAATTATCTGTTAAGTGCAGCATCCTGAAAAATGCACTTTTTTGGCTAAGTTTAGAATCAGAATCAGAATCAGAATGAGCTTTATTGGCCAGGTATGCTTACACATACAAGGAATTTGTTTTAGTGACAGAAGCTCTACAGTGCAACAGAAAGACAGCAACAGGACAGGACACAGATTATAAAAGAATAATATACAAATAGGCAATGTACAAATAGCAAAAACAATATATAATATAGACAATTATGGTGTACAGGTCTGATATGTGCATATCTGAAATGAAAAAAAATAAGTATGTGTGGTGAATAAATAATTTATAATACTGTTGTGTATTCCACGTTTAATGTCAAGTGTTCATGAGATGGATTGCCTGAGGGAAGAAACTGTTCCTGTGTCTGGTCGTTCTGGTGCTCAGAGCTCTGTAGCGTCGACCAGACGGTAACAGTTCAAAGAGGGAGTGTGCTGGATGTGAGGGGTCCAGAGTGATTTTGCCAGCCCTTTTGCTCACTCTGGATAAGTACAGTTCTTGGAGAGTGGGGAGGGGTGTACCAATGATCCGCTCAGCAGACCGGACTACCCTCTGTAGTCTTCTGAGGTCAGATTTGGTAGCTGAGCTGAACCAGACAGTTATTGAAGTGCAGAGGACGGATTCAATGATGGCGGAGTAGAACTGATTCAGCAGCTCCTGTGTACAACCTCTGCTGGGCCTTTTTCACAATGGACTCAATGTGATTGTCCCACTTCAGGTCCTGGGAGATGGTGGTGCCCAGGAATCTGAATGACTCCACCGCAGTCACAGTGCTGTTCATGATGGTGAGTGGGGGGGAGAGCAGGGGGGTTTCTCCTGAAGTCCACGATCATCTCCGCAGTTTTGAGCGTGTTGAGCTCCAGGTTGTTAAGACTGCACCAGACAGCCAGCTCCTTAACACAGAGCAGCAGAGTTTGCAAAATCCCTATTTGTCCGGGAGAGCAGAAGGAGTTCGTCCGTTTTGTTGGGTAGAGAGCGAAGATTTGCCAGATGGATGCTAGGCAAAGCCGTTCTAAATCCGCGCTGTCTGAGCTTCACGAGCGAGATAGCTCGCTTCTCCCGTCTGCGCGTCCTGAAGCGTTTGACCAGAGCTACGGCTCCGCCAACAACAATGTCCAGCAAAGCGTCCGAATAATCAAAAACCGGTAAAAGATTTTGTGGTGTGTTCTGCCGAATGTTCAGCAGATAATCCCTAGTAAAACTGATGGTGTTTGAGAAACAAAAAACAGGAAAAATGAACAAAAACAGTACAAACACTGAAGAGAAAAGAACAGTAGCTGCCATGTGCGACGCCATCTTAGCATAATCAGATATGTATATCTTAGCATAATTAGATATATATATATGTTATATATCGGATAAGCTTCACCGCCTTAACAAGATGCGCAAGTTTGGAAATTTAGCTGGAGCTCCCTCAAAGCAAGAACCACACACCTTGCTAAAAAGGAGGTAGTCCTTGCATTGGCCGGGAATCGGACCCGGGTCTCCCGCGTGGCAGGCGAGAATTCTACCACTGAACCACCAATGCCCTGCAACCCTTGCCGCTAATCGTGCATTTACTGGGAATCAGGCGTGCGAAGCCCCGCCGAAAAGCCCGTACAGAATGGATTATGAGTGAACCCTTCGTGGCACACTCAAATGAAGCTCCTTCAAGCCAATTACGCTTCAGCCTCAAGCTTCATTTTAAAGAAACGCACTTCTGAAGTAACATAACACACGGTCTTGCATTGGCCGGGAATCGAACCCGGGTCGCCCGTGTGGGAAGCGATAACTTTACCACTGCATGGAGGTGCGAACGGCTGCAAACACAGATGCCGCTTTTAAAGAACCAGACGCCTGACGTAAAAGCGCACAGCTGCAGCATAGGCCTGGAATCGGACCCGGGTCTCAAGTCTAGGAATTCATTTGGAAATGACGTCTCTTTCACGAGGGTAATATCGACCAATGCTAAAGTTAAACAACTGAGAGGTAAACTGAACAAGTTCCATAGGCGTTTGATGTATAGAAATGGACTAATGAGTCTCTGAACAAAGGGGAAGGGGCGGAGGTCAAAATCAAAAGTCAAAATCGTTATCTTCCGTGGCCAAAAGCTCCCTTAAGAACTACAGTGCATCTCATCCTCCTGGACTGCACCAGATTTGTCAGGTCTTGCTGGGAGATGTTAACCCGCTCTTCCACCAAGGCACTTTCATGTTCTCAAACACAACCTGTTTGGGGGATGGGGGCATAGGGTTACATGCTGTTTGACACTGCCATGACAATCAGCGGTCCGTCTGTGCCCCTGAAGCGCTGTCTTAGGGATCTTCCAGTACTGACATTGCAGTTTATCCCACTTTCTTGCAGGTCAGCAGTAACCCTGGACATATTTCGTCTGGTGTTTTTTCAGAGACAGCAGACAGGTCAGTTTACTGTCATTAGTTATTTTAATATAGACCTTTCTTGCCTGCCGCCTGTAAAGGGTTATTGCCTTCAGGATTTTTTCAGAAGTGTATGAGCAGTAATTGCTTATAATTCATTGAACATGCATGAAAAAGCATTGTCTAATGTGCTTCAATTAATTATCTGTTAAGTGCAGCATCCTGAAAAATGCACTTTTTTGGCTAAGTTTAGAATCAGAATCAGAATCAGAATGAGCTTTATTGGCCAGGTATGCTTACACATACAAGGAATTTGTTTTAGTGACAGAAGCTCTACAGTGCAACAGAAAGACAGCAACAGGACAGGACACAGATTATAAAAGAATAATATACAAATAGGCAATGTACAAATAGCAAAAACACAATATATAATATAGACAATTATGGTGTACAGGTCTGATATGTGCATATCTGAAATGAAAAAAATAAGTATGTGTGATGAATAAATAATTTACAATAGTGTTGTGTATTCCACGTTTAATGTCAAGTGTTCATGAGATGGATTGCCTGAGGGAAGAAACTGTTCCTGTGTCTGGTCGTTCTGGTGCTCAGAGCTCTGTAGCGTCGACCAGACGGTAACAGTTCAAAGAGGGAGTGTGCTGGATGTGAGGGGTCCAGAGTGATTTTGCCAGCCCTTTTGCTCACTCTGGATAAGTACAGTTCTTGGAGAGTGGGGAGGGGTGTACCAATGATCCGCTCAGCAGACCGGACTACCCTCTGTAGTCTTCTGAGGTCAGATTTGGTAGCTGAGCTGAACCAGACAGTTATTGAAGTGCAGAGGACGGATTCAATGATGGCGGAGTAGAACTGATTCAGCAGCTCCTGTGTACAACCTCTGCTGGGCCTTTTTCACAATGGACTCAATGTGATTGTCCCACTTCAGGTCCTGGGAGATGGTGGTGCCCAGGAATCTGAATGACTCCACCGCAGTCACAGTGCTGTTCATGATGGTGAGTGGGGGGGAAAGCAGGGGGGTTTCTCCTGAAGTCCACGATCATCTCCGCAGTTTTGAGCGTGTTGAGCTCCAGGTTGTTAAGACTGCACCAGACAGCCAGCTCCTTAACACAGAGCAGCAGAGTTTGCAAAATCCCTATTTGTCCGGGAGAGCAGAAGGAGTTCGTCCGTTTTGTTGGGTAGAGAGCGAAGATTTGCCAGATGGATGCTAGGCAACGCCGTTCTAAATCCGCGCTGTCTGAGCTTCACGAGCGAGCCGGCTCGCTTCCCCCGTCTGCGCGTCCTGAAGCGTTTGACCAGAGCACTGGCTCCGCCAACAACAATGTCCAGCAAAGCGTCCGAATAATCAAAAACCGGTAAAAGATTTTGTGGTGTGTTCTGCCGAATGTTCAGCAGATAATCCCTAGTAAAACTGATGGTGTTTGAGAAACAAAAAACAGGAAAAATGAACAAAAACAGTACAAACACTGAAGAGAAAAGAACAGTAGCTGCCATGTGCGACGCCATCTTAGCATAATCAGATATGTATATCTTAGCATAATTAGATATATATATATGTTATATATCGGATAAGCTTCACCGCCTTAACAAGATGCGCAAGTTTGGAAATTTAGCTGGAGCTCCCTCAAAGCAAGAACCACACACCTTGCTAAAAAGGAGGTAGTCCTTGCATTGGCCGGGAATCGGACCCGGGTCTCCCGCGTGGCAGGCGAGAATTCTACCACTGAACCACCAATGCCCTGCAACCCTTGCCGCTAATCGTGCATTTACTGGGAATCAGGCGTGCGAAGCCCCGCCGAAAAGCCCGTACAGAATGGATTATGAGTGAACCCTTCGTGGCACACTCAAATGAAGCTCCTTCAAGCCAATTACGCTTCAGCCTCAAGCTTCATTTTAAAGAAACGCACTTCTGAAGTAACATAACACACGGTCTTGCATTGGCCGGGAATCGAACCCGGGTCGCCCGTGTGGGAAGCGATAACTTTACCACTGCATGGAGGTGCGAACGGCTGCAAACACAGATGCCGCTTTTAAAGAACCAGACGCCTGACGTAAAAGCGCACAGCTGCAGCATAGGCCTGGAATCGGACCCGGGTCTCAAGTCTAGGAATTCATTTGGAAATGACGTCTCTTTCACGAGGGTAATATCGACCAATGCTAAAGTTAAACAACTGAGAGGTAAACTGAACAAGTTCCATAGGCGTTTGATGTATAGAAATGGACTAATGAGTCTCTGAACAAAGGGGAAGGGGCGGAGGTCAAAATCAAAAGTCAAAATCGTTATCTTCCGTGGCCAAAAGCTCCCTTAAGAACTACAGTGCATCTCATCCTCCTGGACTGCACCAGATTTGTCAGGTCTTGCTGGGAGATGTTAACCCGCTCTTCCACCAAGGCACTTTCATGTTCTCAAACACAACCTGTTTGGGGGATGGGGGCATAGGGTTACATGCTGTTTGACACTGCCATGACAATCAGCGGTCCGTCTGTGCCCCTGAAGCGCTGTCTTAGGGATCTTCCAGTACTGACATTGCAGTTTATCCCACTTTCTTGCAGGTCAGCAGTAACCCTGGACATATTTCGTCTGGTGTTTTTTCAGAGACAGCAGACAGGTCAGTTTACTGTCATTAGTTATTTTAATATAGACCTTTCTTGCCTGCCGCCTGTAAAGGGTTATTGCCTTCAGGATTTTTTCAGAAGTGTATGAGCAGTAATTGCTTATAATTCATTGAACATGCATGAAAAAGCATTGTCTAATGTGCTTCAATTAATTATCTGTTAAGTGCAGCATCCTGAAAAATGCACTTTTTTGGCTAAGTTTAGAATCAGAATCAGAATCAGAATGAGCTTTATTGGCCAGGTATGCTTACACATACAAGGAATTTGTTTTAGTGACAGAAGCTCTACAGTGCAACAGAAAGACAGCAACAGGACAGGACACAGATTATAAAAGAATAATATACAAATAGGCAATGTACAAATAGCAAAAACACAATATATAATATAGACAATTATGGTGTACAGGTCTGATATGTGCATATCTGAAATGAAAAAAATAAGTATGTGTGATGAATAAATAATTTACAATAGTGTTGTGTATTCCACGTTTAATGTCAAGTGTTCATGAGATGGATTGCCTGAGGGAAGAAACTGTTCCTGTGTCTGGTCGTTCTGGTGCTCAGAGCTCTGTAGCGTCGACCAGACGGTAACAGTTCAAAGAGGGAGTGTGCTGGATGTGAGGGGTCCAGAGTGATTTTGCCAGCCCTTTTGCTCACTCTGGATAAGTACAGTTCTTGGAGAGTGGGGAGGGGTGTACCAATGATCCGCTCAGCAGACCGGACTACCCTCTGTAGTCTTCTGAGGTCAGATTTGGTAGCTGAGCTGAACCAGACAGTTATTGAAGTGCAGAGGACGGATTCAATGATGGCGGAGTAGAACTGATTCAGCAGCTCCTGTGTACAACCTCTGCTGGGCCTTTTTCACAATGGACTCAATGTGATTGTCCCACTTCAGGTCCTGGGAGATGGTGGTGCCCAGGAATCTGAATGACTCCACCGCAGTCACAGTGCTGTTCATGATGGTGAGTGGGGGGGAGAGCAGGGGGGTTTCTCCTGAAGTCCACGATCATCTCCGCAGTTTTGAGCGTGTTGAGCTCCAGGTTGTTAAGACTGCACCAGACAGCCAGCTCCTTAACACAGAGCAGCAGAGTTTGCAAAATCCCTATTTGTCCGGGAGAGCAGAAGGAGTTCGTCCGTTTTGTTGGGTAGAGAGCGAAGATTTGCCAGATGGATGCTAGGCAACGCCGTTCTAAATCCGCGCTGTCTGAGCTTCACGAGCGAGCCGGCTCGCTTCCCCCGTCTGCGCGTCCTGAAGCGTTTGACCAGAGCACTGGCTCCGCCAACAACAATGTCCAGCAAAGCGTCCGAATAATCAAAAACCGGTAAAAGATTTTGTGGTGTGTTATGCCGAATGTTCAGCAGATAATCCCTAGTAAAACTGATGGTGTTTGAGAAACAAAAAACAGGAAAAATGAACAAAAACAGTACAAACACTGAAGAGAAAAGAACAGTAGCTGCCATGTGCGACGCCATCTTAGCATAATCAGATATGTATATCTTAGCATAATTAGATATATATATATGTTATATATCGGATAAGCTTCACCGCCTTAACAAGATGCGCAAGTTTGGAAATTTAGCTGGAGCTCCCTCAAAGCAAGAACCACACACCTTGCTAAAAAGGAGGTAGTCCTTGCATTGGCCGGGAATCGGACCCGGGTCTCCCGCGTGGCAGGCGAGAATTCTACCACTGAACCACCAATGCCCTGCAACCCTTGCCGCTAATCGTGCATTTACTGGGAATCAGGCGTGCGAAGCCCCGCCGAAAAGCACGTACAGAATGGATTATGAGTGAACCCTTCGTGGCACACTCAAATGAAGCTCCTTCAAGCCAATTACGCTTCAGCCTCAAGCTTCATTTTAAAGAAACGCACTTCTGAAGTAACATAACACACGGTCTTGCATTGGCCGGGAATCGAACCCGGGTCGCCCGTGTGGGAAGCGATAACTTTACCACTGCATGGAGGTGCGAACGGCTGCAAACACAGATGCCGCTTTTAAAGAACCAGACGCCTGACGTAAAAGCGCACAGCTGCAGCATAGGCCTGGAATCGGACCCGGGTCTCAAGTCTAGGAATTCATTTGGAAATGACGTCTCTTTCACGAGGGTAATATCGACCAATGCTAAAGTTAAACAACTGAGAGGTAAACTGAACAAGTTCCATAGGCGTTTGATGTATAGAAATGGACTAATGAGTCTCTGAACAAAGGGGAAGGGGCGGAGGTCAAAATCAAAAGTCAAAATCGTTATCTTCCGTGGCCAAAAGCTCCCTTAAGAACTACAGTGCATCTCATCCTCCTGGACTGCACCAGATTTGTCAGGTCTTGCTGGGAGATGTTAACCCGCTCTTCCACCAAGGCACTTTCATGTTCTCAAACACAACCTGTTTGGGGGATGGGGGCATAGGGTTACATGCTGTTTGACACTGCCATGACAATCAGCGGTCCGTCTGTGCCCCTGAAGCGCTGTCTTAGGGATCTTCCAGTACTGACATTGCAGTTTATCCCACTTTCTTGCAGGTCAGCAGTAACCCTGGACATATTTCGTCTGGTGTTTTTTCAGAGACAGCAGACAGGTCAGTTTACTGTCATTAGTTATTTTAATATAGACCTTTCTTGCCTGCCGCCTGTAAAGGGTTATTGCCTTCAGGATTTTTTCAGAAGTGTATGAGCAGTAATTGCTTATAATTCATTGAACATGCATGAAAAAGCATTGTCTAATGTGCTTCAATTAATTATCTGTTAAGTGCAGCATCCTGAAAAATGCACTTTTTTGGCTAAGTTTAGAATCAGAATCAGAATCAGAATGAGCTTTATTGGCCAGGTATGCTTACACATACAAGGAATTTGTTTTAGTGACAGAAGCTCTACAGTGCAACAGAAAGACAGCAACAGGACAGGACACAGATTATAAAAGAATAATATACAAATAGGCAATGTACAAATAGCAAAAACACAATATATAATATAGACAATTATGGTGTACATGTCTGATATGTGCATATCTGAAATGAAAAAAATAAGTATGTGTGATGAATAAATAATTTACAATAGTGTTGTGTATTCCACGTTTAATGTCAAGTGTTCATGAGATGGATTGCCTGAGGGAAGAAACTGTTCCTGTGTCTGGTCGTTCTGGTGCTCAGAGCTCTGTAGCGTCGACCAGACGGTAACAGTTCAAAGAGGGAGTGTGCTGGATGTGAGGGGTCCAGAGTGATTTTGCCAGCCCTTTTGCTCACTCTGGATAAGTACAGTTCTTGGAGAGTGGGGAGGGGTGTACCAATGATCCGCTCAGCAGACCGGACTACCCTCTGTAGTCTTCTGAGGTCAGATTTGGTAGCTGAGCTGAACCAGACAGTTATTGAAGTGCAGAGGACGGATTCAATGATGGCGGAGTAGAACTGATTCAGCAGCTCCTGTGTACAACCTCTGCTGGGCCTTTTTCACAATGGACTCAATGTGATTGTCCCACTTCAGGTCCTGGGAGATGGTGGTGCCCAGGAATCTGAATGACTCCACCGCAGTCACAGTGCTGTTCATGATGGTGAGTGGGGGGGAGAGCAGGGGGGTTTCTCCTGAAGTCCACGATCATCTCCGCAGTTTTGAGCGTGTTGAGCTCCAGGTTGTTAAGACTGCACCAGACAGCCAGCTCCTTAACACAGAGCAGCAGAGTTTGCAAAATCCCTATTTGTCCGGGAGAGCAGAAGGAGTTCGTCCGTTTTGTTGGGTAGAGAGCGAAGATTTGCCAGATGGATGCTAGGCAACGCCGTTCTAAATCCGCGCTGTCTGAGCTTCACGAGCGAGCCGGCTCGCTTCCCCCGTCTGCGCGTCCTGAAGCGTTTGACCAGAGCACTGGCTCCGCCAACAACAATGTCCAGCAAAGCGTCCGAATAATCAAAAACCGGTAAAAGATTTTGTGGTGTGTTCTGCCGAATGTTCAGCAGATAATCCCTAGTAAAACTGATGGTGTTTGAGAAACAAAAAACAGGAAAAATGAACAAAAACAGTACAAACACTGAAGAGAAAAGAACAGTAGCTGCCATGTGCGACGCCATCTTAGCATAATCAGATATGTATATCTTAGCATAATTAGATATATATATATGTTATATATCGGATAAGCTTCACCGCCTTAACAAGATGCGCAAGTTTGGAAATTTAGCTGGAGCTCCCTCAAAGCAAGAACCACACACCTTGCTAAAAAGGAGGTAGTCCTTGCATTGGCCGGGAATCGGACCCGGGTCTCCCGCGTGGCAGGCGAGAATTCTACCACTGAACCACCAATGCCCTGCAACCCTTGCCGCTAATCGTGCATTTACTGGGAATCAGGCGTGCGAAGCCCCGCCGAAAAGCCCGTACAGAATGGATTATGAGTGAACCCTTCGTGGCACACTCAAATGAAGCTCCTTCAAGCCAATTACGCTTCAGCCTCAAGCTTCATTTTAAAGAAACGCACTTCTGAAGTAACATAACACACGGTCTTGCATTGGCCGGGAATCGAACCCGGGTCGCCCGTGTGGGAAGCGATAACTTTACCACTGCATGGAGGTGCGAACGGCTGCAAACACAGACGCCGCTTTTAAAGAACCAGACGCCTGACGTAAAAGCGCACAGCTGCAGCATAGGCCTGGAATCGGACCCGGGTCTCAAGTCTAGGAATTCATTTGGAAATGACGTCTCTTTCACGAGGGTAATATCGACCAATGCTAAAGTTAAACAACTGAGAGGTAAACTGAACAAGTTCCATAGGCGTTTGATGTATAGAAATGGACTAATGAGTCTCTGAACAAAGGGGAAGGGGCGGAGGTCAAAATCAAAAGTCAAAATCGTTATCTTCCGTGGCCAAAAGCTCCCTTAAGAACTACAGTGCATCTCATCCTCCTGGACTGCACCAGATTTGTCAGGTCTTGCTGGGAGATGTTAACCCGCTCTTCCACCAAGGCACTTTCATGTTCTCAAACACAACCTGTTTGGGGGATGGGGGCATAGGGTTACATGCTGTTTGACACTGCCATGACAATCAGCGGTCCGTCTGTGCCCCTGAAGCGCTGTCTTAGGGATCTTCCAGTACTGACATTGCAGTTTATCCCACTTTCTTGCAGGTCAGCAGTAACCCTGGACATATTTCGTCTGGTGTTTTTTCAGAGACAGCAGACAGGTCAGTTTACTGTCATTAGTTATTTTAATATAGACCTTTCTTGCCTGCCGCCTGTAAAGGGTTATTGCCTTCAGGATTTTTTCAGAAGTGTATGAGCAGTAATTGCTTATAATTCATTGAACATGCATGAAAAAGCATTGTCTAATGTGCTTCAATTAATTATCTGTTAAGTGCAGCATCCTGAAAAATGCACTTTTTTGGCTAAGTTTAGAATCAGAATCAGAATCAGAATGAGCTTTATTGGCCAGGTATGCTTACACATACAAGGAATTTGTTTTAGTGACAGAAGCTCTACAGTGCAACAGAAAGACAGCAACAGGACAGGACACAGATTATAAAAGAATAATATACAAATAGGCAATGTACAAATAGCAAAAACACAATATATAATATAGACAATTATGGTGTACAGGTCTGATATGTGCATATCTGAAATGAAAAAAATAAGTATGTGTGATGAATAAATAATTTACAATAGTGTTGTGTATTCCACGTTTAATGTCAAGTGTTCATGAGATGGATTGCCTGAGGGAAGAAACTGTTCCTGTGTCTGGTCGTTCTGGTGCTCAGAGCTCTGTAGCGTCGACCAGACGGTAACAGTTCAAAGAGGGAGTGTGCTGGATGTGAGGGGTCCAGAGTGATTTTGCCAGCCCTTTTGCTCACTCTGGATAAGTACAGTTCTTGGAGAGTGGGGAGGGGTGTACCAATGATCCGCTCAGCAGACCGGACTACCCTCTGTAGTCTTCTGAGGTCAGATTTGGTAGCTGAGCTGAACCAGACAGTTATTGAAGTGCAGAGGACGGATTCAATGATGGCGGAGTAGAACTGATTCAGCAGCTCCTGTGTACAACCTCTGCTGGGCCTTTTTCACAATGGACTCAATGTGATTGTCCCACTTCAGGTCCTGGGAGATGGTGGTGCCCAGGAATCTGAATGACTCCACCGCAGTCACAGTGCTGTTCATGATGGTGAGTGGGGGGGAAAGCAGGGGGGTTTCTCCTGAAGTCCACGATCATCTCCGCAGTTTTGAGCGTGTTGAGCTCCAGGTTGTTAAGACTGCACCAGACAGCCAGCTCCTTAACACAGAGCAGCAGAGTTTGCAAAATCCCTATTTGTCCGGGAGAGCAGAAGGAGTTCGTCCGTTTTGTTGGGTAGAGAGCGAAGATTTGCCAGATGGATGCTAGGCAACGCCGTTCTAAATCCGCGCTGTCTGAGCTTCACGAGCGAGCCGGCTCGCTTCCCCCGTCTGCGCGTCCTGAAGCGTTTGACCAGAGCACTGGCTCCGCCAACAACAATGTCCAGCAAAGCGTCCGAATAATCAAAAACCGGTAAAAGATTTTGTGGTGTGTTATGCCGAATGTTCAGCAGATAATCCCTAGTAAAACTGATGGTGTTTGAGAAACAAAAAACAGGAAAAATGAACAAAAACAGTACAAACACTGAAGAGAAAAGAACAGTAGCTGCCATGTGCGACGCCATCTTAGCATAATCAGATATGTATATCTTAGCATAATTAGATATATATATATGTTATATATCGGATAAGCTTCACCGCCTTAACAAGATGCGCAAGTTTGGAAATTTAGCTGGAGCTCCCTCAAAGCAAGAACCACACACCTTGCTAAAAAGGAGGTAGTCCTTGCATTGGCCGGGAATCGGACCCGGGTCTCCCGCGTGGCAGGCGAGAATTCTACCACTGAACCACCAATGCCCTGCAACCCTTGCCGCTAATCGTGCATTTACTGGGAATCAGGCGTGCGAAGCCCCGCCGAAAAGCACGTACAGAATGGATTATGAGTGAACCCTTCGTGGCACACTCAAATGAAGCTCCTTCAAGCCAATTACGCTTCAGCCTCAAGCTTCATTTTAAAGAAACGCACTTCTGAAGTAACATAACACACGGTCTTGCATTGGCCGGGAATCGAACCCGGGTCGCCCGTGTGGGAAGCGATAACTTTACCACTGCATGGAGGTGCGAACGGCTGCAAACACAGATGCCGCTTTTAAAGAACCAGACGCCTGACGTAAAAGCGCACAGCTGCAGCATAGGCCTGGAATCGGACCCGGGTCTCAAGTCTAGGAATTCATTTGGAAATGACGTCTCTTTCACGAGGGTAATATCGACCAATGCTAAAGTTAAACAACTGAGAGGTAAACTGAACAAGTTCCATAGGCGTTTGATGTATAGAAATGGACTAATGAGTCTCTGAACAAAGGGGAAGGGGCGGAGGTCAAAATCAAAAGTCAAAATCGTTATCTTCCGTGGCCAAAAGCTCCCTTAAGAACTACAGTGCATCTCATCCTCCTGGACTGCACCAGATTTGTCAGGTCTTGCTGGGAGATGTTAACCCGCTCTTCCACCAAGGCACTTTCATGTTCTCAAACACAACCTGTTTGGGGGATGGGGGCATAGGGTTACATGCTGTTTGACACTGCCATGACAATCAGCGGTCCGTCTGTGCCCCTGAAGCGCTGTCTTAGGGATCTTCCAGTACTGACATTGCAGTTTATCCCACTTTCTTGCAGGTCAGCAGTAACCCTGGACATATTTCGTCTGGTGTTTTTTCAGAGACAGCAGACAGGTCAGTTTACTGTCATTAGTTATTTTAATATAGACCTTTCTTGCCTGCCGCCTGTAAAGGGTTATTGCCTTCAGGATTTTTTCAGAAGTGTATGAGCAGTAATTGCTTATAATTCATTGAACATGCATGAAAAAGCATTGTCTAATGTGCTTCAATTAATTATCTGTTAAGTGCAGCATCCTGAAAAATGCACTTTTTTGGCTAAGTTTAGAATCAGAATCAGAATCAGAATGAGCTTTATTGGCCAGGTATGCTTACACATACAAGGAATTTGTTTTAGTGACAGAAGCTCTACAGTGCAACAGAAAGACAGCAACAGGACAGGACACAGATTATAAAAGAATAATATACAAATAGGCAATGTACAAATAGCAAAAACACAATATATAATATAGACAATTATGGTGTACATGTCTGATATGTGCATATCTGAAATGAAAAAAATAAGTATGTGTGATGAATAAATAATTTACAATAGTGTTGTGTATTCCACGTTTAATGTCAAGTGTTCATGAGATGGATTGCCTGAGGGAAGAAACTGTTCCTGTGTCTGGTCGTTCTGGTGCTCAGAGCTCTGTAGCGTCGACCAGACGGTAACAGTTCAAAGAGGGAGTGTGCTGGATGTGAGGGGTCCAGAGTGATTTTGCCAGCCCTTTTGCTCACTCTGGATAAGTACAGTTCTTGGAGAGTGGGGAGGGGTGTACCAATGATCCGCTCAGCAGACCGGACTACCCTCTGTAGTCTTCTGAGGTCAGATTTGGTAGCTGAGCTGAACCAGACAGTTATTGAAGTGCAGAGGACGGATTCAATGATGGCGGAGTAGAACTGATTCAGCAGCTCCTGTGTACAACCTCTGCTGGGCCTTTTTCACAATGGACTCAATGTGATTGTCCCACTTCAGGTCCTGGGAGATGGTGGTGCCCAGGAATCTGAATGACTCCACCGCAGTCACAGTGCTGTTCATGATGGTGAGTGGGGGGGAGAGCAGGGGGGTTTCTCCTGAAGTCCACGATCATCTCCGCAGTTTTGAGCGTGTTGAGCTCCAGGTTGTTAAGACTGCACCAGACAGCCAGCTCCTTAACACAGAGCAGCAGAGTTTGCAAAATCCCTATTTGTCCGGGAGAGCAGAAGGAGTTCGTCCGTTTTGTTGGGTAGAGAGCGAAGATTTGCCAGATGGATGCTAGGCAACGCCGTTCTAAATCCGCGCTGTCTGAGCTTCACGAGCGAGCCGGCTCGCTTCCCCCGTCTGCGCGTCCTGAAGCGTTTGACCAGAGCACTGGCTCCGCCAACAACAATGTCCAGCAAAGCGTCCGAATAATCAAAAACCGGTAAAAGATTTTGTGGTGTGTTCTGCCGAATGTTCAGCAGATAATCCCTAGTAAAACTGATGGTGTTTGAGAAACAAAAAACAGGAAAAATGAACAAAAACAGTACAAACACTGAAGAGAAAAGAACAGTAGCTGCCATGTGCGACGCCATCTTAGCATAATCAGATATGTATATCTTAGCATAATTAGATATATATATATGTTATATATCGGATAAGCTTCACCGCCTTAACAAGATGCGCAAGTTTGGAAATTTAGCTGGAGCTCCCTCAAAGCAAGAACCACACACCTTGCTAAAAAGGAGGTAGTCCTTGCATTGGCCGGGAATCGGACCCGGGTCTCCCGCGTGGCAGGCGAGAATTCTACCACTGAACCACCAATGCCCTGCAACCCTTGCCGCTAATCGTGCATTTACTGGGAATCAGGCGTGCGAAGCCCCGCCGAAAAGCCCGTACAGAATGGATTATGAGTGAACCCTTCGTGGCACACTCAAATGAAGCTCCTTCAAGCCAATTACGCTTCAGCCTCAAGCTTCATTTTAAAGAAACGCACTTCTGAAGTAACATAACACACGGTCTTGCATTGGCCGGGAATCGAACCCGGGTCGCCCGTGTGGGAAGCGATAACTTTACCACTGCATGGAGGTGCGAACGGCTGCAAACACAGACGCCGCTTTTAAAGAACCAGACGCCTGACGTAAAAGCGCACAGCTGCAGCATAGGCCTGGAATCGGACCCGGGTCTCAAGTCTAGGAATTCATTTGGAAATGACGTCTCTTTCACGAGGGTAATATCGACCAATGCTAAAGTTAAACAACTGAGAGGTAAACTGAACAAGTTCCATAGGCGTTTGATGTATAGAAATGGACTAATGAGTCTCTGAACAAAGGGGAAGGGGCGGAGGTCAAAATCAAAAGTCAAAATCGTTATCTTCCGTGGCCAAAAGCTCCCTTAAGAACTACAGTGCATCTCATCCTCCTGGACTGCACCAGATTTGTCAGGTCTTGCTGGGAGATGTTAACCCGCTCTTCCACCAAGGCACTTTCATGTTCTCAAACACAACCTGTTTGGGGGATGGGGGCATAGGGTTACATGCTGTTTGACACTGCCATGACAATCAGCGGTCCGTCTGTGCCCCTGAAGCGCTGTCTTAGGGATCTTCCAGTACTGACATTGCAGTTTATCCCACTTTCTTGCAGGTCAGCAGTAACCCTGGACATATTTCGTCTGGTGTTTTTTCAGAGACAGCAGACAGGTCAGTTTACTGTCATTAGTTATTTTAATATAGACCTTTCTTGCCTGCCGCCTGTAAAGGGTTATTGCCTTCAGGATTTTTTCAGAAGTGTATGAGCAGTAATTGCTTATAATTCATTGAACATGCATGAAAAAGCATTGTCTAATGTGCTTCAATTAATTATCTGTTAAGTGCAGCATCCTGAAAAATGCACTTTTTTGGCTAAGTTTAGAATCAGAATCAGAATCAGAATGAGCTTTATTGGCCAGGTATGCTTACACATACAAGGAATTTGTTTTAGTGACAGAAGCTCTACAGTGCAACAGAAAGACAGCAACAGGACAGGACACAGATTATAAAAGAATAATATACAAATAGGCAATGTACAAATAGCAAAAACACAATATATAATATAGACAATTATGGTGTACAGGTCTGATATGTGCATATCTGAAATGAAAAAAATAAGTATGTGTGATGAATAAATAATTTACAATAGTGTTGTGTATTCCACGTTTAATGTCAAGTGTTCATGAGATGGATTGCCTGAGGGAAGAAACTGTTCCTGTGTCTGGTCGTTCTGGTGCTCAGAGCTCTGTAGCGTCGACCAGACGGTAACAGTTCAAAGAGGGAGTGTGCTGGATGTGAGGGGTCCAGAGTGATTTTGCCAGCCCTTTTGCTCACTCTGGATAAGTACAGTTCTTGGAGAGTGGGGAGGGGTGTACCAATGATCCGCTCAGCAGACCGGACTACCCTCTGTAGTCTTCTGAGGTCAGATTTGGTAGCTGAGCTGAACCAGACAGTTATTGAAGTGCAGAGGACGGATTCAATGATGGCGGAGTAGAACTGATTCAGCAGCTCCTGTGTACAACCTCTGCTGGGCCTTTTTCACAATGGACTCAATGTGATTGTCCCACTTCAGGTCCTGGGAGATGGTGGTGCCCAGGAATCTGAATGACTCCACCGCAGTCACAGTGCTGTTCATGATGGTGAGTGGGGGGGAGAGCAGGGGGGTTTCTCCTGAAGTCCACGATCATCTCCGCAGTTTTGAGCGTGTTGAGCTCCAGGTTGTTAAGACTGCACCAGACAGCCAGCTCCTTAACACAGAGCAGCAGAGTTTGCAAAATCCCTATTTGTCCGGGAGAGCAGAAGGAGTTCGTCCGTTTTGTTGGGTAGAGAGCGAAGATTTGCCAGATGGATGCTAGGCAACGCCGTTCTAAATCCGCGCTGTCTGAGCTTCACGAGCGAGCCGGCTCGCTTCCCCCGTCTGCGCGTCCTGAAGCGTTTGACCAGAGCACTGGCTCCGCCAACAACAATGTCCAGCAAAGCGTCCGAATAATCAAAAACCGGTAAAAGATTTTGTGGTGTGTTATGCCGAATGTTCAGCAGATAATCCCTAGTAAAACTGATGGTGTTTGAGAAACAAAAAACAGGAAAAATGAACAAAAACAGTACAAACACTGAAGAGAAAAGAACAGTAGCTGCCATGTGCGACGCCATCTTAGCATAATCAGATATGTATATCTTAGCATAATTAGATATATATATATGTTATATATCGGATAAGCTTCACCGCCTTAACAAGATGCGCAAGTTTGGAAATTTAGCTGGAGCTCCCTCAAAGCAAGAACCACACACCTTGCTAAAAAGGAGGTAGTCCTTGCATTGGCCGGGAATCGGACCCGGGTCTCCCGCGTGGCAGGCGAGAATTCTACCACTGAACCACCAATGCCCTGCAACCCTTGCCGCTAATCGTGCATTTACTGGGAATCAGGCGTGCGAAGCCCCGCCGAAAAGCACGTACAGAATGGATTATGAGTGAACCCTTCGTGGCACACTCAAATGAAGCTCCTTCAAGCCAATTACGCTTCAGCCTCAAGCTTCATTTTAAAGAAACGCACTTCTGAAGTAACATAACACACGGTCTTGCATTGGCCGGGAATCGAAACCGGGTCGCCCGTGTGGGAAGCGATAACTTTACCACTGCATGGAGGTGCGAACGGCTGCAAACACAGATGCCGCTTTTAAAGAACCAGACGCCTGACGTAAAAGCGCACAGCTGCAGCATAGGCCTGGAATCGGACCCGGGTCTCAAGTCTAGGAATTCATTTGGAAATGACGTCTCTTTCACGAGGGTAATATCGACCAATGCTAAAGTTAAACAACTGAGAGGTAAACTGAACAAGTTCCATAGGCGTTTGATGTATAGAAATGGACTAATGAGTCTCTGAACAAAGGGGAAGGGGCGGAGGTCAAAATCAAAAGTCAAAATCGTTATCTTCCGTGGCCAAAAGCTCCCTTAAGAACTACAGTGCATCTCATCCTCCTGGACTGCACCAGATTTGTCAGGTCTTGCTGGGAGATGTTAACCCGCTCTTCCACCAAGGCACTTTCATGTTCTCAAACACAACCTGTTTGGGGGATGGGGGCATAGGGTTACATGCTGTTTGACACTGCCATGACAATCAGCGGTCCGTCTGTGCCCCTGAAGCGCTGTCTTAGGGATCTTCCAGTACTGACATTGCAGTTTATCCCACTTTCTTGCAGGTCAGCAGTAACCCTGGACATATTTCGTCTGGTGTTTTTTCAGAGACAGCAGACAGGTCAGTTTACTGTCATTAGTTATTTTAATATAGACCTTTCTTGCCTGCCGCCTGTAAAGGGTTATTGCCTTCAGGATTTTTTCAGAAGTGTATGAGCAGTAATTGCTTATAATTCATTGAACATGCATGAAAAAGCATTGTCTAATGTGCTTCAATTAATTATCTGTTAAGTGCAGCATCCTGAAAAATGCACTTTTTTGGCTAAGTTTAGAATCAGAATCAGAATCAGAATGAGCTTTATTGGCCAGGTATGCTTACACATACAAGGAATTTGTTTTAGTGACAGAAGCTCTACAGTGCAACAGAAAGACAGCAACAGGACAGGACACAGATTATAAAAGAATAATATACAAATAGGCAATGTACAAATAGCAAAAACACAATATATAATATAGACAATTATGGTGTACATGTCTGATATGTGCATATCTGAAATGAAAAAAATAAGTATGTGTGATGAATAAATAATTTACAATAGTGTTGTGTATTCCACGTTTAATGTCAAGTGTTCATGAGATGGATTGCCTGAGGGAAGAAACTGTTCCTGTGTCTGGTCGTTCTGGTGCTCAGAGCTCTGTAGCGTCGACCAGACGGTAACAGTTCAAAGAGGGAGTGTGCTGGATGTGAGGGGTCCAGAGTGATTTTGCCAGCCCTTTTGCTCACTCTGGATAAGTACAGTTCTTGGAGAGTGGGGAGGGGTGTACCAATGATCCGCTCAGCAGACCGGACTACCCTCTGTAGTCTTCTGAGGTCAGATTTGGTAGCTGAGCTGAACCAGACAGTTATTGAAGTGCAGAGGACGGATTCAATGATGGCGGAGTAGAACTGATTCAGCAGCTCCTGTGTACAACCTCTGCTGGGCCTTTTTCACAATGGACTCAATGTGATTGTCCCACTTCAGGTCCTGGGAGATGGTGGTGCCCAGGAATCTGAATGACTCCACCGCAGTCACAGTGCTGTTCATGATGGTGAGTGGGGGGGAGAGCAGGGGGGTTTCTCCTGAAGTCCACGATCATCTCCGCAGTTTTGAGCGTGTTGAGCTCCAGGTTGTTAAGACTGCACCAGACAGCCAGCTCCTTAACACAGAGCAGCAGAGTTTGCAAAATCCCTATTTGTCCGGGAGAGCAGAAGGAGTTCGTCCGTTTTGTTGGGTAGAGAGCGAAGATTTGCCAGATGGATGCTAGGCAACGCCGTTCTAAATCCGCGCTGTCTGAGCTTCACGAGCGAGCCGGCTCGCTTCCCCCGTCTGCGCGTCCTGAAGCGTTTGACCAGAGCACTGGCTCCGCCAACAACAATGTCCAGCAAAGCGTCCGAATAATCAAAAACCGGTAAAAGATTTTGTGGTGTGTTCTGCCGAATGTTCAGCAGATAATCCCTAGTAAAACTGATGGTGTTTGAGAAACAAAAAACAGGAAAAATGAACAAAAACAGTACAAACACTGAAGAGAAAAGAACAGTAGCTGCCATGTGCGACGCCATCTTAGCATAATCAGATATGTATATCTTAGCATAATTAGATATATATATATGTTATATATCGGATAAGCTTCACCGCCTTAACAAGATGCGCAAGTTTGGAAATTTAGCTGGAGCTCCCTCAAAGCAAGAACCACACACCTTGCTAAAAAGGAGGTAGTCCTTGCATTGGCCGGGAATCGGACCCGGGTCTCCCGCGTGGCAGGCGAGAATTCTACCACTGAACCACCAATGCCCTGCAACCCTTGCCGCTAATCGTGCATTTACTGGGAATCAGGCGTGCGAAGCCCCGCCGAAAAGCCCGTACAGAATGGATTATGAGTGAACCCTTCGTGGCACACTCAAATGAAGCTCCTTCAAGCCAATTACGCTTCAGCCTCAAGCTTCATTTTAAAGAAACGCACTTCTGAAGTAACATAACACACGGTCTTGCATTGGCCGGGAATCGAACCCGGGTCGCCCGTGTGGGAAGCGATAACTTTACCACTGCATGGAGGTGCGAACGGCTGCAAACACAGACGCCGCTTTTAAAGAACCAGACGCCTGACGTAAAAGCGCACAGCTGCAGCATAGGCCTGGAATCGGACCCGGGTCTCAAGTCTAGGAATTCATTTGGAAATGACGTCTCTTTCACGAGGGTAATATCGACCAATGCTAAAGTTAAACAACTGAGAGGTAAACTGAACAAGTTCCATAGGCGTTTGATGTATAGAAATGGACTAATGAGTCTCTGAACAAAGGGGAAGGGGCGGAGGTCAAAATCAAAAGTCAAAATCGTTATCTTCCGTGGCCAAAAGCTCCCTTAAGAACTACAGTGCATCTCATCCTCCTGGACTGCACCAGATTTGTCAGGTCTTGCTGGGAGATGTTAACCCGCTCTTCCACCAAGGCACTTTCATGTTCTCAAACACAACCTGTTTGGGGGATGGGGGCATAGGGTTACATGCTGTTTGACACTGCCATGACAATCAGCGGTCCGTCTGTGCCCCTGAAGCGCTGTCTTAGGGATCTTCCAGTACTGACATTGCAGTTTATCCCACTTTCTTGCAGGTCAGCAGTAACCCTGGACATATTTCGTCTGGTGTTTTTTCAGAGACAGCAGACAGGTCAGTTTACTGTCATTAGTTATTTTAATATAGACCTTTCTTGCCTGCCGCCTGTAAAGGGTTATTGCCTTCAGGATTTTTTCAGAAGTGTATGAGCAGTAATTGCTTATAATTCATTGAACATGCATGAAAAAGCATTGTCTAATGTGCTTCAATTAATTATCTGTTAAGTGCAGCATCCTGAAAAATGCACTTTTTTGGCTAAGTTTAGAATCAGAATCAGAATCAGAATGAGCTTTATTGGCCAGGTATGCTTACACATACAAGGAATTTGTTTTAGTGACAGAAGCTCTACAGTGCAACAGAAAGACAGCAACAGGACAGGACACAGATTATAAAAGAATAATATACAAATAGGCAATGTACAAATAGCAAAAACACAATATATAATATAGACAATTATGGTGTACAGGTCTGATATGTGCATATCTGAAATGAAAAAAATAAGTATGTGTGATGAATAAATAATTTACAATAGTGTTGTGTATTCCACGTTTAATGTCAAGTGTTCATGAGATGGATTGCCTGAGGGAAGAAACTGTTCCTGTGTCTGGTCGTTCTGGTGCTCAGAGCTCTGTAGCGTCGACCAGACGGTAACAGTTCAAAGAGGGAGTGTGCTGGATGTGAGGGGTCCAGAGTGATTTTGCCAGCCCTTTTGCTCACTCTGGATAAGTACAGTTCTTGGAGAGTGGGGAGGGGTGTACCAATGATCCGCTCAGCAGACCGGACTACCCTCTGTAGTCTTCTGAGGTCAGATTTGGTAGCTGAGCTGAACCAGACAGTTATTGAAGTGCAGAGGACGGATTCAATGATGGCGGAGTAGAACTGATTCAGCAGCTCCTGTGTACAACCTCTGCTGGGCCTTTTTCACAATGGACTCAATGTGATTGTCCCACTTCAGGTCCTGGGAGATGGTGGTGCCCAGGAATCTGAATGACTCCACCGCAGTCACAGTGCTGTTCATGATGGTGAGTGGGGGGGAGAGCAGGGGGGTTTCTCCTGAAGTCCACGATCATCTCCGCAGTTTTGAGCGTGTTGAGCTCCAGGTTGTTAAGACTGCACCAGACAGCCAGCTCCTTAACACAGAGCAGCAGAGTTTGCAAAATCCCTATTTGTCCGGGAGAGCAGAAGGAGTTCGTCCGTTTTGTTGGGTAGAGAGCGAAGATTTGCCAGATGGATGCTAGGCAACGCCGTTCTAAATCCGCGCTGTCTGAGCTTCACGAGCGAGCCGGCTCGCTTCCCCCGTCTGCGCGTCCTGAAGCGTTTGACCAGAGCACTGGCTCCGCCAACAACAATGTCCAGCAAAGCGTCCGAATAATCAAAAACCGGTAAAAGATTTTGTGGTGTGTTATGCCGAATGTTCAGCAGATAATCCCTAGTAAAACTGATGGTGTTTGAGAAACAAAAAACAGGAAAAATGAACAAAAACAGTACAAACACTGAAGAGAAAAGAACAGTAGCTGCCATGTGCGACGCCATCTTAGCATAATCAGATATGTATATCTTAGCATAATTAGATATATATATATGTTATATATCGGATAAGCTTCACCGCCTTAACAAGATGCGCAAGTTTGGAAATTTAGCTGGAGCTCCCTCAAAGCAAGAACCACACACCTTGCTAAAAAGGAGGTAGTCCTTGCATTGGCCGGGAATCGGACCCGGGTCTCCCGCGTGGCAGGCGAGAATTCTACCACTGAACCACCAATGCCCTGCAACCCTTGCCGCTAATCGTGCATTTACTGGGAATCAGGCGTGCGAAGCCCCGCCGAAAAGCACGTACAGAATGGATTATGAGTGAACCCTTCGTGGCACACTCAAATGAAGCTCCTTCAAGCCAATTACGCTTCAGCCTCAAGCTTCATTTTAAAGAAACGCACTTCTGAAGTAACATAACACACGGTCTTGCATTGGCCGGGAATCGAAACCGGGTCGCCCGTGTGGGAAGCGATAACTTTACCACTGCATGGAGGTGCGAACGGCTGCAAACACAGATGCCGCTTTTAAAGAACCAGACGCCTGACGTAAAAGCGCACAGCTGCAGCATAGGCCTGGAATCGGACCCGGGTCTCAAGTCTAGGAATTCATTTGGAAATGACGTCTCTTTCACGAGGGTAATATCGACCAATGCTAAAGTTAAACAACTGAGAGGTAAACTGAACAAGTTCCATAGGCGTTTGATGTATAGAAATGGACTAATGAGTCTCTGAACAAAGGGGAAGGGGCGGAGGTCAAAATCAAAAGTCAAAATCGTTATCTTCCGTGGCCAAAAGCTCCCTTAAGAACTACAGTGCATCTCATCCTCCTGGACTGCACCAGATTTGTCAGGTCTTGCTGGGAGATGTTAACCCGCTCTTCCACCAAGGCACTTTCATGTTCTCAAACACAACCTGTTTGGGGGATGGGGGCATAGGGTTACATGCTGTTTGACACTGCCATGACAATCAGCGGTCCGTCTGTGCCCCTGAAGCGCTGTCTTAGGGATCTTCCAGTACTGACATTGCAGTTTATCCCACTTTCTTGCAGGTCAGCAGTAACCCTGGACATATTTCGTCTGGTGTTTTTTCAGAGACAGCAGACAGGTCAGTTTACTGTCATTAGTTATTTTAATATAGACCTTTCTTGCCTGCCGCCTGTAAAGGGTTATTGCCTTCAGGATTTTTTCAGAAGTGTATGAGCAGTAATTGCTTATAATTCATTGAACATGCATGAAAAAGCATTGTCTAATGTGCTTCAATTAATTATCTGTTAAGTGCAGCATCCTGAAAAATGCACTTTTTTGGCTAAGTTTAGAATCAGAATCAGAATCAGAATGAGCTTTATTGGCCAGGTATGCTTACACATACAAGGAATTTGTTTTAGTGACAGAAGCTCTACAGTGCAACAGAAAGACAGCAACAGGACAGGACACAGATTATAAAAGAATAATATACAAATAGGCAATGTACAAATAGCAAAAACACAATATATAATATAGACAATTATGGTGTACATGTCTGATATGTGCATATCTGAAATGAAAAAAATAAGTATGTGTGATGAATAAATAATTTACAATAGTGTTGTGTATTCCACGTTTAATGTCAAGTGTTCATGAGATGGATTGCCTGAGGGAAGAAACTGTTCCTGTGTCTGGTCGTTCTGGTGCTCAGAGCTCTGTAGCGTCGACCAGACGGTAACAGTTCAAAGAGGGAGTGTGCTGGATGTGAGGGGTCCAGAGTGATTTTGCCAGCCCTTTTGCTCACTCTGGATAAGTACAGTTCTTGGAGAGTGGGGAGGGGTGTACCAATGATCCGCTCAGCAGACCGGACTACCCTCTGTAGTCTTCTGAGGTCAGATTTGGTAGCTGAGCTGAACCAGACAGTTATTGAAGTGCAGAGGACGGATTCAATGATGGCGGAGTAGAACTGATTCAGCAGCTCCTGTGTACAACCTCTGCTGGGCCTTTTTCACAATGGACTCAATGTGATTGTCCCACTTCAGGTCCTGGGAGATGGTGGTGCCCAGGAATCTGAATGACTCCACCGCAGTCACAGTGCTGTTCATGATGGTGAGTGGGGGGGAGAGCAGGGGGGTTTCTCCTGAAGTCCACGATCATCTCCGCAGTTTTGAGCGTGTTGAGCTCCAGGTTGTTAAGACTGCACCAGACAGCCAGCTCCTTAACACAGAGCAGCAGAGTTTGCAAAATCCCTATTTGTCCGG
Source organism: Spinibarbus caldwelli (assembly GCA_039654775.1). Lineage (NCBI taxonomy): Eukaryota > Metazoa > Chordata > Actinopteri > Cypriniformes > Cyprinidae > Spinibarbus > Spinibarbus caldwelli. The sequence goes on from JBCAMP010000292.1 coordinate 260,777, forward strand.
GAGAGCAGAAGGAGTTCGTCCGTTTTGTTGGGTAGAGAGCGAAGATTTGCCAGATGGATGCTAGGCAACGCCGTTCTAAATCCGCGCTGTCTGAGCTTCACGAGCGAGCCGGCTCGCTTCCCCCGTCTGCGCGTCCTGAAGCGTTTGACCAGAGCACTGGCTCCGCCAACAACAATGTCCAGCAAAGCGTCCGAATAATCAAAAACCGGTAAAAGATTTTGTGGTGTGTTCTGCCGAATGTTCAGCAGATAATCCCTAGTAAAACTGATGGTGTTTGAGAAACAAAAAACAGGAAAAATGAACAAAAACAGTACAAACACTGAAGAGAAAAGAACAGTAGCTGCCATGTGCGACGCCATCTTAGCATAATCAGATATGTATATCTTAGCATAATTAGATATATATATATGTTATATATCGGATAAGCTTCACCGCCTTAACAAGATGCGCAAGTTTGGAAATTTAGCTGGAGCTCCCTCAAAGCAAGAACCACACACCTTGCTAAAAAGGAGGTAGTCCTTGCATTGGCCGGGAATCGGACCCGGGTCTCCCGCGTGGCAGGCGAGAATTCTACCACTGAACCACCAATGCCCTGCAACCCTTGCCGCTAATCGTGCATTTACTGGGAATCAGGCGTGCGAAGCCCCGCCGAAAAGCCCGTACAGAATGGATTATGAGTGAACCCTTCGTGGCACACTCAAATGAAGCTCCTTCAAGCCAATTACGCTTCAGCCTCAAGCTTCATTTTAAAGAAACGCACTTCTGAAGTAACATAACACACGGTCTTGCATTGGCCGGGAATCGAACCCGGGTCGCCCGTGTGGGAAGCGATAACTTTACCACTGCATGGAGGTGCGAACGGCTGCAAACACAGACGCCGCTTTTAAAGAACCAGACGCCTGACGTAAACGCGCACAGCTGCAGCATAGGCCTGGAATCGGACCCGGGTCTCAAGTCTAGGAATTCATTTGGAAATGACGTCTCTTTCACGAGGGTAATATCGACCAATGCTAAAGTTAAACAACTGAGAGGTAAACTGAACAAGTTCCATAGGCGTTTGATGTATAGAAATGGACTAATGAGTCTCTGAACAAAGGGGAAGGGGCGGAGGTCAAAATCAAAAGTCAAAATCGTTATCTTCCGTGGCCAAAAGCTCCCTTAAGAACTACAGTGCATCTCATCCTCCTGGACTGCACCAGATTTGTCAGGTCTTGCTGGGAGATGTTAACCCGCTCTTCCACCAAGGCACTTTCATGTTCTCAAACACAACCTGTTTGGGGGATGGGGGCATAGGGTTACATGCTGTTTGACACTGCCATGACAATCAGCGGTCCGTCTGTGCCCCTGAAGCGCTGTCTTAGGGATCTTCCAGTACTGACATTGCAGTTTATCCCACTTTCTTGCAGGTCAGCAGTAACCCTGGACATATTTCGTCTGGTGTTTTTTCAGAGACAGCAGACAGGTCAGTTTACTGTCATTAGTTATTTTAATATAGACCTTTCTTGCCTGCCGCCTGTAAAGGGTTATTGCCTTCAGGATTTTTTCAGAAGTGTATGAGCAGTAATTGCTTATAATTCATTGAACATGCATGAAAAAGCATTGTCTAATGTGCTTCAATTAATTATCTGTTAAGTGCAGCATCCTGAAAAATGCACTTTTTTGGCTAAGTTTAGAATCAGAATCAGAATCAGAATGAGCTTTATTGGCCAGGTATGCTTACACATACAAGGAATTTGTTTTAGTGACAGAAGCTCTACAGTGCAACAGAAAGACAGCAACAGGACAGGACACAGATTATAAAAGAATAATATACAAATAGGCAATGTACAAATAGCAAAAACACAATATATAATATAGACAATTATGGTGTACATGTCTGATATGTGCATATCTGAAATGAAAAAAATAAGTATGTGTGATGAATAAATAATTTACAATAGTGTTGTGTATTCCACGTTTAATGTCAAGTGTTCATGAGATGGATTGCCTGAGGGAAGAAACTGTTCCTGTGTCTGGTCGTTCTGGTGCTCAGAGCTCTGTAGCGTCGACCAGACGGTAACAGTTCAAAGAGGGAGTGTGCTGGATGTGAGGGGTCCAGAGTGATTTTGCCAGCCCTTTTGCTCACTCTGGATAAGTACAGTTCTTGGAGAGTGGGGAGGGGTGTACCAATGATCCGCTCAGCAGACCGGACTACCCTCTGTAGTCTTCTGAGGTCAGATTTGGTAGCTGAGCTGAACCAGACAGTTATTGAAGTGCAGAGGACGGATTCAATGATGGCGGAGTAGAACTGATTCAGCAGCTCCTGTGTACAACCTCTGCTGGGCCTTTTTCACAATGGACTCAATGTGATTGTCCCACTTCAGGTCCTGGGAGATGGTGGTGCCCAGGAATCTGAATGACTCCACCGCAGTCACAGTGCTGTTCATGATGGTGAGTGGGGGGGAGAGCAGGGGGGTTTCTCCTGAAGTCCACGATCATCTCCGCAGTTTTGAGCGTGTTGAGCTCCAGGTTGTTAAGACTGCACCAGACAGCCAGCTCCTTAACACAGAGCAGCAGAGTTTGCAAAATCCCTATTTGTCCGGGAGAGCAGAAGGAGTTCGTCCGTTTTGTTGGGTAGAGAGCGAAGATTTGCCAGATGGATGCTAGGCAACGCCGTTCTAAATCCGCGCTGTCTGAGCTTCACGAGCGAGCCGGCTCGCTTCCCCCGTCTGCGCGTCCTGAAGCGTTTGACCAGAGCACTGGCTCCGCCAACAACAATGTCCAGCAAAGCGTCCGAATAATCAAAAACCGGTAAAAGATTTTGTGGTGTGTTCTGCCGAATGTTCAGCAGATAATCCCTAGTAAAACTGATGGTGTTTGAGAAACAAAAAACAGGAAAAATGAACAAAAACAGTACAAACACTGAAGAGAAAAGAACAGTAGCTGCCATGTGCGACGCCATCTTAGCATAATCAGATATGTATATCTTAGCATAATTAGATATATATATATGTTATATATCGGATAAGCTTCACCGCCTTAACAAGATGCGCAAGTTTGGAAATTTAGCTGGAGCTCCCTCAAAGCAAGAACCACACACCTTGCTAAAAAGGAGGTAGTCCTTGCATTGGCCGGGAATCGGACCCGGGTCTCCCGCGTGGCAGGCGAGAATTCTACCACTGAACCACCAATGCCCTGCAACCCTTGCCGCTAATCGTGCATTTACTGGGAATCAGGCGTGCGAAGCCCCGCCGAAAAGCCCGTACAGAATGGATTATGAGTGAACCCTTCGTGGCACACTCAAATGAAGCTCCTTCAAGCCAATTACGCTTCAGCCTCAAGCTTCATTTTAAAGAAACGCACTTCTGAAGTAACATAACACACGGTCTTGCATTGGCCGGGAATCGAACCCGGGTCGCCCGTGTGGGAAGCGATAACTTTACCACTGCATGGAGGTGCGAACGGCTGCAAACACAGACGCCGCTTTTAAAGAACCAGACGCCTGACGTAAAAGCGCACAGCTGCAGCATAGGCCTGGAATCGGACCCGGGTCTCAAGTCTAGGAATTCATTTGGAAATGACGTCTCTTTCACGAGGGTAATATCGACCAATGCTAAAGTTAAACAACTGAGAGGTAAACTGAACAAGTTCCATAGGCGTTTGATGTATAGAAATGGACTAATGAGTCTCTGAACAAAGGGGAAGGGGCGGAGGTCAAAATCAAAAGTCAAAATCGTTATCTTCCGTGGCCAAAAGCTCCCTTAAGAACTACAGTGCATCTCATCCTCCTGGACTGCACCAGATTTGTCAGGTCTTGCTGGGAGATGTTAACCCGCTCTTCCACCAAGGCACTTTCATGTTCTCAAACACAACCTGTTTGGGGGATGGGGGCATAGGGTTACATGCTGTTTGACACTGCCATGACAATCAGCGGTCCGTCTGTGCCCCTGAAGCGCTGTCTTAGGGATCTTCCAGTACTGACATTGCAGTTTATCCCACTTTCTTGCAGGTCAGCAGTAACCCTGGACATATTTCGTCTGGTGTTTTTTCAGAGACAGCAGACAGGTCAGTTTACTGTCATTAGTTATTTTAATATAGACCTTTCTTGCCTGCCGCCTGTAAAGGGTTATTGCCTTCAGGATTTTTTCAGAAGTGTATGAGCAGTAATTGCTTATAATTCATTGAACATGCATGAAAAAGCATTGTCTAATGTGCTTCAATTAATTATCTGTTAAGTGCAGCATCCTGAAAAATGCACTTTTTTGGCTAAGTTTAGAATCAGAATCAGAATCAGAATGAGCTTTATTGGCCAGGTATGCTTACACATACAAGGAATTTGTTTTAGTGACAGAAGCTCTACAGTGCAACAGAAAGACAGCAACAGGACAGGACACAGATTATAAAAGAATAATATACAAATAGGCAATGTACAAATAGCAAAAACACAATATATAATATAGACAATTATGGTGTACATGTCTGATATGTGCATATCTGAAATGAAAAAAATAAGTATGTGTGATGAATAAATAATTTACAATAGTGTTGTGTATTCCACGTTTAATGTCAAGTGTTCATGAGATGGATTGCCTGAGGGAAGAAACTGTTCCTGTGTCTGGTCGTTCTGGTGCTCAGAGCTCTGTAGCGTCGACCAGACGGTAACAGTTCAAAGAGGGAGTGTGCTGGATGTGAGGGGTCCAGAGTGATTTTGCCAGCCCTTTTGCTCACTCTGGATAAGTACAGTTCTTGGAGAGTGGGGAGGGGTGTACCAATGATCCGCTCAGCAGACCGGACTACCCTCTGTAGTCTTCTGAGGTCAGATTTGGTAGCTGAGCTGAACCAGACAGTTATTGAAGTGCAGAGGACGGATTCAATGATGGCGGAGTAGAACTGATTCAGCAGCTCCTGTGTACAACCTCTGCTGGGCCTTTTTCACAATGGACTCAATGTGATTGTCCCACTTCAGGTCCTGGGAGATGGTGGTGCCCAGGAATCTGAATGACTCCACCGCAGTCACAGTGCTGTTCATGATGGTGAGTGGGGGGGAGAGCAGGGGGGTTTCTCCTGAAGTCCACGATCATCTCCGCAGTTTTGAGCGTGTTGAGCTCCAGGTTGTTAAGACTGCACCAGACAGCCAGCTCCTTAACACAGAGCAGCAGAGTTTGCAAAATCCCTATTTGTCCGGGAGAGCAGAAGGAGTTCGTCCGTTTTGTTGGGTAGAGAGCGAAGATTTGCCAGATGGATGCTAGGCAACGCCGTTCTAAATCCGCGCTGTCTGAGCTTCACGAGCGAGCCGGCTCGCTTCCCCCGTCTGCGCGTCCTGAAGCGTTTGACCAGAGCACTGGCTCCGCCAACAACAATGTCCAGCAAAGCGTCCGAATAATCAAAAACCGGTAAAAGATTTTGTGGTGTGTTCTGCCGAATGTTCAGCAGATAATCCCTAGTAAAACTGATGGTGTTTGAGAAACAAAAAACAGGAAAAATGAACAAAAACAGTACAAACACTGAAGAGAAAAGAACAGTAGCTGCCATGTGCGACGCCATCTTAGCATAATCAGATATGTATATCTTAGCATAATTAGATATATATATATGTTATATATCGGATAAGCTTCACCGCCTTAACAAGATGCGCAAGTTTGGAAATTTAGCTGGAGCTCCCTCAAAGCAAGAACCACACACCTTGCTAAAAAGGAGGTAGTCCTTGCATTGGCCGGGAATCGGACCCGGGTCTCCCGCGTGGCAGGCGAGAATTCTACCACTGAACCACCAATGCCCTGCAACCCTTGCCGCTAATCGTGCATTTACTGGGAATCAGGCGTGCGAAGCCCCGCCGAAAAGCCCGTACAGAATGGATTATGAGTGAACCCTTCGTGGCACACTCAAATGAAGCTCCTTCAAGCCAATTACGCTTCAGCCTCAAGCTTCATTTTAAAGAAACGCACTTCTGAAGTAACATAACACACGGTCTTGCATTGGCCGGGAATCGAACCCGGGTCGCCCGTGTGGGAAGCGATAACTTTACCACTGCATGGAGGTGCGAACGGCTGCAAACACAGACGCCGCTTTTAAAGAACCAGACGCCTGACGTAAAAGCGCACAGCTGCAGCATAGGCCTGGAATCGGACCCGGGTCTCAAGTCTAGGAATTCATTTGGAAATGACGTCTCTTTCACGAGGGTAATATCGACCAATGCTAAAGTTAAACAACTGAGAGGTAAACTGAACAAGTTCCATAGGCGTTTGATGTATAGAAATGGACTAATGAGTCTCTGAACAAAGGGGAAGGGGCGGAGGTCAAAATCAAAAGTCAAAATCGTTATCTTCCGTGGCCAAAAGCTCCCTTAAGAACTACAGTGCATCTCATCCTCCTGGACTGCACCAGATTTGTCAGGTCTTGCTGGGAGATGTTAACCCGCTCTTCCACCAAGGCACTTTCATGTTCTCAAACACAACCTGTTTGGGGGATGGGGGCATAGGGTTACATGCTGTTTGACACTGCCATGACAATCAGCGGTCCGTCTGTGCCCCTGAAGCGCTGTCTTAGGGATCTTCCAGTACTGACATTGCAGTTTATCCCACTTTCTTGCAGGTCAGCAGTAACCCTGGACATATTTCGTCTGGTGTTTTTTCAGAGACAGCAGACAGGTCAGTTTACTGTCATTAGTTATTTTAATATAGACCTTTCTTGCCTGCCGCCTGTAAAGGGTTATTGCCTTCAGGATTTTTTCAGAAGTGTATGAGCAGTAATTGCTTATAATTCATTGAACATGCATGAAAAAGCATTGTCTAATGTGCTTCAATTAATTATCTGTTAAGTGCAGCATCCTGAAAAATGCACTTTTTTGGCTAAGTTTAGAATCAGAATCAGAATCAGAATGAGCTTTATTGGCCAGGTATGCTTACACATACAAGGAATTTGTTTTAGTGACAGAAGCTCTACAGTGCAACAGAAAGACAGCAACAGGACAGGACACAGATTATAAAAGAATAATATACAAATAGGCAATGTACAAATAGCAAAAACACAATATATAATATAGACAATTATGGTGTACAGGTCTGATATGTGCATATCTGAAATGAAAAAAATAAGTATGTGTGATGAATAAATAATTTACAATAGTGTTGTGTATTCCACGTTTAATGTCAAGTGTTCATGAGATGGATTGCCTGAGGGAAGAAACTGTTCCTGTGTCTGGTCGTTCTGGTGCTCAGAGCTCTGTAGCGTCGACCAGACGGTAACAGTTCAAAGAGGGAGTGTGCTGGATGTGAGGGGTCCAGAGTGATTTTGCCAGCCCTTTTGCTCACTCTGGATAAGTACAGTTCTTGGAGAGTGGGGAGGGGTGTACCAATGATCCGCTCAGCAGACCGGACTACCCTCTGTAGTCTTCTGAGGTCAGATTTGGTAGCTGAGCTGAACCAGACAGTTATTGAAGTGCAGAGGACGGATTCAATGATGGCGGAGTAGAACTGATTCAGCAGCTCCTGTGTACAACCTCTGCTGGGCCTTTTTCACAATGGACTCAATGTGATTGTCCCACTTCAGGTCCTGGGAGATGGTGGTGCCCAGGAATCTGAATGACTCCACCGCAGTCACAGTGCTGTTCATGATGGTGAGTGGGGGGGAGAGCAGGGGGGTTTCTCCTGAAGTCCACGATCATCTCCGCAGTTTTGAGCGTGTTGAGCTCCAGGTTGTTAAGACTGCACCAGACAGCCAGCTCCTTAACACAGAGCAGCAGAGTTTGCAAAATCCCTATTTGTCCGGGAGAGCAGAAGGAGTTCGTCCGTTTTGTTGGGTAGAGAGCGAAGATTTGCCAGATGGATGCTAGGCAACGCCGTTCTAAATCCACGCTGTCTGAGCTTCACGAGCGAGCCGGCTCGCTTCCCCCGTCTGCGCGTCCTGAAGCGTTTGACCAGAGCTACGGCTCCGCCAACAACAATGTCCAGCAAAGCGTCCGAATAATCAAAAACCGGTAAAAGATTTTGTGGTGTGTTCTGCCGAATGTTCAGCAGATAATCCCTAGTAAAACTGATGGTGTTTGAGAAACAAAAAACAGGAAAAATGAACAAAAACAGTACAAACACTGAAGAGAAAAGAACAGTAGCTGCCATGTGCGACGCCATCTTAGCATAATCAGATATGTATATCTTAGCATAATTAGATATATATATATGTTATATATCGGATAAGCTTCACCGCCTTAACAAGATGCGCAAGTTTGGAAATTTAGCTGGAGCTCCCTCAAAGCAAGAACCACACACCTTGCTAAAAAGGAGGTAGTCCTTGCATTGGCCGGGAATCGGACCCGGGTCTCCCGCGTGGCAGGCGAGAATTCTACCACTGAACCACCAATGCCCTGCAACCCTTGCCGCTAATCGTGCATTTACTGGGAATCAGGCGTGCGAAGCCCCGCCGAAAAGCACGTACAGAATGGATTATGAGTGAACCCTTCGTGGCACACTCAAATGAAGCTCCTTCAAGCCAATTACGCTTCAGCCTCAAGCTTCATTTTAAAGAAACGCACTTCTGAAGTAACATAACACACGGTCTTGCATTGGCCGGGAATCGAACCCGGGTCGCCCGTGTGGGAAGCGATAACTTTACCACTGCATTGAGGTGCGAACGGCTGCAAACACAGATGCCGCTTTTAAAGAACCAGACGCCTGACGTAAAAGCGCACAGCTGCAGCATAGGCCTGGAATCGGACCCGGGTCTCAAGTCTAGGAATTCATTTGGAAATGACGTCTCTTTCACGAGGGTAATATCGACCAATGCTAAAGTTAAACAACTGAGAGGTAAACTGAACAAGTTCCATAGGCGTTTGATGTATAGAAATGGACTAATGAGTCTCTGAACAAAGGGGAAGGGGCGGAGGTCAAAATCAAAAGTCAAAATCGTTATCTTCCGTGGCCAAAAGCTCCCTTAAGAACTACAGTGCATCTCATCCTCCTGGACTGCACCAGATTTGTCAGGTCTTGCTGGGAGATGTTAACCTGCTCTTCCACCAAGGCACTTTCATGTTCTCAAACACAACCTGTTTGGGGGATGGGGGCATAGGGTTACATGCTGTTTGACACTGCCATGACAATCAGCGGTCCGTCTGTGCCCCTGAAGCGCTGTCTTAGGGATCTTCCAGTACTGACATTGCAGTTTATCCCACTTTCTTGCAGGTCAGCAGTAACCCTGGACATATTTCGTCTGGTGTTTTTTCAGAGACAGCAGACAGGTCAGTTTACTGTCATTAGTTATTTTAATATAGACCTTTCTTGCCTGCCGCCTGTAAAGGGTTATTGCCTTCAGGGTTTTTTCAGAAGTGTATGAGCAGTAATTGCTTATAATTCATTGAACATGCATGAAAAAGCATTGTCTAATGTGCTTCAATTAATTATCTGTTAAGTGCAGCATCCTGAAAAATGCACTTTTTTGGCTAAGTTTAGAATCAGAATCAGAATCAGAATGAGCTTTATTGGCCAGGTATGCTTACACATACAAGGAATTTGTTTTAGTGACAGAAGCTCTACAGTGCAACAGAAAGACAGCAACAGGACAGGACACAGATTATAAAAGAATAATATACAAATAGGCAATGTACAAATAGCAAAAACACAATATATAATATAGACAATTATGGTGTACAGGTCTGATATGTGCATATCTGAAATGAAAAAAATAAGTATGTGTGATGAATAAATAATTTACAATAGTGTTGTGTATTCCACGTTTAATGTCAAGTGTTCATGAGATGGATTGCCTGAGGGAAGAAACTGTTCCTGTGTCTGGTCGTTCTGGTGCTCAGAGCTCTGTAGCGTCGACCAGACGGTAACAGTTCAAAGAGGGAGTGTGCTGGATGTGAGGGGTCCAGAGTGATTTTGCCAGCCCTTTTGCTCACTCTGGATAAGTACAGTTCTTGGAGAGTGGGGAGAGGTGTACCAATGATCCGCTCAGCAGACCGGACTACCCTCTGTAGTCTTCTGAGGTCAGATTTGGTAGCTGAGCTGAACCAGACAGTTATTGAAGTGCAGAGGACGGATTCAATGATGGCGGAGTAGAACTGATTCAGCAGCTCCTGTGTACAACCTCTGCTGGGCCTTTTTAACAATGGACTCAATGTGATTGTCCCACTTCAGGTCCTGGGAGATGGTGGTGCCCAGGAATCTGAATGACTCCACCGCAGTCACAGTGCTGTTCATGATGGTGAGTGGGGGGGAGAGCAGGGGGGTTTCTCCTGAAGTCCACGATCATCTCCGCAGTTTTGAGCGTGTTGAGCTCCAGGTTGTTAAGACTGCACCAGACAGCCAGCTCCTTAACACAGAGCAGCAGAGTTTGCAAAATCCCTATTTGTCCGGGAGAGCAGAAGGAGTTCGTCCGTTTTGTTGGGTAGAGAGCGAAGATTTGCCAGATGGATGCTAGGCAACGCCGTTCTAAATCCGCGCTGTCTGAGCTTCACGAGCGAGCCGGCTCGCTTCCCCCGTCTGCGCGTCCTGAAGCGTTTGACCAGAGCACTGGCTCCGCCAACAACAATGTCCAGCAAAGCGTCCGAATAATCAAAAACCGGTAAAAGATTTTGTGGTGTGTTATGCCGAATGTTCAGCAGATAATCCCTAGTAAAACTGATGGTGTTTGAGAAACAAAAAACAGGAAAAATGAACAAAAACAGTACAAACACTGAAGAGAAAAGAACAGTAGCTGCCATGTGCGACGCCATCTTAGCATAATCAGATATGTATATCTTAGCATAATTAGATATATATATATGTTATATATCGGATAAGCTTCACCGCCTTAACAAGATGCGCAAGTTTGGAAATTTAGCTGGAGCTCCCTCAAAGCAAGAACCACACACCTTGCTAAAAAGGAGGTAGTCCTTGCATTGGCCGGGAATCGGACCCGGGTCTCCCGCGTGGCAGGCGAGAATTCTACCACTGAACCACCAATGCCCTGCAACCCTTGCCGCTAATCGTGCATTTACTGGGAATCAGGCGTGCGAAGCCCCGCCGAAAAGCACGTACAGAATGGATTATGAGTGAACCCTTCGTGGCACACTCAAATGAAGCTCCTTCAAGCCAATTACGCTTCAGCCTCAAGCTTCATTTTAAAGAAACGCACTTCTGAAGTAACATAACACACGGTCTTGCATTGGCCGGGAATCGAACCCGGGTCGCCCGTGTGGGAAGCGATAACTTTACCACTGCATGGAGGTGCGAACGGCTGCAAACACAGATGCCGCTTTTAAAGAACCAGACGCCTGACGTAAAAGCGCACAGCTGCAGCATAGGCCTGGAATCGGACCCGGGTCTCAAGTCTAGGAATTCATTTGGAAATGACGTCTCTTTCACGAGGGTAATATCGACCAATGCTAAAGTTAAACAACTGAGAGGTAAACTGAACAAGTTCCATAGGCGTTTGATGTATAGAAATGGACTAATGAGTCTCTGAACAAAGGGGAAGGGGCGGAGGTCAAAATCAAAAGTCAAAATCGTTATCTTCCGTGGCCAAAAGCTCCCTTAAGAACTACAGTGCATCTCATCCTCCTGGACTGCACCAGATTTGTCAGGTCTTGCTGGGAGATGTTAACCCGCTCTTCCACCAAGGCACTTTCATGTTCTCAAACACAACCTGTTTGGGGGATGGGGGCATAGGGTTACATGCTGTTTGACACTGCCATGACAATCAGCGGTCCGTCTGTGCCCCTGAAGCGCTGTCTTAGGGATCTTCCAGTACTGACATTGCAGTTTATCCCACTTTCTTGCAGGTCAGCAGTAACCCTGGACATATTTCGTCTGGTGTTTTTTCAGAGACAGCAGACAGGTCAGTTTACTGTCATTAGTTATTTTAATATAGACCTTTCTTGCCTGCCGCCTGTAAAGGGTTATTGCCTTCAGGATTTTTTCAGAAGTGTATGAGCAGTAATTGCTTATAATTCATTGAACATGCATGAAAAAGCATTGTCTAATGTGCTTCAATTAATTATCTGTTAAGTGCAGCATCCTGAAAAATGCACTTTTTTGGCTAAGTTTAGAATCAGAATCAGAATCAGAATGAGCTTTATTGGCCAGGTATGCTTACACATACAAGGAATTTGTTTTAGTGACAGAAGCTCTACAGTGCAACAGAAAGACAGCAACAGGACAGGACACAGATTATAAAAGAATAATATACAAATAGGCAATGTACAAATAGCAAAAACACAATATATAATATAGACAATTATGGTGTACAGGTCTGATACGTGCATATCTGAAATGAAAAAAATAAGTATGTGTGATGAATAAATAATTTACAATAGTGTTGTGTATTCCACGTTTAATGTCAAGTGTTCATGAGATGGATTGCCTGAGGGAAGAAACTGTTCCTGTGTCTGGTCGTTCTGGTGCTCAGAGCTCTGTAGCGTCGACCAGACGGTAACAGTTCAAAGAGGGAGTGTGCTGGATGTGAGGGGTCCAGAGTGATTTTGCCAGCCCTTTTGCTCACTCTGGATAAGTACAGTTCTTGGAGAGTGGGGAGGGGTGTACCAATGATCCGCTCAGCAGACCGGACTACCCTCTGTAGTCTTCTGAGGTCAGATTTGGTAGCTGAGCTGAACCAGACAGTTATTGAAGTGCAGAGGACGGATTCAATGATGGCGGAGTAGAACTGATTCAGCAGCTCCTGTGTACAACCTCTGCTGGGCGTTTTTCACAATGGACTCAATGTGATTGTCCCACTTCAGGTCCTGGGAGATGGTGGTGCCCAGGAATCTGAATGACTCCACCGCAGTCACAGTGCTGTTCATGATGGTGAGTGGGGGGGAGAGCAGGGGGGTTTCTCCTGAAGTCCACGATCATCTCCGCAGTTTTGAGCGTGTTGAGCTCCAGGTTGTTAAGACTGCACCAGACAGCCAGCTCCTTAACACAGAGCAGCAGAGTTTGCAAAATCCCTATTTGTCCGGGAGAGCAGAAGGAGTTCGTCCGTTTTGTTGGGTAGAGAGCGAAGATTTGCCAGATGGATGCTAGGCAACGCCGTTCTAAATCCGCGCTGTCTGAGCTTCACGAGCGAGCCGGCTCGCTTCCCCCGTCTGCGCGTCCTGAAGCGTTTGACCAGAGCACTGGCTCCGCCAACAACAATGTCCAGCAAAGCGTCCGAATAATCAAAAACCGGTAAAAGATTTTGTGGTGTGTTCTGCCGAATGTTCAGCAGATAATCCCTAGTAAAACTGATGGTGTTTGAGAAACAAAAAACAGGAAAAATGAACAAAAACAGTACAAACACTGAAGAGAAAAGAACAGTAGCTGCCATGTGCGACGCCATCTTAGCATAATCAGATATGTATATCTTAGCATAATTAGATATATATATATGTTATATATCGGATAAGCTTCACCGCCTTAACAAGATGCGCAAGTTTGGAAATTTAGCTGGAGCTCCCTCAAAGCAAGAACCACACACCTTGCTAAAAAGGAGGTAGTCCTTGCATTGGCCGGGAATCGGACCCGGGTCTCCCGCGTGGCAGGCGAGAATTCTACCACTGAACCACCAATGCCCTGCAACCCTTGCCGCTAATCGTGCATTTACTGGGAATCAGGCGTGCGAAGCCCCGCCGAAAAGCCCGTACAGAATGGATTATGAGTGAACCCTTCGTGGCACACTCAAATGAAGCTCCTTCAAGCCAATTACGCTTCAGCCTCAAGCTTCATTTTAAAGAAACGCACTTCTGAAGTAACATAACACACGGTCTTGCATTGGCCGGGAATCGAACCCGGGTCGCCCGTGTGGGAAGCGATAACTTTACCACTGCATGGAGGTGCGAACGGCTGCAAACACAGATGCCGCTTTTAAAGAACCAGACGCCTGACGTAAAAGCGCACAGCTGCAGCATAGGCCTGGAATCGGACCCGGGTCTCAAGTCTAGGAATTCATTTGGAAATGACGTCTCTTTCACGAGGGTAATATCGACCAATGCTAAAGTTAAACAACTGAGAGGTAAACTGAACAAGTTCCATAGGCGTTTGATGTATAGAAATGGACTAATGAGTCTCTGAACAAAGGGGAAGGGGCGGAGGTCAAAATCAAAAGTCAAAATCGTTATCTTCCGTGGCCAAAAGCTCCCTTAAGAACTACAGTGCATCTCATCCTCCTGGACTGCACCAGATTTGTCAGGTCTTGCTGGGAGATGTTAACCCGCTCTTCCACCAAGGCACTTTCATGTTCTCAAACACAACCTGTTTGGGGGATGGGGGCATAGGGTTACATGCTGTTTGACACTGCCATGACAATCAGCGGTCCGTCTGTGCCCCTGAAGCGCTGTCTTAGGGATCTTCCAGTACTGACATTGCAGTTTATCCCACTTTCTTGCAGGTCAGCAGTAACCCTGGACATATTTCGTCTGGTGTTTTTTCAGAGACAGCAGACAGGTCAGTTTACTGTCATTAGTTATTTTAATATAGACCTTTCTTGCCTGCCGCCTGTAAAGGGTTATTGCCTTCAGGATTTTTTCAGAAGTGTATGAGCAGTAATTGCTTATAATTCATTGAACATGCATGAAAAAGCATTGTCTAATGTGCTTCAATTAATTATCTGTTAAGTGCAGCATCCTGAAAAATGCACTTTTTTGGCTAAGTTTAGAATCAGAATCAGAATGAGCTTTATTGGCCAGGTATGCTTACACATACAAGGAATTTGTTTTAGTGACAGAAGCTCTACAGTGCAACAGAAAGACAGCAACAGGACAGGACACAGATTATAAAAGAATAATATACAAATAGGCAATGTACAAATAGCAAAAACACAATATATAATATAGACAATTATGGTGTACAGGTCTGATATGTGCATATCTGAAATGAAAAAAATAAGTATGTGTGATGAATAAATAATTTACAATAGTGTTGTGTATTCCACGTTTAATGTCAAGTGTTCATGAGATGGATTGCCTGAGGGAAGAAACTGTTCCTGTGTCTGGTCGTTCTGGTGCTCAGAGCTCTGTAGCGTCGACCAGACGGTAACAGTTCAAAGAGGGAGTGTGCTGGATGTGAGGGGTCCAGAGTGATTTTGCCAGCCCTTTTGCTCACTCTGGATAAGTACAGTTCTTGGAGAGTGGGGAGGGGTGTACCAATGATCCGCTCAGCAGACCGGACTACCCTCTGTAGTCTTCTGAGGTCAGATTTGGTAGCTGAGCTGAACCAGACAGTTATTGAAGTGCAGAGGACGGATTCAATGATGGCGGAGTAGAACTGATTCAGCAGCTCCTGTGTACAACCTCTGCTGGGCCTTTTTCACAATGGACTCAATGTGATTGTCCCACTTCAGGTCCTGGGAGATGGTGGTGCCCAGGAATCTGAATGACTCCACTGCAGTCACAGTGCTGTTCATGATGGTGAGTGGGGGGGAGAGCAGGGGGGTTTCTCCTGAAGTCCACGATCATCTCCGCAGTTTTGAGCGTGTTGAGCTCCAGGTTGTTAAGACTGCACCAGACAGCCAGCTCCTTAACACAGAGCAGCAGAGTTTGCAAAATCCCTATTTGTCCGGGAGAGCAGAAGGAGTTCGTCCGTTTTGTTGGGTAGAGAGCGAAGATTTGCCAGATGGATGCTAGGCAACGCCGTTCTAAATCCGCGCTGTCTGAGCTTCACGAGCGAGCCGGCTCGCTTCCCCCGTCTGCGCGTCCTGAAGCGTTTGACCAGAGCACTGGCTCCGCCAACAACAATGTCCAGCAAAGCGTCCGAATAATCAAAAACCGGTAAAAGATTTTGTGGTGTGTTCTGCCGAATGTTCAGCAGATAATCCCTAGTAAAACTGATGGTGTTTGAGAAACAAAAAACAGGAAAAATGAACAAAAACAGTACAAACACTGAAGAGAAAAGAACAGTAGCTGCCATGTGCGACGCCATCTTAGCATAATCAGATATGTATATCTTAGCATAATTAGATATATATATATGTTATATATCGGATAAGCTTCACCGCCTTAACAAGATGCGCAAGTTTGGAAATTTAGCTGGAGCTCCCTCAAAGCAAGAACCACACACCTTGCTAAAAAGGAGGTAGTCCTTGCATTGGCCGGGAATCGGACCCGGGTCTCCCGCGTGGCAGGCGAGAATTCTACCACTGAACCACCAATGCCCTGCAACCCTTGCCGCTAATCGTGCATTTACTGGGAATCAGGCGTGCGAAGCCCCGCCGAAAAGCCCGTACAGAATGGATTATGAGTGAACCCTTCGTGGCACACTCAAATGAAGCTCCTTCAAGCCAATTACGCTTCAGCCTCAAGCTTCATTTTAAAGAAACGCACTTCTGAAGTAACATAACACACGGTCTTGCATTGGCCGGGAATCGAACCCGGGTCGCCCGTGTGGGAAGCGATAACTTTACCACTGCATGGAGGTGCGAACGGCTGCAAACACAGACGCCGCTTTTAAAGAACCAGACGCCTGACGTAAAAGCGCACAGCTGCAGCATAGGCCTGGAATCGGACCCGGGTCTCAAGTCTAGGAATTCATTTGGAAATGACGTCTCTTTCACGAGGGTAATATCGACCAATGCTAAAGTTAAACAACTGAGAGGTAAACTGAACAAGTTCCATAGGCGTTTGATGTATAGAAATGGACTAATGAGTCTCTGAACAAAGGGGAAGGGGCGGAGGTCAAAATCAAAAGTCAAAATCGTTATCTTCCGTGGCCAAAAGCTCCCTTAAGAACTACAGTGCATCTCATCCTCCTGGACTGCACCAGATTTGTCAGGTCTTGCTGGGAGATGTTAACCCGCTCTTCCACCAAGGCACTTTCATGTTCTCAAACACAACCTGTTTGGGGGATGGGGGCATAGGGTTACATGCTGTTTGACACTGCCATGACAATCAGCGGTCCGTCTGTGCCCCTGAAGCGCTGTCTTAGGGATCTTCCAGTACTGACATTGCAGTTTATCCCACTTTCTTGCAGGTCAGCAGTAACCCTGGACATATTTCGTCTGGTGTTTTTTCAGAGACAGCAGACAGGTCAGTTTACTGTCATTAGTTATTTTAATATAGACCTTTCTTGCCTGCCGCCTGTAAAGGGTTATTGCCTTCAGGATTTTTTCAGAAGTGTATGAGCAGTAATTGCTTATAATTCATTGAACATGCATGAAAAAGCATTGTCTAATGTGCTTCAATTAATTATCTGTTAAGTGCAGCATCCTGAAAAATGCACTTTTTTGGCTAAGTTTAGAATCAGAATCAGAATCAGAATGAGCTTTATTGGCCAGGTATGCTTACACATACAAGGAATTTGTTTTAGTGACAGAAGCTCTACAGTGCAACAGAAAGACAGCAACAGGACAGGACACAGATTATAAAAGAATAATATACAAATAGGCAATGTACAAATAGCAAAAACACAATATATAATATAGACAATTATGGTGTACAGGTCTGATATGTGCATATCTGAAATGAAAAAAATAAGTATGTGTGATGAATAAATAATTTACAATAGTATTGTGTATTCCACGTTTAATGTCAAGTGTTCATGAGATGGATTGCCTGAGGGAAGAAACTGTTCCTGTGTCTGGTCGTTCTGGTGCTCAGAGCTCTGTAGCGTCGACCAGACGGTAACAGTTCAAAGAGGGAGTGTGCTGGATGTGAGGGGTCCAGAGTGATTTTGCCAGCCCTTTTGCTCACTCTGGATAAGTACAGTTCTTGGAGAGTGGGGAGGGGTGTACCAATGATCCGCTCAGCAGACCGGACTACCCTCTGTAGTCTTCTGAGGTCAGATTTGGTAGCTGAGCTGAACCAGACAGTTATTGAAGTGCAGAGGACGGATTCAATGATGGCGGAGTAGAACTGATTCAGCAGCTCCTGTGTACAACCTCTGCTGGGCCTTTTTCACAATGGACTCAATGTGATTGTCCCACTTCAGGTCCTGGGAGATGGTGGTGCCCAGGAATCTGAATGACTCCACCGCAGTCACAGTGCTGTTCATGATGGTGAGTGGGGGGGAGAGCAGGGGGGTTTCTCCTGAAGTCCACGATCATCTCCGCAGTTTTGAGCGTGTTGAGCTCCAGGTTGTTAAGACTGCACCAGACAGCCAGCTCCTTAACACAGAGCAGCAGAGTTTGCAAAATCCCTATTTGTCCGGGAGAGCAGAAGGAGTTCGTCCGTTTTGTTGGGTAGAGAGCGAAGATTTGCCAGATGGATGCTAGGCAACGCCGTTCTAAATCCGCGCTGTCTGAGCTTCACGAGCGAGCCGGCTCGCTTCCCCCGTCTGCGCGTCCTGAAGCGTTTGACCAGAGCACTGGCTCCGCCAACAACAATGTCCAGCAAAGCGTCCGAATAATCAAAAACCGGTAAAAGATTTTGTGGTGTGTTATGCCGAATGTTCAGCAGATAATCCCTAGTAAAACTGATGGTGTTTGAGAAACAAAAAACAGGAAAAATGAACAAAAACAGTACAAACACTGAAGAGAAAAGAACAGTAGCTGCCATGTGCGACGCCATCTTAGCATAATCAGATATGTATATCTTAGCATAATTAGATATATATATATGTTATATATCGGATAAGCTTCACCGCCTTAACAAGATGCGCAAGTTTGGAAATTTAGCTGGAGCTCCCTCAAAGCAAGAACCACACACCTTGCTAAAAAGGAGGTAGTCCTTGCATTGGCCGGGAATCGGACCCGGGTCTCCCGCGTGGCAGGCGAGAATTCTACCACTGAACCACCAATGCCCTGCAACCCTTGCCGCTAATCGTGCATTTACTGGGAATCAGGCGTGCGAAGCCCCGCCGAAAAGCACGTACAGAATGGATTATGAGTGAACCCTTCGTGGCACACTCAAATGAAGCTCCTTCAAGCCAATTACGCTTCAGCCTCAAGCTTCATTTTAAAGAAACGCACTTCTGAAGTAACATAACACACGGTCTTGCATTGGCCGGGAATCGAACCCGGGTCGCCCGTGTGGGAAGCGATAACTTTACCACTGCATGGAGGTGCGAACGGCTACAAACACAGATGCCGCTTTTAAAGAACCAGACGCCTGACGTAAAAGCGCACAGCTGCAGCATAGGCCTGGAATCGGACCCGGGTCTCAAGTCTAGGAATTCATTTGGAAATGACGTCTCTTTCACGAGGGTAATATCGACCAATGCTAAAGTTAAACAACTGAGAGGTAAACTGAACAAGTTCCATAGGCGTTTGATGTATAGAAATGGACTAATGAGTCTCTGAACAAAGGGGAAGGGGCGGAGGTCAAAATCAAAAGTCAAAATCGTTATCTTCCGTGGCCAAAAGCTCCCTTAAGAACTACAGTGCATCTCATCCTCCTGGACTGCACCAGATTTGTCAGGTCTTGCTGGGAGATGTTAACCCGCTCTTCCACCAAGGCACTTTCATGTTCTCAAACACATCCTTTTTGGGGGATGGGGGCATAGGGTTACATGCTGTTTGACACTGCCATGACAATCAGCGGTCCGTCTGTGCCCCTGAAGCGCTGTCTTAGGGATCTTCCAGTACTGACATTGCACTTTATCCCACTTTCTTGCAGGTCAGCAGTAACCCTGGACATATTTCGTCTGGTGTTTTTTCAGAGACAGCAGACAGGTCAGTTTACTGTCATTAGTTATTTTAATATAGACCTTTCTTGCCTGCCGCCTGTAAAGGGTTATTGCCTTCAGGATTTTTTCAGAAGTGTATGAGCAGTAATTGCTTATAATTCATTGAACATGCATGAAAAAGCATTGTCTAATGTGCTTCAATTAATTATCTGTTAAGTGCAGCATCCTGAAAAATGCACTTTTTTGGCTAAGTTTAGAATCAGAATCAGAATCAGAATGAGCTTTATTGGCCAGGTATGCTTACACATACAAGGAATTTGTTTTAGTGACAGAAGCTCTACAGTGCAACAGAAAGACAGCAACAGGACAGGACACAGATTATAAAAGAATAATATACAAATAGGCAATGTACAAATAGCAAAAACAATATATAATATAGACAATTATGGTGTACAGGTCTGATATGTGCATATCTGAAATGAAAAAAAATAAGTATGTGTGGTGAATAAATAATTTATAATACTGTTGTGTATTCCACGTTTAATGTCAAGTGTTCATGAGATGGATTGCCTGAGGGAAGAAACTGTTCCTGTGTCTGGTCGTTCTGGTGCTCAGAGCTCTGTAGCGTCGACCAGACGGTAACAGTTCAAAGAGGGAGTGTGCTGGATGTGAGGGGTCCAGAGTGATTTTGCCAGCCCTTTTGCTCACTCTGGATAAGTACAGTTCTTGGAGAGTGGGGAGGGGTGTACCAATGATCCGCTCAGCAGACCGGACTACCCTCTGTAGTCTTCTGAGGTCAGATTTGGTAGCTGAGCTGAACCAGACAGTTATTGAAGTGCAGAGGACGGATTCAATGATGGCGGAGTAGAACTGATTCAGCAGCTCCTGTGTACAACCTCTGCTGGGCCTTTTTCACAATGGACTCAATGTGATTGTCCCACTTCAGGTCCTGGGAGATGGTGGTGCCCAGGAATCTGAATGACTCCACTGCAGTCACAGTGCTGTTCATGATGGTGAGTGGGGGGGAGAGCAGGGGGGTTTCTCCTGAAGTCCACGATCATCTCCGCAGTTTTGAGCGTGTTGAGCTCCAGGTTGTTAAGACTGCACCAGACAGCCAGCTCCTTAACACAGAGCAGCAGAGTTTGCAAAATCCCTATTTGTCCGGGAGAGCAGAAGGAGTTCGTCCGTTTTGTTGGGTAGAGAGCGAAGATTTGCCAGATGGATGCTAGGCAAAGCCGTTCTAAATCCGCGCTGTCTGAGCTTCACGAGCGAGATAGCTCGCTTCTCCCGTCTGCGCGTCCTGAAGCGTTTGACCAGAGCTACGGCTCCGCCAACAACAATGTCCAGCAAAGCGTCCGAATAATCAAAAACCGGTAAAAGATTTTGTGGTGTGTTCTGCCGAATGTTCAGCAGATAATCCCTAGTAAAACTGATGGTGTTTGAGAAACAAAAAACAGGAAAAATGAACAAAAACAGTACAAACACTGAAGAGAAAAGAACAGTAGCTGCCATGTGCGACGCCATCTTAGCATAATCAGATATGTATATCTTAGCATAATTAGATATATATATATGTTATATATCGGATAAGCTTCACCGCCTTAACAAGATGCGCAAGTTTGGAAATTTAGCTGGAGCTCCCTCAAAGCAAGAACCACACACCTTGCTAAAAAGGAGGTAGTCCTTGCATTGGCCGGGAATCGGACCCGGGTCTCCCGCGTGGCAGGCGAGAATTCTACCACTGAACCACCAATGCCCTGCAACCCTTGCCGCTAATCGTGCATTTACTGGGAATCAGGCGTGCGAAGCCCCGCCGAAAAGCACGTACAGAATGGATTATGAGTGAACCCTTCGTGGCACACTCAAATGAAGCTCCTTCAAGCCAATTACGCTTCAGCCTCAAGCTTCATTTTAAAGAAACGCACTTCTGAAGTAACATAACACACGGTCTTGCATTGGCCGGGAATCGAACCCGGGTCGCCCGTGTGGGAAGCGATAACTTTACCACTGCATGGAGGTGCGAACGGCTGCAAACACAGATGCCGCTTTTAAAGAACCAGACGCCTGACGTAAAAGCGCACAGCTGCAGCATAGGCCTGGAATCGGACCCGGGTCTCAAGTCTAGGAATTCATTTGGAAATGACGTCTCTTTCACGAGGGTAATATCGACCAATGCTAAAGTTAAACAACTGAGAGGTAAACTGAACAAGTTCCATAGGCGTTTGATGTATAGAAATGGACTAATGAGTCTCTGAACAAAGGGGAAGGGGCGGAGGTCAAAATCAAAAGTCAAAATCGTTATCTTCCGTGGCCAAAAGCTCCCTTAAGAACTACAGTGCATCTCATCCTCCTGGACTGCACCAGATTTGTCAGGTCTTGCTGGGAGATGTTAACCCGCTCTTCCACCAAGGCACTTTCATGTTCTCAAACACAACCTGTTTGGGGGATGGGGGCATAGGGTTACATGCTGTTTGACACTGCCATGACAATCAGCGGTCCGTCTGTGCCCCTGAAGCGCTGTCTTAGGGATCTTCCAGTACTGACATTGCAGTTTATCCCACTTTCTTGCAGGTCAGCAGTAACCCTGGACATATTTCGTCTGGTGTTTTTTCAGAGACAGCAGACAGGTCAGTTTACTGTCATTAGTTATTTTAATATAGACCTTTCTTGCCTGCCGCCTGTAAAGGGTTATTGCCTTCAGGATTTTTTCAGAAGTGTATGAGCAGTAATTGCTTATAATTCATTGAACATGCATGAAAAAGCATTGTCTAATGTGCTTCAATTAATTATCTGTTAAGTGCAGCATCCTGAAAAATGCACTTTTTTGGCTAAGTTTAGAATCAGAATCAGAATCAGAATGAGCTTTATTGGCCAGGTATGCTTACACATACAAGGAATTTGTTTTAGTGACAGAAGCTCTACAGTGCAACAGAAAGACAGCAACAGGACAGGACACAGATTATAAAAGAATAATATACAAATAGGCAATGTACAAATAGCAAAAACACAATATATAATATAGACAATTATGGTGTACAGGTCTGATATGTGCATATCTGAAATGAAAAAAATAAGTATGTGTGATGAATAAATAATTTACAATAGTGTTGTGTATTCCACGTTTAATGTCAAGTGTTCATGAGATGGATTGCCTGAGGGAAGAAACTGTTCCTGTGTCTGGTCGTTCTGGTGCTCAGAGCTCTGTAGCGTCGACCAGACGGTAACAGTTCAAAGAGGGAGTGTGCTGGATGTGAGGGGTCCAGAGTGATTTTGCCAGCCCTTTTGCTCACTCTGGATAAGTACAGTTCTTGGAGAGTGGGGAGGGGTGTACCAATGATCCGCTCAGCAGACCGGACTACCCTCTGTAGTCTTCTGAGGTCAGATTTGGTAGCTGAGCTGAACCAGACAGTTATTGAAGTGCAGAGGACGGATTCAATGATGGCGGAGTAGAACTGATTCAGCAGCTCCTGTGTACAACCTCTGCTGGGCCTTTTTCACAATGGACTCAATGTGATTGTCCCACTTCAGGTCCTGGGAGATGGTGGTGCCCAGGAATCTGAATGACTCCACCGCAGTCACAGTGCTGTTCATGATGGTGAGTGGGGGGGAAAGCAGGGGGGTTTCTCCTGAAGTCCACGATCATCTCCGCAGTTTTGAGCGTGTTGAGCTCCAGGTTGTTAAGACTGCACCAGACAGCCAGCTCCTTAACACAGAGCAGCAGAGTTTGCAAAATCCCTATTTGTCCGGGAGAGCAGAAGGAGTTCGTCCGTTTTGTTGGGTAGAGAGCGAAGATTTGCCAGATGGATGCTAGGCAACGCCGTTCTAAATCCGCGCTGTCTGAGCTTCACGAGCGAGCCGGCTCGCTTCCCCCGTCTGCGCGTCCTGAAGCGTTTGACCAGAGCACTGGCTCCGCCAACAACAATGTCCAGCAAAGCGTCCGAATAATCAAAAACCGGTAAAAGATTTTGTGGTGTGTTCTGCCGAATGTTCAGCAGATAATCCCTAGTAAAACTGATGGTGTTTGAGAAACAAAAAACAGGAAAAATGAACAAAAACAGTACAAACACTGAAGAGAAAAGAACAGTAGCTGCCATGTGCGACGCCATCTTAGCATAATCAGATATGTATATCTTAGCATAATTAGATATATATATATGTTATATATCGGATAAGCTTCACCGCCTTAACAAGATGCGCAAGTTTGGAAATTTAGCTGGAGCTCCCTCAAAGCAAGAACCACACACCTTGCTAAAAAGGAGGTAGTCCTTGCATTGGCCGGGAATCGGACCCGGGTCTCCCGCGTGGCAGGCGAGAATTCTACCACTGAACCACCAATGCCCTGCAACCCTTGCCGCTAATCGTGCATTTACTGGGAATCAGGCGTGCGAAGCCCCGCCGAAAAGCCCGTACAGAATGGATTATGAGTGAACCCTTCGTGGCACACTCAAATGAAGCTCCTTCAAGCCAATTACGCTTCAGCCTCAAGCTTCATTTTAAAGAAACGCACTTCTGAAGTAACATAACACACGGTCTTGCATTGGCCGGGAATCGAACCCGGGTCGCCCGTGTGGGAAGCGATAACTTTACCACTGCATGGAGGTGCGAACGGCTGCAAACACAGATGCCGCTTTTAAAGAACCAGACGCCTGACGTAAAAGCGCACAGCTGCAGCATAGGCCTGGAATCGGACCCGGGTCTCAAGTCTAGGAATTCATTTGGAAATGACGTCTCTTTCACGAGGGTAATATCGACCAATGCTAAAGTTAAACAACTGAGAGGTAAACTGAACAAGTTCCATAGGCGTTTGATGTATAGAAATGGACTAATGAGTCTCTGAACAAAGGGGAAGGGGCGGAGGTCAAAATCAAAAGTCAAAATCGTTATCTTCCGTGGCCAAAAGCTCCCTTAAGAACTACAGTGCATCTCATCCTCCTGGACTGCACCAGATTTGTCAGGTCTTGCTGGGAGATGTTAACCCGCTCTTCCACCAAGGCACTTTCATGTTCTCAAACACAACCTGTTTGGGGGATGGGGGCATAGGGTTACATGCTGTTTGACACTGCCATGACAATCAGCGGTCCGTCTGTGCCCCTGAAGCGCTGTCTTAGGGATCTTCCAGTACTGACATTGCAGTTTATCCCACTTTCTTGCAGGTCAGCAGTAACCCTGGACATATTTCGTCTGGTGTTTTTTCAGAGACAGCAGACAGGTCAGTTTACTGTCATTAGTTATTTTAATATAGACCTTTCTTGCCTGCCGCCTGTAAAGGGTTATTGCCTTCAGGATTTTTTCAGAAGTGTATGAGCAGTAATTGCTTATAATTCATTGAACATGCATGAAAAAGCATTGTCTAATGTGCTTCAATTAATTATCTGTTAAGTGCAGCATCCTGAAAAATGCACTTTTTTGGCTAAGTTTAGAATCAGAATCAGAATCAGAATGAGCTTTATTGGCCAGGTATGCTTACACATACAAGGAATTTGTTTTAGTGACAGAAGCTCTACAGTGCAACAGAAAGACAGCAACAGGACAGGACACAGATTATAAAAGAATAATATACAAATAGGCAATGTACAAATAGCAAAAACACAATATATAATATAGACAATTATGGTGTACAGGTCTGATATGTGCATATCTGAAATGAAAAAAATAAGTATGTGTGATGAATAAATAATTTACAATAGTGTTGTGTATTCCACGTTTAATGTCAAGTGTTCATGAGATGGATTGCCTGAGGGAAGAAACTGTTCCTGTGTCTGGTCGTTCTGGTGCTCAGAGCTCTGTAGCGTCGACCAGACGGTAACAGTTCAAAGAGGGAGTGTGCTGGATGTGAGGGGTCCAGAGTGATTTTGCCAGCCCTTTTGCTCACTCTGGATAAGTACAGTTCTTGGAGAGTGGGGAGGGGTGTACCAATGATCCGCTCAGCAGACCGGACTACCCTCTGTAGTCTTCTGAGGTCAGATTTGGTAGCTGAGCTGAACCAGACAGTTATTGAAGTGCAGAGGACGGATTCAATGATGGCGGAGTAGAACTGATTCAGCAGCTCCTGTGTACAACCTCTGCTGGGCCTTTTTCACAATGGACTCAATGTGATTGTCCCACTTCAGGTCCTGGGAGATGGTGGTGCCCAGGAATCTGAATGACTCCACCGCAGTCACAGTGCTGTTCATGATGGTGAGTGGGGGGGAGAGCAGGGGGGTTTCTCCTGAAGTCCACGATCATCTCCGCAGTTTTGAGCGTGTTGAGCTCCAGGTTGTTAAGACTGCACCAGACAGCCAGCTCCTTAACACAGAGCAGCAGAGTTTGCAAAATCCCTATTTGTCCGGGAGAGCAGAAGGAGTTCGTCCGTTTTGTTGGGTAGAGAGCGAAGATTTGCCAGATGGATGCTAGGCAACGCCGTTCTAAATCCGCGCTGTCTGAGCTTCACGAGCGAGCCGGCTCGCTTCCCCCGTCTGCGCGTCCTGAAGCGTTTGACCAGAGCACTGGCTCCGCCAACAACAATGTCCAGCAAAGCGTCCGAATAATCAAAAACCGGTAAAAGATTTTGTGGTGTGTTATGCCGAATGTTCAGCAGATAATCCCTAGTAAAACTGATGGTGTTTGAGAAACAAAAAACAGGAAAAATGAACAAAAACAGTACAAACACTGAAGAGAAAAGAACAGTAGCTGCCATGTGCGACGCCATCTTAGCATAATCAGATATGTATATCTTAGCATAATTAGATATATATATATGTTATATATCGGATAAGCTTCACCGCCTTAACAAGATGCGCAAGTTTGGAAATTTAGCTGGAGCTCCCTCAAAGCAAGAACCACACACCTTGCTAAAAAGGAGGTAGTCCTTGCATTGGCCGGGAATCGGACCCGGGTCTCCCGCGTGGCAGGCGAGAATTCTACCACTGAACCACCAATGCCCTGCAACCCTTGCCGCTAATCGTGCATTTACTGGGAATCAGGCGTGCGAAGCCCCGCCGAAAAGCACGTACAGAATGGATTATGAGTGAACCCTTCGTGGCACACTCAAATGAAGCTCCTTCAAGCCAATTACGCTTCAGCCTCAAGCTTCATTTTAAAGAAACGCACTTCTGAAGTAACATAACACACGGTCTTGCATTGGCCGGGAATCGAACCCGGGTCGCCCGTGTGGGAAGCGATAACTTTACCACTGCATGGAGGTGCGAACGGCTGCAAACACAGATGCCGCTTTTAAAGAACCAGACGCCTGACGTAAAAGCGCACAGCTGCAGCATAGGCCTGGAATCGGACCCGGGTCTCAAGTCTAGGAATTCATTTGGAAATGACGTCTCTTTCACGAGGGTAATATCGACCAATGCTAAAGTTAAACAACTGAGAGGTAAACTGAACAAGTTCCATAGGCGTTTGATGTATAGAAATGGACTAATGAGTCTCTGAACAAAGGGGAAGGGGCGGAGGTCAAAATCAAAAGTCAAAATCGTTATCTTCCGTGGCCAAAAGCTCCCTTAAGAACTACAGTGCATCTCATCCTCCTGGACTGCACCAGATTTGTCAGGTCTTGCTGGGAGATGTTAACCCGCTCTTCCACCAAGGCACTTTCATGTTCTCAAACACAACCTGTTTGGGGGATGGGGGCATAGGGTTACATGCTGTTTGACACTGCCATGACAATCAGCGGTCCGTCTGTGCCCCTGAAGCGCTGTCTTAGGGATCTTCCAGTACTGACATTGCAGTTTATCCCACTTTCTTGCAGGTCAGCAGTAACCCTGGACATATTTCGTCTGGTGTTTTTTCAGAGACAGCAGACAGGTCAGTTTACTGTCATTAGTTATTTTAATATAGACCTTTCTTGCCTGCCGCCTGTAAAGGGTTATTGCCTTCAGGATTTTTTCAGAAGTGTATGAGCAGTAATTGCTTATAATTCATTGAACATGCATGAAAAAGCATTGTCTAATGTGCTTCAATTAATTATCTGTTAAGTGCAGCATCCTGAAAAATGCACTTTTTTGGCTAAGTTTAGAATCAGAATCAGAATCAGAATGAGCTTTATTGGCCAGGTATGCTTACACATACAAGGAATTTGTTTTAGTGACAGAAGCTCTACAGTGCAACAGAAAGACAGCAACAGGACAGGACACAGATTATAAAAGAATAATATACAAATAGGCAATGTACAAATAGCAAAAACACAATATATAATATAGACAATTATGGTGTACATGTCTGATATGTGCATATCTGAAATGAAAAAAATAAGTATGTGTGATGAATAAATAATTTACAATAGTGTTGTGTATTCCACGTTTAATGTCAAGTGTTCATGAGATGGATTGCCTGAGGGAAGAAACTGTTCCTGTGTCTGGTCGTTCTGGTGCTCAGAGCTCTGTAGCGTCGACCAGACGGTAACAGTTCAAAGAGGGAGTGTGCTGGATGTGAGGGGTCCAGAGTGATTTTGCCAGCCCTTTTGCTCACTCTGGATAAGTACAGTTCTTGGAGAGTGGGGAGGGGTGTACCAATGATCCGCTCAGCAGACCGGACTACCCTCTGTAGTCTTCTGAGGTCAGATTTGGTAGCTGAGCTGAACCAGACAGTTATTGAAGTGCAGAGGACGGATTCAATGATGGCGGAGTAGAACTGATTCAGCAGCTCCTGTGTACAACCTCTGCTGGGCCTTTTTCACAATGGACTCAATGTGATTGTCCCACTTCAGGTCCTGGGAGATGGTGGTGCCCAGGAATCTGAATGACTCCACCGCAGTCACAGTGCTGTTCATGATGGTGAGTGGGGGGGAGAGCAGGGGGGTTTCTCCTGAAGTCCACGATCATCTCCGCAGTTTTGAGCGTGTTGAGCTCCAGGTTGTTAAGACTGCACCAGACAGCCAGCTCCTTAACACAGAGCAGCAGAGTTTGCAAAATCCCTATTTGTCCGGGAGAGCAGAAGGAGTTCGTCCGTTTTGTTGGGTAGAGAGCGAAGATTTGCCAGATGGATGCTAGGCAACGCCGTTCTAAATCCGCGCTGTCTGAGCTTCACGAGCGAGCCGGCTCGCTTCCCCCGTCTGCGCGTCCTGAAGCGTTTGACCAGAGCACTGGCTCCGCCAACAACAATGTCCAGCAAAGCGTCCGAATAATCAAAAACCGGTAAAAGATTTTGTGGTGTGTTCTGCCGAATGTTCAGCAGATAATCCCTAGTAAAACTGATGGTGTTTGAGAAACAAAAAACAGGAAAAATGAACAAAAACAGTACAAACACTGAAGAGAAAAGAACAGTAGCTGCCATGTGCGACGCCATCTTAGCATAATCAGATATGTATATCTTAGCATAATTAGATATATATATATGTTATATATCGGATAAGCTTCACCGCCTTAACAAGATGCGCAAGTTTGGAAATTTAGCTGGAGCTCCCTCAAAGCAAGAACCACACACCTTGCTAAAAAGGAGGTAGTCCTTGCATTGGCCGGGAATCGGACCCGGGTCTCCCGCGTGGCAGGCGAGAATTCTACCACTGAACCACCAATGCCCTGCAACCCTTGCCGCTAATCGTGCATTTACTGGGAATCAGGCGTGCGAAGCCCCGCCGAAAAGCCCGTACAGAATGGATTATGAGTGAACCCTTCGTGGCACACTCAAATGAAGCTCCTTCAAGCCAATTACGCTTCAGCCTCAAGCTTCATTTTAAAGAAACGCACTTCTGAAGTAACATAACACACGGTCTTGCATTGGCCGGGAATCGAACCCGGGTCGCCCGTGTGGGAAGCGATAACTTTACCACTGCATGGAGGTGCGAACGGCTGCAAACACAGACGCCGCTTTTAAAGAACCAGACGCCTGACGTAAAAGCGCACAGCTGCAGCATAGGCCTGGAATCGGACCCGGGTCTCAAGTCTAGGAATTCATTTGGAAATGACGTCTCTTTCACGAGGGTAATATCGACCAATGCTAAAGTTAAACAACTGAGAGGTAAACTGAACAAGTTCCATAGGCGTTTGATGTATAGAAATGGACTAATGAGTCTCTGAACAAAGGGGAAGGGGCGGAGGTCAAAATCAAAAGTCAAAATCGTTATCTTCCGTGGCCAAAAGCTCCCTTAAGAACTACAGTGCATCTCATCCTCCTGGACTGCACCAGATTTGTCAGGTCTTGCTGGGAGATGTTAACCCGCTCTTCCACCAAGGCACTTTCATGTTCTCAAACACAACCTGTTTGGGGGATGGGGGCATAGGGTTACATGCTGTTTGACACTGCCATGACAATCAGCGGTCCGTCTGTGCCCCTGAAGCGCTGTCTTAGGGATCTTCCAGTACTGACATTGCAGTTTATCCCACTTTCTTGCAGGTCAGCAGTAACCCTGGACATATTTCGTCTGGTGTTTTTTCAGAGACAGCAGACAGGTCAGTTTACTGTCATTAGTTATTTTAATATAGACCTTTCTTGCCTGCCGCCTGTAAAGGGTTATTGCCTTCAGGATTTTTTCAGAAGTGTATGAGCAGTAATTGCTTATAATTCATTGAACATGCATGAAAAAGCATTGTCTAATGTGCTTCAATTAATTATCTGTTAAGTGCAGCATCCTGAAAAATGCACTTTTTTGGCTAAGTTTAGAATCAGAATCAGAATCAGAATGAGCTTTATTGGCCAGGTATGCTTACACATACAAGGAATTTGTTTTAGTGACAGAAGCTCTACAGTGCAACAGAAAGACAGCAACAGGACAGGACACAGATTATAAAAGAATAATATACAAATAGGCAATGTACAAATAGCAAAAACACAATATATAATATAGACAATTATGGTGTACAGGTCTGATATGTGCATATCTGAAATGAAAAAAATAAGTATGTGTGATGAATAAATAATTTACAATAGTGTTGTGTATTCCACGTTTAATGTCAAGTGTTCATGAGATGGATTGCCTGAGGGAAGAAACTGTTCCTGTGTCTGGTCGTTCTGGTGCTCAGAGCTCTGTAGCGTCGACCAGACGGTAACAGTTCAAAGAGGGAGTGTGCTGGATGTGAGGGGTCCAGAGTGATTTTGCCAGCCCTTTTGCTCACTCTGGATAAGTACAGTTCTTGGAGAGTGGGGAGGGGTGTACCAATGATCCGCTCAGCAGACCGGACTACCCTCTGTAGTCTTCTGAGGTCAGATTTGGTAGCTGAGCTGAACCAGACAGTTATTGAAGTGCAGAGGACGGATTCAATGATGGCGGAGTAGAACTGATTCAGCAGCTCCTGTGTACAACCTCTGCTGGGCCTTTTTCACAATGGACTCAATGTGATTGTCCCACTTCAGGTCCTGGGAGATGGTGGTGCCCAGGAATCTGAATGACTCCACCGCAGTCACAGTGCTGTTCATGATGGTGAGTGGGGGGGAAAGCAGGGGGGTTTCTCCTGAAGTCCACGATCATCTCCGCAGTTTTGAGCGTGTTGAGCTCCAGGTTGTTAAGACTGCACCAGACAGCCAGCTCCTTAACACAGAGCAGCAGAGTTTGCAAAATCCCTATTTGTCCGGGAGAGCAGAAGGAGTTCGTCCGTTTTGTTGGGTAGAGAGCGAAGATTTGCCAGATGGATGCTAGGCAACGCCGTTCTAAATCCGCGCTGTCTGAGCTTCACGAGCGAGCCGGCTCGCTTCCCCCGTCTGCGCGTCCTGAAGCGTTTGACCAGAGCACTGGCTCCGCCAACAACAATGTCCAGCAAAGCGTCCGAATAATCAAAAACCGGTAAAAGATTTTGTGGTGTGTTATGCCGAATGTTCAGCAGATAATCCCTAGTAAAACTGATGGTGTTTGAGAAACAAAAAACAGGAAAAATGAACAAAAACAGTACAAACACTGAAGAGAAAAGAACAGTAGCTGCCATGTGCGACGCCATCTTAGCATAATCAGATATGTATATCTTAGCATAATTAGATATATATATATGTTATATATCGGATAAGCTTCACCGCCTTAACAAGATGCGCAAGTTTGGAAATTTAGCTGGAGCTCCCTCAAAGCAAGAACCACACACCTTGCTAAAAAGGAGGTAGTCCTTGCATTGGCCGGGAATCGGACCCGGGTCTCCCGCGTGGCAGGCGAGAATTCTACCACTGAACCACCAATGCCCTGCAACCCTTGCCGCTAATCGTGCATTTACTGGGAATCAGGCGTGCGAAGCCCCGCCGAAAAGCACGTACAGAATGGATTATGAGTGAACCCTTCGTGGCACACTCAAATGAAGCTCCTTCAAGCCAATTACGCTTCAGCCTCAAGCTTCATTTTAAAGAAACGCACTTCTGAAGTAACATAACACACGGTCTTGCATTGGCCGGGAATCGAACCCGGGTCGCCCGTGTGGGAAGCGATAACTTTACCACTGCATGGAGGTGCGAACGGCTGCAAACACAGATGCCGCTTTTAAAGAACCAGACGCCTGACGTAAAAGCGCACAGCTGCAGCATAGGCCTGGAATCGGACCCGGGTCTCAAGTCTAGGAATTCATTTGGAAATGACGTCTCTTTCACGAGGGTAATATCGACCAATGCTAAAGTTAAACAACTGAGAGGTAAACTGAACAAGTTCCATAGGCGTTTGATGTATAGAAATGGACTAATGAGTCTCTGAACAAAGGGGAAGGGGCGGAGGTCAAAATCAAAAGTCAAAATCGTTATCTTCCGTGGCCAAAAGCTCCCTTAAGAACTACAGTGCATCTCATCCTCCTGGACTGCACCAGATTTGTCAGGTCTTGCTGGGAGATGTTAACCCGCTCTTCCACCAAGGCACTTTCATGTTCTCAAACACAACCTGTTTGGGGGATGGGGGCATAGGGTTACATGCTGTTTGACACTGCCATGACAATCAGCGGTCCGTCTGTGCCCCTGAAGCGCTGTCTTAGGGATCTTCCAGTACTGACATTGCAGTTTATCCCACTTTCTTGCAGGTCAGCAGTAACCCTGGACATATTTCGTCTGGTGTTTTTTCAGAGACAGCAGACAGGTCAGTTTACTGTCATTAGTTATTTTAATATAGACCTTTCTTGCCTGCCGCCTGTAAAGGGTTATTGCCTTCAGGATTTTTTCAGAAGTGTATGAGCAGTAATTGCTTATAATTCATTGAACATGCATGAAAAAGCATTGTCTAATGTGCTTCAATTAATTATCTGTTAAGTGCAGCATCCTGAAAAATGCACTTTTTTGGCTAAGTTTAGAATCAGAATCAGAATCAGAATGAGCTTTATTGGCCAGGTATGCTTACACATACAAGGAATTTGTTTTAGTGACAGAAGCTCTACAGTGCAACAGAAAGACAGCAACAGGACAGGACACAGATTATAAAAGAATAATATACAAATAGGCAATGTACAAATAGCAAAAACACAATATATAATATAGACAATTATGGTGTACATGTCTGATATGTGCATATCTGAAATGAAAAAAATAAGTATGTGTGATGAATAAATAATTTAC
The DNA here is from genome assembly GCA_039654775.1 of Spinibarbus caldwelli. NCBI lineage: Eukaryota > Metazoa > Chordata > Actinopteri > Cypriniformes > Cyprinidae > Spinibarbus > Spinibarbus caldwelli. The sequence goes on from JBCAMP010000292.1 coordinate 293,689, forward strand.
AATAGTGTTGTGTATTCCACGTTTAATGTCAAGTGTTCATGAGATGGATTGCCTGAGGGAAGAAACTGTTCCTGTGTCTGGTCGTTCTGGTGCTCAGAGCTCTGTAGCGTCGACCAGACGGTAACAGTTCAAAGAGGGAGTGTGCTGGATGTGAGGGGTCCAGAGTGATTTTGCCAGCCCTTTTGCTCACTCTGGATAAGTACAGTTCTTGGAGAGTGGGGAGGGGTGTACCAATGATCCGCTCAGCAGACCGGACTACCCTCTGTAGTCTTCTGAGGTCAGATTTGGTAGCTGAGCTGAACCAGACAGTTATTGAAGTGCAGAGGACGGATTCAATGATGGCGGAGTAGAACTGATTCAGCAGCTCCTGTGTACAACCTCTGCTGGGCCTTTTTCACAATGGACTCAATGTGATTGTCCCACTTCAGGTCCTGGGAGATGGTGGTGCCCAGGAATCTGAATGACTCCACCGCAGTCACAGTGCTGTTCATGATGGTGAGTGGGGGGGAGAGCAGGGGGGTTTCTCCTGAAGTCCACGATCATCTCCGCAGTTTTGAGCGTGTTGAGCTCCAGGTTGTTAAGACTGCACCAGACAGCCAGCTCCTTAACACAGAGCAGCAGAGTTTGCAAAATCCCTATTTGTCCGGGAGAGCAGAAGGAGTTCGTCCGTTTTGTTGGGTAGAGAGCGAAGATTTGCCAGATGGATGCTAGGCAACGCCGTTCTAAATCCGCGCTGTCTGAGCTTCACGAGCGAGCCGGCTCGCTTCCCCCGTCTGCGCGTCCTGAAGCGTTTGACCAGAGCACTGGCTCCGCCAACAACAATGTCCAGCAAAGCGTCCGAATAATCAAAAACCGGTAAAAGATTTTGTGGTGTGTTCTGCCGAATGTTCAGCAGATAATCCCTAGTAAAACTGATGGTGTTTGAGAAACAAAAAACAGGAAAAATGAACAAAAACAGTACAAACACTGAAGAGAAAAGAACAGTAGCTGCCATGTGCGACGCCATCTTAGCATAATCAGATATGTATATCTTAGCATAATTAGATATATATATATGTTATATATCGGATAAGCTTCACCGCCTTAACAAGATGCGCAAGTTTGGAAATTTAGCTGGAGCTCCCTCAAAGCAAGAACCACACACCTTGCTAAAAAGGAGGTAGTCCTTGCATTGGCCGGGAATCGGACCCGGGTCTCCCGCGTGGCAGGCGAGAATTCTACCACTGAACCACCAATGCCCTGCAACCCTTGCCGCTAATCGTGCATTTACTGGGAATCAGGCGTGCGAAGCCCCGCCGAAAAGCACGTACAGAATGGATTATGAGTGAACCCTTCGTGGCACACTCAAATGAAGCTCCTTCAAGCCAATTACGCTTCAGCCTCAAGCTTCATTTTAAAGAAACGCACTTCTGAAGTAACATAACACACGGTCTTGCATTGGCCGGGAATCGAAACCGGGTCGCCCGTGTGGGAAGCGATAACTTTACCACTGCATGGAGGTGCGAACGGCTGCAAACACAGATGCCGCTTTTAAAGAACCAGACGCCTGACGTAAAAGCGCACAGCTGCAGCATAGGCCTGGAATCGGACCCGGGTCTCAAGTCTAGGAATTCATTTGGAAATGACGTCTCTTTCACGAGGGTAATATCGACCAATGCTAAAGTTAAACAACTGAGAGGTAAACTGAACAAGTTCCATAGGCGTTTGATGTATAGAAATGGACTAATGAGTCTCTGAACAAAGGGGAAGGGGCGGAGGTCAAAATCAAAAGTCAAAATCGTTATCTTCCGTGGCCAAAAGCTCCCTTAAGAACTACAGTGCATCTCATCCTCCTGGACTGCACCAGATTTGTCAGGTCTTGCTGGGAGATGTTAACCCGCTCTTCCACCAAGGCACTTTCATGTTCTCAAACACAACCTGTTTGGGGGATGGGGGCATAGGGTTACATGCTGTTTGACACTGCCATGACAATCAGCGGTCCGTCTGTGCCCCTGAAGCGCTGTCTTAGGGATCTTCCAGTACTGACATTGCAGTTTATCCCACTTTCTTGCAGGTCAGCAGTAACCCTGGACATATTTCGTCTGGTGTTTTTTCAGAGACAGCAGACAGGTCAGTTTACTGTCATTAGTTATTTTAATATAGACCTTTCTTGCCTGCCGCCTGTAAAGGGTTATTGCCTTCAGGATTTTTTCAGAAGTGTATGAGCAGTAATTGCTTATAATTCATTGAACATGCATGAAAAAGCATTGTCTAATGTGCTTCAATTAATTATCTGTTAAGTGCAGCATCCTGAAAAATGCACTTTTTTGGCTAAGTTTAAAATCAGAATCAGAATCAGAATGAGCTTTATTGGCCAGGTATGCTTACACATACAAGGAATTTGTTTTAGTGACAGAAGCTCTACAGTGCAACAGAAAGACAGCAACAGGACAGGACACAGATTATAAAAGAATAATATACAAATAGGCAATGTACAAATAGCAAAAACACAATATATAATATAGACAATTATGGTGTACATGTCTGATATGTGCATATCTGAAATGAAAAAAATAAGTATGTGTGATGAATAAATAATTTACAATAGTGTTGTGTATTCCACGTTTAATGTCAAGTGTTCATGAGATGGATTGCCTGAGGGAAGAAACTGTTCCTGTGTCTGGTCGTTCTGGTGCTCAGAGCTCTGTAGCGTCGACCAGACGGTAACAGTTCAAAGAGGGAGTGTGCTGGATGTGAGGGGTCCAGAGTGATTTTGCCAGCCCTTTTGCTCACTCTGGATAAGTACAGTTCTTGGAGAGTGGGGAGGGGTGTACCAATGATCCGCTCAGCAGACCGGACTACCCTCTGTAGTCTTCTGAGGTCAGATTTGGTAGCTGAGCTGAACCAGACAGTTATTGAAGTGCAGAGGACGGATTCAATGATGGCGGAGTAGAACTGATTCAGCAGCTCCTGTGTACAACCTCTGCTGGGCCTTTTTCACAATGGACTCAATGTGATTGTCCCACTTCAGGTCCTGGGAGATGGTGGTGCCCAGGAATCTGAATGACTCCACCGCAGTCACAGTGCTGTTCATGATGGTGAGTGGGGGGGAGAGCAGGGGGGTTTCTCCTGAAGTCCACGATCATCTCCGCAGTTTTGAGCGTGTTGAGCTCCAGGTTGTTAAGACTGCACCAGACAGCCAGCTCCTTAACACAGAGCAGCAGAGTTTGCAAAATCCCTATTTGTCCGGGAGAGCAGAAGGAGTTCGTCCGTTTTGTTGGGTAGAGAGCGAAGATTTGCCAGATGGATGCTAGGCAACGCCGTTCTAAATCCGCGCTGTCTGAGCTTCACGAGCGAGCCGGCTCGCTTCCCCCGTCTGCGCGTCCTGAAGCGTTTGACCAGAGCACTGGCTCCGCCAACAACAATGTCCAGCAAAGCGTCCGAATAATCAAAAACCGGTAAAAGATTTTGTGGTGTGTTCTGCCGAATGTTCAGCAGATAATCCCTAGTAAAACTGATGGTGTTTGAGAAACAAAAAACAGGAAAAATGAACAAAAACAGTACAAACACTGAAGAGAAAAGAACAGTAGCTGCCATGTGCGACGCCATCTTAGCATAATCAGATATGTATATCTTAGCATAATTAGATATATATATATGTTATATATCGGATAAGCTTCACCGCCTTAACAAGATGCGCAAGTTTGGAAATTTAGCTGGAGCTCCCTCAAAGCAAGAACCACACACCTTGCTAAAAAGGAGGTAGTCCTTGCATTGGCCGGGAATCGGACCCGGGTCTCCCGCGTGGCAGGCGAGAATTCTACCACTGAACCACCAATGCCCTGCAACCCTTGCCGCTAATCGTGCATTTACTGGGAATCAGGCGTGCGAAGCCCCGCCGAAAAGCCCGTACAGAATGGATTATGAGTGAACCCTTCGTGGCACACTCAAATGAAGCTCCTTCAAGCCAATTACGCTTCAGCCTCAAGCTTCATTTTAAAGAAACGCACTTCTGAAGTAACATAACACACGGTCTTGCATTGGCCGGGAATCGAACCCGGGTCGCCCGTGTGGGAAGCGATAACTTTACCACTGCATGGAGGTGCGAACGGCTGCAAACACAGACGCCGCTTTTAAAGAACCAGACGCCTGACGTAAAAGCGCACAGCTGCAGCATAGGCCTGGAATCGGACCCGGGTCTCAAGTCTAGGAATTCATTTGGAAATGACGTCTCTTTCACGAGGGTAATATCGACCAATGCTAAAGTTAAACAACTGAGAGGTAAACTGAACAAGTTCCATAGGCGTTTGATGTATAGAAATGGACTAATGAGTCTCTGAACAAAGGGGAAGGGGCGGAGGTCAAAATCAAAAGTCAAAATCGTTATCTTCCGTGGCCAAAAGCTCCCTTAAGAACTACAGTGCATCTCATCCTCCTGGACTGCACCAGATTTGTCAGGTCTTGCTGGGAGATGTTAACCCGCTCTTCCACCAAGGCACTTTCATGTTCTCAAACACAACCTGTTTGGGGGATGGGGGCATAGGGTTACATGCTGTTTGACACTGCCATGACAATCAGCGGTCCGTCTGTGCCCCTGAAGCGCTGTCTTAGGGATCTTCCAGTACTGACATTGCAGTTTATCCCACTTTCTTGCAGGTCAGCAGTAACCCTGGACATATTTCGTCTGGTGTTTTTTCAGAGACAGCAGACAGGTCAGTTTACTGTCATTAGTTATTTTAATATAGACCTTTCTTGCCTGCCGCCTGTAAAGGGTTATTGCCTTCAGGATTTTTTCAGAAGTGTATGAGCAGTAATTGCTTATAATTCATTGAACATGCATGAAAAAGCATTGTCTAATGTGCTTCAATTAATTATCTGTTAAGTGCAGCATCCTGAAAAATGCACTTTTTTGGCTAAGTTTAGAATCAGAATCAGAATCAGAATGAGCTTTATTGGCCAGGTATGCTTACACATACAAGGAATTTGTTTTAGTGACAGAAGCTCTACAGTGCAACAGAAAGACAGCAACAGGACAGGACACAGATTATAAAAGAATAATATACAAATAGGCAATGTACAAATAGCAAAAACACAATATATAATATAGACAATTATGGTGTACATGTCTGATATGTGCATATCTGAAATGAAAAAAATAAGTATGTGTGATGAATAAATAATTTACAATAGTGTTGTGTATTCCACGTTTAATGTCAAGTGTTCATGAGATGGATTGCCTGAGGGAAGAAACTGTTCCTGTGTCTGGTCGTTCTGGTGCTCAGAGCTCTGTAGCGTCGACCAGACGGTAACAGTTCAAAGAGGGAGTGTGCTGGATGTGAGGGGTCCAGAGTGATTTTGCCAGCCCTTTTGCTCACTCTGGATAAGTACAGTTCTTGGAGAGTGGGGAGGGGTGTACCAATGATCCGCTCAGCAGACCGGACTACCCTCTGTAGTCTTCTGAGGTCAGATTTGGTAGCTGAGCTGAACCAGACAGTTATTGAAGTGCAGAGGACGGATTCAATGATGGCGGAGTAGAACTGATTCAGCAGCTCCTGTGTACAACCTCTGCTGGGCCTTTTTCACAATGGACTCAATGTGATTGTCCCACTTCAGGTCCTGGGAGATGGTGGTGCCCAGGAATCTGAATGACTCCACCGCAGTCACAGTGCTGTTCATGATGGTGAGTGGGGGGGAGAGCAGGGGGGTTTCTCCTGAAGTCCACGATCATCTCCGCAGTTTTGAGCGTGTTGAGCTCCAGGTTGTTAAGACTGCACCAGACAGCCAGCTCCTTAACACAGAGCAGCAGAGTTTGCAAAATCCCTATTTGTCCGGGAGAGCAGAAGGAGTTCGTCCGTTTTGTTGGGTAGAGAGCGAAGATTTGCCAGATGGATGCTAGGCAACGCCGTTCTAAATCCGCGCTGTCTGAGCTTCACGAGCGAGCCGGCTCGCTTCCCCCGTCTGCGCGTCCTGAAGCGTTTGACCAGAGCACTGGCTCCGCCAACAACAATGTCCAGCAAAGCGTCCGAATAATCAAAAACCGGTAAAAGATTTTGTGGTGTGTTCTGCCGAATGTTCAGCAGATAATCCCTAGTAAAACTGATGGTGTTTGAGAAACAAAAAACAGGAAAAATGAACAAAAACAGTACAAACACTGAAGAGAAAAGAACAGTAGCTGCCATGTGCGACGCCATCTTAGCATAATCAGATATGTATATCTTAGCATAATTAGATATATATATATGTTATATATCGGATAAGCTTCACCGCCTTAACAAGATGCGCAAGTTTGGAAATTTAGCTGGAGCTCCCTCAAAGCAAGAACCACACACCTTGCTAAAAAGGAGGTAGTCCTTGCATTGGCCGGGAATCGGACCCGGGTCTCCCGCGTGGCAGGCGAGAATTCTACCACTGAACCACCAATGCCCTGCAACCCTTGCCGCTAATCGTGCATTTACTGGGAATCAGGCGTGCGAAGCCCCGCCGAAAAGCCCGTACAGAATGGATTATGAGTGAACCCTTCGTGGCACACTCAAATGAAGCTCCTTCAAGCCAATTACGCTTCAGCCTCAAGCTTCATTTTAAAGAAACGCACTTCTGAAGTAACATAACACACGGTCTTGCATTGGCCGGGAATCGAACCCGGGTCGCCCGTGTGGGAAGCGATAACTTTACCACTGCATGGAGGTGCGAACGGCTGCAAACACAGACGCCGCTTTTAAAGAACCAGACGCCTGACGTAAAAGCGCACAGCTGCAGCATAGGCCTGGAATCGGACCCGGGTCTCAAGTCTAGGAATTCATTTGGAAATGACGTCTCTTTCACGAGGGTAATATCGACCAATGCTAAAGTTAAACAACTGAGAGGTAAACTGAACAAGTTCCATAGGCGTTTGATGTATAGAAATGGACTAATGAGTCTCTGAACAAAGGGGAAGGGGCGGAGGTCAAAATCAAAAGTCAAAATCGTTATCTTCCGTGGCCAAAAGCTCCCTTAAGAACTACAGTGCATCTCATCCTCCTGGACTGCACCAGATTTGTCAGGTCTTGCTGGGAGATGTTAACCCGCTCTTCCACCAAGGCACTTTCATGTTCTCAAACACAACCTGTTTGGGGGATGGGGGCATAGGGTTACATGCTGTTTGACACTGCCATGACAATCAGCGGTCCGTCTGTGCCCCTGAAGCGCTGTCTTAGGGATCTTCCAGTACTGACATTGCAGTTTATCCCACTTTCTTGCAGGTCAGCAGTAACCCTGGACATATTTCGTCTGGTGTTTTTTCAGAGACAGCAGACAGGTCAGTTTACTGTCATTAGTTATTTTAATATAGACCTTTCTTGCCTGCCGCCTGTAAAGGGTTATTGCCTTCAGGATTTTTTCAGAAGTGTATGAGCAGTAATTGCTTATAATTCATTGAACATGCATGAAAAAGCATTGTCTAATGTGCTTCAATTAATTATCTGTTAAGTGCAGCATCCTGAAAAATGCACTTTTTTGGCTAAGTTTAGAATCAGAATCAGAATCAGAATGAGCTTTATTGGCCAGGTATGCTTACACATACAAGGAATTTGTTTTAGTGACAGAAGCTCTACAGTGCAACAGAAAGACAGCAACAGGACAGGACACAGATTATAAAAGAATAATATACAAATAGGCAATGTACAAATAGCAAAAACACAATATATAATATAGACAATTATGGTGTACAGGTCTGATATGTGCATATCTGAAATGAAAAAAATAAGTATGTGTGATGAATAAATAATTTACAATAGTGTTGTGTATTCCACGTTTAATGTCAAGTGTTCATGAGATGGATTGCCTGAGGGAAGAAACTGTTCCTGTGTCTGGTCGTTCTGGTGCTCAGAGCTCTGTAGCGTCGACCAGACGGTAACAGTTCAAAGAGGGAGTGTGCTGGATGTGAGGGGTCCAGAGTGATTTTGCCAGCCCTTTTGCTCACTCTGGATAAGTACAGTTCTTGGAGAGTGGGGAGGGGTGTACCAATGATCCGCTCAGCAGACCGGACTACCCTCTGTAGTCTTCTGAGGTCAGATTTGGTAGCTGAGCTGAACCAGACAGTTATTGAAGTGCAGAGGACGGATTCAATGATGGCGGAGTAGAACTGATTCAGCAGCTCCTGTGTACAACCTCTGCTGGGCCTTTTTCACAATGGACTCAATGTGATTGTCCCACTTCAGGTCCTGGGAGATGGTGGTGCCCAGGAATCTGAATGACTCCACCGCAGTCACAGTGCTGTTCATGATGGTGAGTGGGGGGGAAAGCAGGGGGGTTTCTCCTGAAGTCCACGATCATCTCCGCAGTTTTGAGCGTGTTGAGCTCCAGGTTGTTAAGACTGCACCAGACAGCCAGCTCCTTAACACAGAGCAGCAGAGTTTGCAAAATCCCTATTTGTCCGGGAGAGCAGAAGGAGTTCGTTCCGTTTTGTTGGGGTAGAGAGCGAAGATTTGCCAGATGGATGCTAGGCAACGCCGTTCTAAATCCGCGCTGTCTGAGCTTCACGAGCGAGCCGGCTCGCTTCCCCCGTCTGCGCGTCCTGAAGCGTTTGACCAGAGCACTGGCTCCGCCAACAACAATGTCCAGCAAAAGCGTCCGAATAATCAAAAAACCGGTAAAAAGATTTTGTGGTGTGTTATGCCGAATGTTCAGCAGATAATCCCTAGTAAAACTGATGGTGTTTGTGAGAAACAAAAAAACAGGAAAAAAATGAACAAAAACAGTACAAACACTGAAGAGAGAAAAGAACAGTAGCTGCCATGTGCGACGCCATCTTAGCATAATCAGATATGTATAATCTTAGGCATAATTAGATATATATATATATGTTATATATCGGATAAGCTTCACCGCCTTAACAAGATGCGCAAGTTTGGAAATTTAGCTGGAGCTCCCTCAAAGCAAGAACCACACACCTTGCTAAAAAGGAGGTAGTCCTTGCATTGGCCGGGAATCGGACCCCGGGTCTCCCGCGTGGCAGGCGAGAATTCTACCACTGAACCACCAATGCCCTGCAAACCCTTGCCGCTAATCGTGCATTTACTGGGAATCAGGCGTGCGAAGCCCCGCCGAAAAGCCCCGTACAGAATGGATTATGAGTGAACCCTTCGTGGCACACTCAAATGAAGCTCCTTCAAGCCAATTAACGCTTCAGCCTCAAGCTTCATTTTAAAGAAACGCACTTCTGAAGTAACATAACACACGGTCTTGCATTGGCCCGGGAATCGAACCCGGGTCGCCCGTGTGGGAAGCGATAACTTTACCACTGCATGGAGGTGCGCGAACGGCTGCAAACACAGACGCCGCTTTTAAAGAACCAGACGCCTGACGTAAAAGCGCACAGCTGCAGCATAGGCCTGGAATCGGACCCGGGTCTCAAGTCTAGGAATTCATTTGGAAATGACGTCTCTTTCACGAGGGTAATATCGACCAATGCTAAAGTTAAACAACTGAGAGGTAAACTGAAACAAGTTCCATAGGCGTTTGATGTATAGGAAATGGACTAATGAGTCTCTGAACAAAGGGGAAGGGGGCGGAGGTCAAAATCAAAAGTCAAAATCGTTATCTTCCGTGGCCAAAAAGCTCCCTTAAGAACTACAGTGCATCTCATCCTCCTGGACTGCACCAGATTTGTCAGGTCTTGCTGGGGAGATGTTAACCCGCTCTTCCACCAAGGCACTTTCATGTTCTCAAACACAACCTGTTTGGGGGATGGGGGGCATAGGGTTACATGCTGTTTGACACTGCCATGACAATCAGCGGTCCGTCTGTGCCCCTGAAGCGCTGTCTTAGGGATCTTCCAGTACTGACATTGCAGTTTATCCCCACTTTCTTGCAGGTCAGCAGTAACCCTGGACATATTTCGTCTGGTGTTTTTTCAGAGACAGCAGACAGGTCAGTTTACTGTCATTAGTTATTTTAATATAGACCTTTCTTGCCTGCCGCCTGTAAAGGGTTATTGCCTTCAGGATTTTTTCAGAAGTGTATGAGCAGTAATTGCTTATAATTCATTGAACATGCATGCATGAAAAAGCATTGTCTAATGTGCTTCAATTAATTATCTGTTAAGTGCAGCATCCTGAAAAATGCACTTTTTTTGGCTAAGTTTAGAATCAGAATCAGAATCAGAATGAGCTTTATTGGCCAGGTATGCTTACACATACAAGGAATTTGTTTTAGTGACAGAAGCTCTACAGTGCAACAGAAAGACAGCAACAGGACAGGACACAGATTATAAAAGAATAATATACAAATAGGCAATGTACAAATAGCAAAAACACAATATATAATATAGACAATTATGGTGTACAGGTCTGATATGTGCATATCTGAAATGAAAAAAATAAGTATGTGTGATGAATAAATAATTTACAATAGTGTTGTGTATTCCACGTTTAATGTCAAGTGTTCATGAGATGGATTGCCTGAGGGAAGAAACTGTTCCTGTGTCTGGTCGTTCTGGTGCTCAGAGCTCTGTAGCGTCGACCAGACGGTAACAGTTCAAAGAGGGAGTGTGCTGGATGTGAGGGGTCCAGAGTGATTTTGCCAGCCCTTTTGCTCACTCTGGATAAGTACAGTTCTTGGAGAGTGGGGAGGGGTGTACCAATGATCCGCTCAGCAGACCGGACTACCCTCTGTAGTCTTCTGAGGTCAGATTTGGTAGCTGAGCTGAACCAGACAGTTATTGAAGTGCAGAGGACGGATTCAATGATGGCGGAGTAGAACTGATTCAGCAGCTCCTGTGTACAACCTCTGCTGGGCCTTTTTCACAATGGACTTGCATTGGTGGTTCAGTGGTAGAATTCTCGCCTGCCACGCGGGAGACCCGGGTCCGATTCCCGGCCAATGCAAGGGACTACCTCCTTTTTAGCAAGGTGTGTGGTTCTTGCTTTGAGGGAGCTCCAGCTAAATTTCCAAACTTGCGCATCTTGTTAAGGCGGTGAAGCTTATCCGATATATAACATATATATATATCTAATTATGCTAAGATATACATATCTGATTATGCTAAGATGGCGTCGCACATGGCAGCTACTGTTCTTTTCTCTTCAGTGTTTGTACTGTTTTTGTTCATTTTTCCTGTTTTTTGTTTCTCAAACACCATCAGTTTTACTAGGGATTATCTGCTGAACATTCGGCAGAACACACCACAAAATCTTTTACCGGTTTTTGATTATTCGGACGCTTTGCTGGACATTGTTGTTGGCGGAGCCGTAGCTCTGGTCAAACGCTTCAGGACGCGCAGACGGGGGAAGCGAGCCGGCTCGCTCGTGAAGCTCAGACAGCGTGGATTTAGAACGGCGTTGCCTAGCATCCATCTGGCAAATCTTCGCTCTCTACCCAACAAAACGGACGAACTCCTTCTGCTCTCCCGGACAAATAGGGATTTTGCAAACTCTGCTGCTCTGTGTTAAGGAGCTGGCTGTCTGGTGCAGTCTTAACAACCTGGAGCTCAACACGCTCAAAACTGCGGAGATGATCGTGGACTTCAGGAGAAACCCCCCTGCTCTCCCCCCCACTCACCATCATGAACAGCACTGTGACTGCGGTGGAGTCATTCAGATTCCTGGGCACCACCATCTCCCAGGACCTGAAGTGGGACAATCACATTGAGTCCATTGTGAAAAAGGCCCAGCAGAGGTTGTACACAGGAGCTGCTGAATCAGTTCTACTCCGCCATCATTGAATCCGTCCTCTGCACTTCAATAACTGTCTGGTTCAGCTCAGCTACCAAATCTGACCTCAGAAGACTACAGAGGGTAGTCCGGTCTGCTGAGCGGATCATTGGTACACCCCTCCCCACTCTCCAAGAACTGTACTTATCCAGAGTGAGCAAAAGGGCTGGCAAAATCACTCTGGACCCCTCACATCCAGCACACTCCCTCTTTGAACTGTTACCGTCTGGTCGACGCTACAGAGCTCTGAGCACCAGAACGACCAGACACAGGAACAGTTTCTTCCCTCAGGCAATCCATCTCATGAACACTTGACATTAAACGTGGAATACACAACACTATTGTAAATTATTTATTCATCACACATACTTATTTTTTTCATTTCAGATATGCACATATCAGACCTGTACACCATAATTGTCTATATTATATATTGTGTTTTTGCTATTTGTACATTGCCTATTTGTATATTATTCTTTTATAATCTGTGTCCTGTCCTGTTGCTGTCTTTCTGTTGCACTGTAGAGCTTCTGTCACTAAAACAAATTCCTTGTATGTGTAAGCATACCTGGCCAATAAAGCTCATTCTGATTCTGATTCTGATTCTAAACTTAGCCAAAAAAGTGCATTTTTCAGGATGCTGCACTTAACAGATAATTAATTGAAGCACATTAGACAATGCTTTTTCATGCATGTTCAATGAATTATAAGCAATTACTGCTCATACACTTCTGAAAAAATCCTGAAGGCAATAACCCTTTACAGGCGGCAGGCAAGAAAGGTCTATATTAAAATAACTAATGACAGTAAACTGACCTGTCTGCTGTCTCTGAAAAAACACCAGACGAAATATGTCCAGGGTTACTGCTGACCTGCAAGAAAAGTGGGATAAACTGCAATGTCAGTACTGGAAGATCCCTAAGACAGCGCTTCAGGGGCACAGACGGACCGCTGATTGTCATGGCAGTGTCAAACAGCATGTAACCCTATGCCCCCATCCCCCCAAACAGGTTGTGTTTGAGAACATGAAAGTGCCTTGGTGGAAGAGCGGGTTAACATCTCCCAGCAAGACCTGACAAATCTGGTGCAGTCCAGGAGGATGAGATGCACTGTAGTTCTTAAGGGAGCTTTTGTGGCCACGGAAGATAACGATTTTTGA
>JBCAMP010000293.1:0-44680 GCA_039654775.1 Spinibarbus caldwelli
TTAGAGCCTAAATGCACAGAATCACCAATTTAGAGCTTCTAAGAACACCATTTCTGTGCAACTGAGCAAATTGAGAGAATGCAAGGCCACACATACTGAAAAGCTTCTTTCTCAGTGAGAGAAAGTTGCTTCATGCAATTGTTTTAAGAGTACATGAAAGATGTTTCTTTGTCATGATAGGAAATGTTATTTGCAATGCAGATGCCAGATTTTCATTTGTTAAAGCTTTTTGCAGCGCAAAATGATGTTAAAGCTTAAATACACAGAATCACATGTTTAGAGTTTATAAGAACACCAATCCTGTGCAACTAAGCAAATTGAGAGAATGCAAGGCCACATATAGTGAAAAACTTCTTTCTCAGTGATAGAAAGTTGCTAAATGCAATTTTAAGAGAAAAGCTCAAGTACATGAAAGATGGTCCTTTCTCATGAAATTAAATGTTATTTGCAATGCACAAGACAGATTTTCATGTGTTAGAGCTTTTTTTTTGTAGAGCAAGCTATGTTAGAGGTTCAATGCACTGAATCACTAATTTAGAGCTTCTAAGAGCACTGATGCTTGTGTTAGTGCAACTAAGCAAGTGGAGAGAGTGCAAGGTCACAGATGCTGAAAAGCTTCTTTCTCAGTGAGAGAAACTTGCTTAGTGCAATTTTAAGAGAAAAGCTCAAGTACATGAAAGATGTTTCTTTCTCATGAAATTAAATGTTATTTGCAATGCAGAAGACAGATTCTCATGTGTTAGAGCTTTTTTTGCAGAGCAAGTTATTTTAGCGCTTCAATGCACTGAATCAATAGTTTAGAGCTTCTAAGAACACTATTTCTGTGTAACTGAGCAAACAGATAGAATGCAAGGCCACAGATGCTCAAAAGCTTCTTTCTCAGTGAGAGAAAGTTGCTAAATGCAATTTTAAGAGTAAATCTCAAGTACATGAAAGATGTTTCTTTCTCATGAAATGAAATGTTATTTGCAATGCAGAAGACAGAGTTTCATGTCTTAGAGCTTTTTTACAGAGCACTTTATGTTAGAGCTTAAATGCACTGAATCACCAATGTAGAGCTTCTAAGAACACTATTTCTGTGCAACTGAGCAAACTGATAGAATGCAAGAACACAGATGCTGAAAAGCTTCTTTCTCAGTGAGAGAAAGTTGCTAAATGCAATTTTAAGAGTAAATCTCAAGTACATGAAAGATATTTCTTTCTCATGAAATGAAATGTTATTTGCAATGCAGAAGACAGAGTTTCATGTCTTAGAGCTTTTTTACAGAGCACTTTATGTTAGAGCTGAAATGCACAGAATCACCAATGTAGAGCTTCTAAGAACACTATTTCTGTGTAACTGAGCAAACTGATAGAATGCAAGGCCACAGATGGTGAAAAGTTTTTTTCTCAGTGAGAGAAAGTTGCTAAATGCAATTTTAAGAGTAAATCTCAAGTACATGAAAGATGTTTCTTTCTCATGAAATGAAGAGTTATTTGCAATGCAGAAGACAGAGTTTCATGTGTTCGAGCTTTTTTACAGAGCAAGTTATGTTAGAGCCTAAATGCACAGAATCACCAATTTAGAGCTTCTAAGAACACCATTTCTGTGCAACTGAGCAAATTGAGAGAATGCAAGGCCACACATACTGAAAAGCTTCTTTCTCAGTGAGAGAAAGTTGCTTCATGCAATTGTTTTAAGAGTACATGAAAGATGTTTCTTTGTCATGATAGCAAATCTTATTTGCAATGCAGATGCCAGATTTTCATTTGTTAAAGCTTTTTGCAGCGCAAAATGATGTTAAAGCTTAAATACACAGAATCACATGTTTAGAGTTTATAAGAACACCAATCCTGTGCAACTAAGCAAATTGAGAGAATGCAAGGCCACATATAGTGAAAAACTTCTTTCTCAGTGAGAGAAAGTTGCTACATGCAATTTTAAGAGAAAAGCTCAAGTACATGAAAGATGGTCCTTTCTCATGAAATTAAATGTTATTTGCAATGCACAAGACAGATTTTCATGTGTTAGAGCTTTTTTTTTGTAGAGCAAGCTATGTTAGAGCTTCAATGCACTGAATCACTAATTTAGAGCTTCTAAGAGCACTGATGCTTGTGTTAGTGCAACTGAGCAAACAGATAGAATGCAAGCCCACAGATGCTGAAAAGCTTCTTTCTCAGTGAGAGAAAGTTGCTAAATATAATTTTAAGAGTTAAGCTCAAGTACATGTAAGATGTTTCTTTCTCATGAAATGAAGTGTTATTTGCAATGCAGAAGACAGAGTTTCATGTGTTAGAGCTTTTTTACAGAGCAAGTTATATTAGAGCGTAAATGTACAGAATCTCCAATGTAGAGCTTCTAAGAACACTATATCTGTGCAACTGAGCAAACTGATAGAATGCAAGGCCACAGATGCTCAAAAGCTTCTTTCTCAGTGAGAGAAAGTTGCTAAATGCAATTTTAAGAGTAAATCTCAAGTACATGAAAGATGTTTCTTTCTCATGAAATGAAATGTTATTTGCAATGCAGAAGACAGAGTTTCATGTCTTAGAGCTTTTTTACAGAGCACATTATGTTAGAGCTTAAATGCACTGAATCACCAATGTAGAGCTTCTAAGAACACTATTTCTGTGCAACTGAGCAAACTGATAGAATGCAAGAACACAGATGCTGAAAAGCTTCTTTCTCAGTGAGAGAAAGTTGCTAAATGCAATTTTAAGAGTAAATATCAAGTACATGAAAGATATTTCTTTCTCATGAAATGAAATGTTATTTGCAATGCAGAAGACAGAGTTTCATGTCTTAGAGCTTTTTTACAGAGCACTTTATGTTAGAGCTGAAATGCACAGAATCACCAATGTAGAGCTTCTAAGAACACTATTTCTGTGTAACTACTGAGCAAACTGATAGAATGCAAGGCCACAGATGGTGAAAAGTTTCTTTCTCAGTGAGAGAAAGTTGCTAATGCAATTTTAAGAGTAAATCTCAAGTACATGAAAGATGTTTCTTTCTCATGAAATGAAGAGTTATTTGCAATGCAGAAGACAGAGTTTTCATGTGTTCGAGCTTTTTTACAGAGCAAGTTATGTTAGAGCCTAAATGCACAGAATCACAATTTAGAGCTTCTAAGAAACACCATTTCTGTGCAACTGAGCAAATTGAGAGAATGCAAGGCCACACATACTGAAAAAGCTTCTTTCTCAGTGAGAGAAAGTTGCTTCATGCAATGTTTTAAGAGTACATGAAAGATGTTTCTTTGTCATGATAGCAAATCTTATTTGCAATGCAGATGCCAGAATTTTCATTTGTTAAAGCTTTTTGCAGCGCAAAATGAGTTAAGCTTAAATACACAGAATCACATGTTTAGAGTTTATAAGACACCAATCCTGTGCAACTAAGCAAATTGAGAGAATGCAAGGCACATATAGTGAAAAACTTCTTTCTCAGTGAGAGAAAGTTGCTACATGCAATTTTAAGAGAAAAGCTCAAGTACATGAAAGATGTTTCTTTCTCATGAAATTAAATGTTATATGCAATGCAGAAGACAGATTCTCATGTGTTAGAGCTTTTTTGCAGAGCAAGTTATTTTAGCGCTTCAATGCACTGAATCAATAGTTTAGAGCTTCTAAGAGCACTATTTCTGTGCAACTGAGCAAATTGATAGAATGCAAGCCACAGATGCTGAAAAGCTTCTTTCTCAGTGAGAGAAAGTTGCTAAATGCAATTTTAAGAGTAAAGCTCAAGTACATAAAAGATGTTTTTTTCCCATGAGACGAAGTGTTATTTGCAATGCAGAAGACAGAATTTCATGTGTTAGAGCTTTTTTACAGAGCAAGTTATGTTAGAGCTTCAATGCATAGAATCACTAATTTAGAGCTTCTAAGAGCACTGATGCTTGTGTTAGTGCAACTAAGCAAGTGGAGAGAGTGCAAGGTCACAGATGCTGAAAAGCTTCTTTCTCAGTGAGAGAAACTTGCTTAGTGCAATTTTAAGAGAAAAGCTCAAGTACATGAAAGATGTTTCTTTCTCATGAAATTAAATGTTATTTGCAATGCAGAAGACAGATTCTCATGTGTTAGAGCTTGTTTTGCAGAGCAAGTTATTTTAGCGCTTCAATGCACTGAAGCAATAGTTTAGAGCTTCTAAGAACACTATTTCTGTGTAACTGAACAAACTGATAGAATGCAAGGCCACAGATGCTGAAAAGCTTCTTTCTCAGTGAGAGAAAGTTGCTAAATATAATTTTAAGAGTTAAGCTCAAGTACATGTAAGATGTTTCTTTCTCATGAAATGAAGTGTTATTTGCAATGCAGAAGACAGAGTTTCATGTGTTAGAGCTTTTTTACAGAGCAAGTTATATTAGAGCGTAAATGCACAGAATCTCCAATGTAGAGCTTCTAAGAACACTATATCTGTGCAACTGAGCAAACTGATAGAATGCAAGGCCACAGATGCTGAAAAGCTTCTTTCTCAGTGAGAGAAAGTTGCTAAATGCAATTTTAAGAGTAAATCTCAAGTACATGAAAGATGTTTCTTTCTCATGAAATGAAATGTTATTTGCAATGCAGAAGACAGAGTTTCATGTCTTAGAGCTTTTTTACAGAGCACTTTATGTTAGAGCTTAAATGCACAGAATCACCAATGTAGAGCTTCTAAGAACACTATTTCTGTGCAACTGAGCAAACTGATAGAATGCAAGGCCACAGATGCTGAAAAGTTTCTTTCTCAGTGAGAGAAAGTTGCTTCATGCAATTGTTTTAAGAGTACATGAAAGATGTTTCTTTGTCATGATAGCACATGTTATTTGCAATGCAGATGCCAGATTTTCATTTGTTAAAGCTTTTTGCAGCGCAAAATGATGTTAAAGCTTAAATACACAGAATCACATGTTTAGAGTTTATAAGAACACCAATCCTGTGCAACTAAGCAAATTGAGAGAATGCAAGGCCACATATAGTGAAAAACTTCTTTCTCAGTGAGAGAAAGTTGCTTCATGCAATTGTTTTAAGAGTACATGAAAGATGTTTCTTTGTCATGATAGCACATGTTATTTGCAATGCAGATGCCAGATTTTCATTTGTTAAAGCTTTTTGCAGCGCAAAATGATGTTAAAGCTTAAATACACAGAATCACATGTTTAGAGTTTATAAGAACACCAATCCTGTGCAACTAAGCAAATTGAGAGAATGCAAGGCCACATATAGTGAAAAACTTCTTTCTCAGTGAGAGAAAGGTGCTAAATGCAATTTTAAGAGAAAAGCTCAAGTACATGAAAGATGGTCCTTTCTCATGAAATTAAATGTTATTTGCAATGCACAAGACAGATTTTCATGTGTTAGAGCTTTTTTTTTGTAGAGCAAGCTATGTTAGAGCTTCAATGCACTGAATCACTAGTTTAGAGCTTCTAAGAGCACTGATGGTTGTTTTATTGAATCTAAGCAAGTGGAGAGAATGCAAGGCCACACATACTGAAAAGCATCTTTCTCATTGAGAGAAGCTTGCTTATTGCAATTTTAAAAGAAAAGCTCAAGTACATGAAAGATGTTTCTTTCTCATGAAATTAAATGTTATATGCAATGCAGAAGACAGATTCTCATGTGTTAGAGCTTTTTTGCAGAGCAAGTTATTTTAGCGCTTCAATGCACTGAATCAATAGTTTAGAGCTTCTAAGAACACTATTTCTGTGCAACTGAGCAAATTGATAGAATGCAAGCCCACAGATGCTGAAAAGCTTCTTTCTCAGTGAGAGAAAGTTGCTAAATGCAATTTTAAGAGTAAAGCTCAAGTACATAAAAGATGTTTTTTTCCCATGAGACGAAGTGTTATTTGCAATGCAGAAGACAGAATTTCATGTGTTAGAGCTTTTTTACAGAGCAAGTTATGTTAGAGCTTCAATGCATAGAATCACTAATTTAGAGCTTCTAAGAGCACTGATGCTTGTGTTAGTGCAACTAAGCAAGTGGAGAGAGTGCAAGGTCACAGATGCTGAAAAGCTTCTTTCTCAGTGAGAGAAACTTGCTTAGTGCAATTTTAAGAGAAAAGCTCAAGTACATGAAAGATGTTTCTTTCTCATGAAATTAAATGTTATTTGCAATGCAGAAGACAGATTCTCATGTGTTAGAGCTTGTTCTGCAGAGCAAGTTATTTTAGCGCTTCAATGCACTGAAGCAATAGTTTAGAGCTTCTAAGAACACTATTTCTGTGTAACTGAACAAACTGATAGAATGCAAGGCCACAGATGCTGAAAAGCTTCTTTCTCAGTGAGAGAAAGTTGCTAAATATAATTTTAAGAGTTAAGCTCAAGTACATGTAAGATGTTTCTTTCTCATGAAATGAAGTGTTATTTGCAATGCAGAAGACAGAGTTTCATGTGTTAGAGCTTTTTTACAGAGCAAGTTATATTAGAGCGTAAATGCACAGAATCTCCAATGTAGAGCTTCTAAGAACACTATATCTGTGCAACTGAGCAAACTGATAGAATGCAAGGCCACAGATGCTGAAAAGCTTCTTTCTCAGTGAGAGAAAGTTGCTAAATGCAATTTTAAGAGTAAATCTCAAGTACATGAAAGATGTTTCTTTCTCATGAAATGAAATGTTATTTGCAATGCAGAAGACAGAGTTTCATGTCTTAGAGCTTTTTTACAGAGCACTTTATGTTAGAGCTTAAATGCACAGAATCACCAATGTAGAGCTTCTAAGAACACTATTTCTGTGCAACTGAGCAAACTGATAGAATGCAAGGCCACAGATGCTGAAAAGTTTCTTTCTCAGTGAGAGAAAGTTGCTTCATGCAATTGTTTTAAGAGTACATGAAAGATGTTTCTTTGTCATGATAGCACATGTTATTTGCAATGCAGATGCCAGATTTTCATTTGTTAAAGCTTTTTGCAGCGCAAAATGATGTTAAAGCTTAAATACACAGAATCACATGTTTAGAGTTTATAAGAACACCAATCCTGTGCAACTAAGCAAATTGAGAGAATGCAAGGCCACATATAGTGAAAAACTTCTTTCTCAGTGAGAGAAAGTTGCTAAATGCAATTTTAAGAGAAAAGCTCAAGTACATGAAAGATGGTCCTTTCTCATGAAATTAAATTTTATTTGCAATGCACAAGACAGATTTTCATGTGTTAGAGCTTTTTTTGTAGAGCAAGCTATGTTAGAGCTTCAATGCATAGAATCACTAATTTAGAGCTTCTAAGAGCACTGATGCTTGTGTTAGTGCAACTAAGCAAGTGGAGAGAGTGCAAGGTCACAGATGCTGAAAAGCTTCTTTCTCAGTGAGAGAAACTTGCTTAGTGCAATTTTAAGAGAAAAGCTCAAGTACATGAAAGATGTTTCTTTCTCATGAAATTAAATGTTATTTGCAATGCAGAAGACAGATTCTCATGTGTTAGAGCTTTTTTTGCAGAGCAAGTTATTTTAGCGCTTCAATGCACTGAATCAATAGTTTAGAGCTTCTAAGAACACTATTTCTGTGTAACTGAGCAAACAGATAGAATGCAAGGCCACAGATGCTGAAAAGCTTCTTTCTCAGTGAGAGAAAGTTGCTAAATATAATTTTAAGAGTTAAGCTCAAGTACATGTAAGATGTTTCTTTCTCATGAAATGAAGTGTTATTTGCAATGCAGAAGACAGAGTTACATGTGTTAGAGCTTTTTTACAGAGCAAGTTATATTAGAGCGTAAATGTACAGAATCTCCAATGTAGAGCTTCTAAGAACACTATATCTGTGCAACTGAGCAAACTGATAGAATGCAAGAACACAGATGCTGAAAAGCTTCTTTCTCAGTGAGAGAAAGTTGCTAAATGCAATTTTAAGAGTAAATATCAAGTACATGAAAGATGTTTCTTTCTCATGAAATGAAATGTTATTTGCAATGCAGAAGACAGAGTTTCCTGTCTTAGAGCTTTTTTACAGAGCACTTTATGTTAGAGCTGAAATGCACAGAATCACCAATGTAGAGCTTCTAAGAACACTATTTCTGTGTAACTGAGCAAACTGATAGAATGCAAGGACACAGATGGTGAAAAGTTTCTTTCTCAGTGAGAGAAAGCTGCTAAATGCAATTTTAAGAGTAAATCTCAAGTACATGAAAGATGTTTCTTTCTCATGAAATGAAGAGTTATTTGCAATGCAGAAGACAGAGTTTCATGTGTTCGAGCTTTTTTACAGAGCAAGTTATGTTAGAGCCTAAATGCACAGAATCACCAATTTAGAGCTTCTAAGAACACCATTTCTGTGCAACTGAGCAAATTGAGAGAATGCAAGGCCACACATACTGAAAAGCTTCTTTCTCAGTGAGAGAAAGTTGCTTCATGCAATTGTTTTAAGAGTACATGAAAGATGTTTCTTTGTCATGATAGCACATGTTATTTGCAATGCAGATGCCAGATTTTCATTTGTTAAAGCTTTTTGCAGCGCAAAATGATGTTAAAGCTTAAATACACAGAATCACATGTTTAGAGTTTATAAGAACACCAATCCTGTGCAACTAAGCAAATTGAGAGAATGCAAGGCCACATATAGTGAAAAACTTCTTTCTCAGTGAGAGAAAGTTGCTAAATGCAATTTTAAGAGAAAAGCTCAAGTACATGAAAGATGGTCCTTTCTCATGAAATTAAATTTTATTTGCAATGCACAAGACAGATTTTCATGTGTTAGAGCTTTTTTTGTAGAGCAAGCTATGTTAGAGCTTCAATGCATAGAATCACTAATTTAGAGCTTCTAAGAGCACTGATGCTTGTGTTAGTGCAACTAAGCAAGTGGAGAGAGTGCAAGGTCACAGATGCTGAAAAGCTTCTTTCTCAGTGAGAGAAACTTGCTTAGTGCAATTTTAAGAGAAAAGCTCAAGTACATGAAAGATGTTTCATTCTCATGAAATTAAATGTTATTTGCAATGCAGAAGACAGATTCTCATGTGTTAGAGCTTTTTTTGCAGAGCAAGTTATTTTAGCGCTTCAATGCACTGAATCAATAGTTTAGAGCTTCTAAGAACACTATTTCTGTGTAACTGAGCAAACAGATAGAATGCAAGGCCACAGATGCTGAAAAGCTTCTTTCTCAGTGAGAGAAAGTTGCTAAATATAATTTTAAGAGTTAATCTCAAGTACATGTAAGATGTTTCTTTCTCATGAAATGAAGTGTTATTTGCAATGCAGAAGACAGAGTTTCATGTGTTAGAGCTTTTTTACAGAGCAAGTTATATTAGAGCGTAAATGTACAGAATCTCCAATGTAGAGCTTCTAAGAACACTATATCTGTGCAACTGAGCAAACTGATAGAATGCAAGGCCACAGATGCTCAAAAGCTTCTTTCTCAGTGAGAGAAAGTTGCTAAATGCAATTTTAAGAGTAAATCTCAAGTACATGAAAGATGTTTCTTTCTCATGAAATGAAATATTATTTGCAATGCAGAAGACAGAGTTTCATGTCTTAGAGCTTTTTTACAGAGCACTTTATGTTAGAGCTTAAATGCACTGAATCACCAATGTAGAGCTTCTAAGAACACTATTTCTGTGCAACTGAGCAAACTGATAGAATGCAAGAACACAGATGCTGAAAAGCTTCTTTCTCAGTGAGAGAAAGTTGCTAAATGCAATTTTAAGAGTAAATCTCAAGTACATGAAAGATGTTTCTTTCTCATGAAATGAAATGTTATTTGCAATGCAGAAGACAGAGTTTCATGTCTTAGAGCTTTTTTACAGAGCACTTTATGTTAGAGCTGAAATGCACAGAATCACCAATGTAGAGCTTCTAAGAACACTATTTCTGTGTAACTGAGCAAACTGATAGAATGCAAGGCCACAGATGGTGAAAAGTTTCTTTCTCAGTGAGAGAAAGTTGCTAAATGCAATTTTAAGAGTAAATCTCAAGTACATGAAAGATGTTTCTTTCTCATGAAATGAAATGTTATTTGCAATGCAGAAGACAGAGTTTCATGTCTTAGAGCTTTTTTACAGAGCACATTATGTTAGAGCTTAAATGCACTGAATCACCAATGTAGAGCTTCTAAGAACACTATTTCTGTGCAACTGAGCAAACTGATAGAATGCAAGAACACAGATGCTGAAAAGCTTCTTTCTCAGTGAGAGAAAGTTGCTAAATGCAATTTTAAGAGTAAATATCAAGTACATGAAAGATATTTCTTTCTCATGAAATGAAATGTTATTTGCAATGCAGAAGACAGAGTTTCATGTCTTAGAGCTTTTTTACAGAGCACTTTATGTTAGAGCTGAAATGCACAGAATCACCAATGTAGAGCTTCTAAGAACACTATTTCTGTGTAACTGAGCAAACTGATAGAATGCAAGGCCACAGATGGTGAAAAGTTTCTTTCTCAGTGAGAGAAAGTTGCTAAATGCAATTTTAAGAGTAAATCTCAAGTACATGAAAGATGTTTCTTTCTCATGAAATGAAGAGTTATTTGCAATGCAGAAGACAGAGTTTCATGTGTTCGAGCTTTTTTACAGAGCAAGTTATGTTAGAGCCTAAATGCACAGAATCACCAATTTAGAGCTTCTAAGAACACCATTTCTGTGCAACTGAGCAAATTGAGAGAATGCAAGGCCACACATACTGAAAAGCTTCTTTCTCAGTGAGAGAAAGTTGCTTCATGCAATTGTTTTAAGAGTACATGAAAGATGTTTCTTTGTCATGATAGCACATGTTATTTGCAATGCAGATGCCAGATTTTCATTTGTTAAAGCTTTTTGCAGCGCAAAATGATGTTAAAGCTTAAATACACAGAATCACATGTTTAGAGTTTATAAGAACACCAATCCTGTGCAACTAAGCAAATTGAGAGAATGCAAGGCCACATATAGTGAAAAACTTCTTTCTCAGTGAGAGAAAGGTGCTAAATGCAATTTTAAGAGAAAAGCTCAAGTACATGAAAGATGGTCCTTTCTCATGAAATTAAATGTTATTTGCAATGCACAAGACAGATTTTCATGTGTTAGAGCTTTTTTTTTGTAGAGCAAGCTATGTTAGAGCTTCAATGCACTGAATCACTAGTTTAGAGCTTCTAAGAGCACTGATGGTTGTTTTATTGAATCTAAGCAAGTGGAGAGAATGCAAGGCCACACACACTGAAAAGCTTCTTTCTCATTGAGAGAAACTTGCTTAGTGCAATTTTAAGAGAAAAGCTCAAGTACATGAAAGATGTTTCTTTCTCATGAAATTAAATGTTATTTGCAATGCAGAAGACAGATTCTCATGTGTTAGAGCTTTTTTTGCAGAGCAAGTTATTTTAGCGCTTCAATGCACTGAATCAATAGTTTAGAGCTTCTAAGAACACTATTTCTGTGTAACTGAGCAAACAGATAGAATGCAAGGCCACAGATGCTGAAAAGCTTCTTTCTCAGTGAGAGAAAGTTGCTAAATATAATTTTAAGAGTTAAGCTCAAGTACATGTAAGATGTTTCTTTCTCATGAAATGAAGTGTTATTTGCAATGCAGAAGACAGAGTTACATGTGTTAGAGCTTTTTTACAGAGCAAGTTATATTAGAGCGTAAATGTACAGAATCTCCAATGTAGAGCTTCTAAGAACACTATATCTGTGCAACTGAGCAAACTGATAGAATGCAAGAACACAGATGCTGAAAAGCTTCTTTCTCAGTGAGAGAAAGTTGCTAAATGCAATTTTAAGAGTAAATATCAAGTACATGAAAGATGTTTCTTTCTCATGAAATGAAATGTTATTTGCAATGCAGAAGACAGAGTTTCCTGTCTTAGAGCTTTTTTACAGAGCACTTTATGTTAGAGCTGAAATGCACAGAATCACCAATGTAGAGCTTCTAAGAACACTATTTCTGTGTAACTGAGCAAACTGATAGAATGCAAGGACACAGATGGTGAAAAGTTTCTTTCTCAGTGAGAGAAAGCTGCTAAATGCAATTTTAAGAGTAAATCTCAAGTACATGAAAGATGTTTCTTTCTCATGAAATGAAGAGTTATTTGCAATGCAGAAGACAGAGTTTCATGTGTTCGAGCTTTTTTACAGAGCAAGTTATGTTAGAGCCTAAATGCACAGAATCACCAATTTAGAGCTTCTAAGAACACCATTTCTGTGCAACTGAGCAAATTGAGAGAATGCAAGGCCACACATACTGAAAAGCTTCTTTCTCAGTGAGAGAAAGTTGCTTCATGCAATTGTTTTAAGAGTACATGAAAGATGTTTCTTTGTCATGATAGCACATGTTATTTGCAATGCAGATGCCAGATTTTCATTTGTTAAAGCTTTTTGCAGCGCAAAATGATGTTAAAGCTTAAATACACAGAATCACATGTTTAGAGTTTATAAGAACACCAATCCTGTGCAACTAAGCAAATTGAGAGAATGCAAGGCCACATATAGTGAAAAACTTCTTTCTCAGTGAGAGAAAGTTGCTAAATGCAATTTTAAGAGAAAAGCTCAAGTACATGAAAGATGGTCCTTTCTCATGAAATTAAATTTTATTTGCAATGCACAAGACAGATTTTCATGTGTTAGAGCTTTTTTTGTAGAGCAAGCTATGTTAGAGCTTCAATGCATAGAATCACTAATTTAGAGCTTCTAAGAGCACTGATGCTTGTGTTAGTGCAACTAAGCAAGTGGAGAGAGTGCAAGGTCACAGATGCTGAAAAGCTTCTTTCTCAGTGAGAGAAACTTGCTTAGTGCAATTTTAAGAGAAAAGCTCAAGTACATGAAAGATGTTTCATTCTCATGAAATTAAATGTTATTTGCAATGCAGAAGACAGATTCTCATGTGTTAGAGCTTTTTTTGCAGAGCAAGTTATTTTAGCGCTTCAATGCACTGAATCAATAGTTTAGAGCTTCTAAGAACACTATTTCTGTGTAACTGAGCAAACAGATAGAATGCAAGGCCACAGATGCTGAAAAGCTTCTTTCTCAGTGAGAGAAAGTTGCTAAATATAATTTTAAGAGTTAAGCTCAAGTACATGTAAGATGTTTCTTTCTCATGAAATGAAGTGTTATTTGCAATGCAGAAGACAGAGTTTCATGTGTTAGAGCTTTTTTACAGAGCAAGTTATATTAGAGCGTAAATGTACAGAATCTCCAATGTAGAGCTTCTAAGAACACTATATCTGTGCAACTGAGCAAACTGATAGAATGCAAGGCCACAGATGCTCAAAAGCTTCTTTCTCAGTGAGAGAAAGTTGCTAAATGCAATTTTAAGAGTAAATCTCAAGTACATGAAAGATGTTTCTTTCTCATGAAATGAAATGTTATTTGCAATGCAGAAGACAGAGTTTCATGTCTTAGAGCTTTTTTACAGAGCACATTATGTTAGAGCTTAAATGCACTGAATCACCAATGTAGAGCTTCTAAGAACACTATTTCTGTGCAACTGAGCAAACTGATAGAATGCAAGAACACAGATGCTGAAAAGCTTCTTTCTCAGTGAGAGAAAGTTGCTAAATGCAATTTTAAGAGTAAATATCAAGTACATGAAAGATATTTCTTTCTCATGAAATGAAATGTTATTTGCAATGCAGAAGACAGAGTTTCATGTCTTAGAGCTTTTTTACAGAGCACTTTATGTTAGAGCTGAAATGCACAGAATCACCAATGTAGAGCTTCTAAGAACACTATTTCTGTGTAACTGAGCAAACTGATAGAATGCAAGGCCACAGATGGTGAAAAGTTTCTTTCTCAGTGAGAGAAAGTTGCTAAATGCAATTTTAAGAGTAAATCTCAAGTACATGAAAGATGTTTCTTTCTCATGAAATGAAGAGTTATTTGCAATGCAGAAGACAGAGTTTCATGTGTTCGAGCTTTTTTACAGAGCAAGTTATGTTAGAGCCTAAATGCACAGAATCACCAATTTAGAGCTTCTAAGAACACCATTTCTGTGCAACTGAGCAAATTGAGAGAATGCAAGGCCACACATACTGAAAAGCTTCTTTCTCAGTGAGAGAAAGTTGCTTCATGCAATTGTTTTAAGAGTACATGAAAGATGTTTCTTTGTCATGATAGCACATGTTATTTGCAATGCAGATGCCAGATTTTCATTTGTTAAAGCTTTTTGCAGCGCAAAATGATGTTAAAGCTTAAATACACAGAATCACATGTTTAGAGTTTATAAGAACACCAATCCTGTGCAACTAAGCAAATTGAGAGAATGCAAGGCCACATATAGTGAAAAACTTCTTTCTCAGTGAGAGAAAGGTGCTAAATGCAATTTTAAGAGAAAAGCTCAAGTACATGAAAGATGGTCCTTTCTCATGAAATTAAATGTTATTTGCAATGCACAAGACAGATTTTCATGTGTTAGAGCTTTTTTTTTGTAGAGCAAGCTATGTTAGAGCTTCAATGCACTGAATCACTAGTTTAGAGCTTCTAAGAGCACTGATGGTTGTTTTATTGAATCTAAGCAAGTGGAGAGAATGCAAGGCCACACATACTGAAAAGCTTCTTTCTCATTGAGAGAAGCTTGCTTATTGCAATTTTAAAAGAAAAGCTCAAGTACATGAAAGATGTTTCTTTCTCATGAAATTAAATGTTATATGCAATGCAGAAGACAGATTCTCATGTGTTAGAGCTTTTTTGCAGAGCAAGTTATTTTAGCGCTTCAATGCACTGAATCAATAGTTTAGAGCTTCTAAGAACACTATTTCTGTGCAACTTGGCAAATTGATAGAATGCAAGCCCACAGATGCTGAAAAGCTTCTTTCTCAGTGAGAGAAAGTTGCTAAATGCAATTTTAAGAGTAAAGCTCAAGTACATAAAAGATGTTTTTTTCCCATGAGACGAAGTGTTATTTGCAATGCAGAAGACAGAATTTCATGTGTTAGAGCTTTTTTACAAAGCAAGTTATGTTAGAGCTTCAATGCATAGAATCACTAATTTAGAGCTTCTAAGAGCACTGATGCTTGTGTTAGTGCAACTAAGCAAGTGGAGAGAGTGCAAGGTCACAGATGCTGAAAAGCTTCTTTCTCAGTGAGAGAAACTTGCTTAGTGCAATTTTAAGAGAAAAGCTCACGTACATGAAAGATGTTTCTTTCTCATGAAATTAAATGTTATTTGCAATGCAGAAGACAGATTCTCATGTGTTAGAGCTTGTTTTGCAGAGCAAGTTATTTTAGCGCTTCAATGCACTGAATCAATAGTTTAGAGCTTCTAAGAACACTATTTCTGTGTAACTGAACAAACTGATAGAATGCAAGGCCACAGATGCTGAAAAGCTTCTTTCTCAGTGAGAGAAAGTTGCTAAATGCAATTTTAAGAGTAAATCTCAAGTACATGAAAGATGTTTCTTTCTCATGAAATGAAATGTTATTTGCAATGCAGAAGACAGAGTTTCATGTCTTAGAGCTTTTTTACAGAGCACTTTATGTTAGAGCTTAAATGCACAGAATCACCAATGTAGAGCTTCTAAGAACACTATTTCTGTGCAACTGAGCAAACTGATAGAATGCAAGGCCACAGATGCTGAAAAGTTTCTTTCTCAGTGAGAGAAAGTTGCTTCATGCAATTGTTTTAAGAGTACATGAAAGATGTTTCTTTGTCATGATAGCACATGTTATTTGCAATGCAGATGCCAGATTTTCATTTGTTAAAGCTTTTTGCAGCGCAAAATGATGTTAAAGCTTAAATACACAGAATCACATGTTTAGAGTTTATAAGAACACCAATCCTGTGCAACTAAGCAAATTGAGAGAATGCAAGGCCACATATAGTGAAAAACCTCTTTCTCAGTGAGAGAAAGGTGCTAAATGCAATTTTAAGAGAAAAGCTCAAGTACATGAAAGATGGTCCTTTCTCATGAAATTAAATGTTATTTGCAATGCACAAGACAGATTTTCATGTGTTAGAGCTTTTTTTTTGTAGAGCAAGCTATGTTAGAGCTTCAATGCACTGAATCACTAGTTTAGAGCTTCTAAGAGCACTGATGGTTGTTTTATTGAATCTAAGCAAGTGGAGAGAATGCAAGGCCACACATACTGAAAAGCATCTTTCTCATTGAGAGAAGCTTGCTTATTGCAATTTTAAAAGAAAAGCTCAAGTACATGAAAGATGTTTCTTTCTCATGAAATTAAATGTTATATGCAATGCAGAAGACAGATTCTCATGTGTTAGAGCTTTTTTGCAGAGCAAGTTATTTTAGCGCTTCAATGCACTGAATCAATAGTTTAGAGCTTCTAAGAACACTATTTCTGTGCAACTGAGCAAATTGATAGAATGCAAGCCCACAGATGCTGAAAAGCTTCTTTCTCAGTGAGAGAAAGTTGCTAAATGCAATTTTAAGAGTAAAGCTCAAGTACATAAAAGATGTTTTTTTCCCATGAGACGAAGTGTTATTTGCAATGCAGAAGACAGAATTTCATGTGTTAGAGCTTTTTTACAGAGCAAGTTATGTTAGAGCTTCAATGCATAGAATCACTAATTTAGAGCTTCTAAGAGCACTGATGCTTGTGTTAGTGCAACTAAGCAAGTGGAGAGAGTGCAAGGTCACAGATGCTGAAAAGCTTCTTTCTCAGTGAGAGAAACTTGCTTAGTGCAATTTTAAGAGAAAAGCTCAAGTACATGAAAGATGTTTCTTTCTCATGAAATTAAATGTTATTTGCAATGCAGAAGACAGATTCTCATGTGTTAGAGCTTGTTTTGCAGAGCAAGTTATTTTAGCGCTTCAATGCACTGAAGCAATAGTTTAGAGCTTCTAAGAACACTATTTCTGTGTAACTGAACAAACTGATAGAATGCAAGGCCACAGATGCTGAAAAGCTTCTTTCTCAGTGAGAGAAAGTTGCTAAATATAATTTTAAGAGTTAAGCTCAAGTACATGTAAGATGTTTCTTTCTCATGAAATGAAGTGTTATTTGCAATGCAGAAGACAGAGTTTCATGTGTTAGAGCTTTTTTACAGAGCAAGTTATATTAGAGCGTAAATGCACAGAATCTCCAATGTAGAGCTTCTAAGAACACTATATCTGTGCAACTGAGCAAACTGATAGAATGCAAGGCCACAGATGCTGAAAAGCTTCTTTCTCAGTGAGAGAAAGTTGCTAAATGCAATTTTAAGAGTAAATCTCAAGTACATGAAAGATGTTTCTTTCTCATGAAATGAAATGTTATTTGCAATGCAGAAGACAGAGTTTCATGTCTTAGAGCTTTTTTACAGAGCACTTTATGTTAGAGCTTAAATGCACAGAATCACCAATGTAGAGCTTCTAAGAACACTATTTCTGTGCAACTGAGCAAACTGATAGAATGCAAGGCCACAGATGCTGAAAAGTTTCTTTCTCAGTGAGAGAAAGTTGCTTCATGCAATTGTTTTAAGAGTACATGAAAGATGTTTCTTTGTCATGATAGCACATGTTATTTGCAATGCAGATGCCAGATTTTCATTTGTTAAAGCTTTTTGCAGCGCAAAATGATGTTAAAGCTTAAATACACAGAATCACATGTTTAGAGTTTATAAGAACACCAATCCTGTGCAACTAAGCAAATTGAGAGAATGCAAGGCCACATATAGTGAAAAACTTCTTTCTCAGTGAGAGAAAGTTGCTAAATGCAATTTTAAGAGAAAAGCTCAAGTACATGAAAGATGGTCCTTTCTCATGAAATTAAATTTTATTTGCAATGCACAAGACAGATTTTCATGTGTTAGAGCTTTTTTTGTAGAGCAAGCTATGTTAGAGCTTCAATGCATAGAATCACTAATTTAGAGCTTCTAAGAGCACTGATGCTTGTGTTAGTGCAACTAAGCAAGTGGAGAGAGTGCAAGGTCACAGATGCTGAAAAGCTTCTTTCTCAGTGAGAGAAACTTGCTTAGTGCAATTTTAAGAGAAAAGCTCAAGTACATGAAAGATGTTTCTTTCTCATGAAATTAAATGTTATTTGCAATGCAGAAGACAGATTCTCATGTGTTAGAGCTTTTTTTGCAGAGCAAGTTATTTTAGCGCTTCAATGCACTGAATCAATAGTTTAGAGCTTCTAAGAACACTATTTCTGTGTAACTGAGCAAACAGATAGAATGCAAGGCCACAGATGCTGAAAAGCTTCTTTCTCAGTGAGAGAAAGTTGCTAAATATAATTTTAAGAGTTAAGCTCAAGTACATGTAAGATGTTTCTTTCTCATGAAATGAAGTGTTATTTGCAATGCAGAAGACAGAGTTACATGTGTTAGAGCTTTTTTACAGAGCAAGTTATATTAGAGCGTAAATGTACAGAATCTCCAATGTAGAGCTTCTAAGAACACTATATCTGTGCAACTGAGCAAACTGATAGAATGCAAGAACACAGATGCTGAAAAGCTTCTTTCTCAGTGAGAGAAAGTTGCTAAATGCAATTTTAAGAGTAAATATCAAGTACATGAAAGATGTTTCTTTCTCATGAAATGAAATGTTATTTGCAATGCAGAAGACAGAGTTTCCTGTCTTAGAGCTTTTTTACAGAGCACTTTATGTTAGAGCTGAAATGCACAGAATCACCAATGTAGAGCTTCTAAGAACACTATTTCTGTGTAACTGAGCAAACTGATAGAATGCAAGGACACAGATGGTGAAAAGTTTCTTTCTCAGTGAGAGAAAGCTGCTAAATGCAATTTTAAGAGTAAATCTCAAGTACATGAAAGATGTTTCTTTCTCATGAAATGAAGAGTTATTTGCAATGCAGAAGACAGAGTTTCATGTGTTCGAGCTTTTTTACAGAGCAAGTTATGTTAGAGCCTAAATGCACAGAATCACCAATTTAGAGCTTCTAAGAACACCATTTCTGTGCAACTGAGCAAATTGAGAGAATGCAAGGCCACACATACTGAAAAGCTTCTTTCTCAGTGAGAGAAAGTTGCTTCATGCAATTGTTTTAAGAGTACATGAAAGATGTTTCTTTGTCATGATAGCACATGTTATTTGCAATGCAGATGCCAGATTTTCATTTGTTAAAGCTTTTTGCAGCGCAAAATGATGTTAAAGCTTAAATACACAGAATCACATGTTTAGAGTTTATAAGAACACCAATCCTGTGCAACTAAGCAAATTGAGAGAATGCAAGGCCACATATAGTGAAAAACTTCTTTCTCAGTGAGAGAAAGTTGCTAAATGCAATTTTAAGAGAAAAGCTCAAGTACATGAAAGATGGTCCTTTCTCATGAAATTAAATTTTATTTGCAATGCACAAGACAGATTTTCATGTGTTAGAGCTTTTTTTGTAGAGCAAGCTATGTTAGAGCTTCAATGCATAGAATCACTAATTTAGAGCTTCTAAGAGCACTGATGCTTGTGTTAGTGCAACTAAGCAAGTGGAGAGAGTGCAAGGTCACAGATGCTGAAAAGCTTCTTTCTCAGTGAGAGAAACTTGCTTAGTGCAATTTTAAGAGAAAAGCTCAAGTACATGAAAGATGTTTCATTCTCATGAAATTAAATGTTATTTGCAATGCAGAAGACAGATTCTCATGTGTTAGAGCTTTTTTTGCAGAGCAAGTTATTTTAGCGCTTCAATGCACTGAATCAATAGTTTAGAGCTTCTAAGAACACTATTTCTGTGTAACTGAGCAAACAGATAGAATGCAAGGCCACAGATGCTGAAAAGCTTCTTTCTCAGTGAGAGAAAGTTGCTAAATATAATTTTAAGAGTTAATCTCAAGTACATGTAAGATGTTTCTTTCTCATGAAATGAAGTGTTATTTGCAATGCAGAAGACAGAGTTTCATGTGTTAGAGCTTTTTTACAGAGCAAGTTATATTAGAGCGTAAATGTACAGAATCTCCAATGTAGAGCTTCTAAGAACACTATATCTGTGCAACTGAGCAAACTGATAGAATGCAAGGCCACAGATGCTCAAAAGCTTCTTTCTCAGTGAGAGAAAGTTGCTAAATGCAATTTTAAGAGTAAATCTCAAGTACATGAAAGATGTTTCTTTCTCATGAAATGAAATATTATTTGCAATGCAGAAGACAGAGTTTCATGTCTTAGAGCTTTTTTACAGAGCACTTTATGTTAGAGCTTAAATGCACTGAATCACCAATGTAGAGCTTCTAAGAACACTATTTCTGTGCAACTGAGCAAACTGATAGAATGCAAGAACACAGATGCTGAAAAGCTTCTTTCTCAGTGAGAGAAAGTTGCTAAATGCAATTTTAAGAGTAAATCTCAAGTACATGAAAGATGTTTCTTTCTCATGAAATGAAATGTTATTTGCAATGCAGAAGACAGAGTTTCATGTCTTAGAGCTTTTTTACAGAGCACTTTATGTTAGAGCTGAAATGCACAGAATCACCAATGTAGAGCTTCTAAGAACACTATTTCTGTGTAACTGAGCAAACTGATAGAATGCAAGGCCACAGATGGTGAAAAGTTTCTTTCTCAGTGAGAGAAAGTTGCTAAATGCAATTTTAAGAGTAAATCTCAAGTACATGAAAGATGTTTCTTTCTCATGAAATGAAATGTTATTTGCAATGCAGAAGACAGAGTTTCATGTCTTAGAGCTTTTTTACAGAGCACATTATGTTAGAGCTTAAATGCACTGAATCACCAATGTAGAGCTTCTAAGAACACTATTTCTGTGCAACTGAGCAAACTGATAGAATGCAAGAACACAGATGCTGAAAAGCTTCTTTCTCAGTGAGAGAAAGTTGCTAAATGCAATTTTAAGAGTAAATATCAAGTACATGAAAGATATTTCTTTCTCATGAAATGAAATGTTATTTGCAATGCAGAAGACAGAGTTTCATGTCTTAGAGCTTTTTTACAGAGCACTTTATGTTAGAGCTGAAATGCACAGAATCACCAATGTAGAGCTTCTAAGAACACTATTTCTGTGTAACTGAGCAAACTGATAGAATGCAAGGCCACAGATGGTGAAAAGTTTCTTTCTCAGTGAGAGAAAGTTGCTAAATGCAATTTTAAGAGTAAATCTCAAGTACATGAAAGATGTTTCTTTCTCATGAAATGAAGAGTTATTTGCAATGCAGAAGACAGAGTTTCATGTGTTCGAGCTTTTTTACAGAGCAAGTTATGTTAGAGCCTAAATGCACAGAATCACCAATTTAGAGCTTCTAAGAACACCATTTCTGTGCAACTGAGCAAATTGAGAGAATGCAAGGCCACACATACTGAAAAGCTTCTTTCTCAGTGAGAGAAAGTTGCTTCATGCAATTGTTTTAAGAGTACATGAAAGATGTTTCTTTGTCATGATAGCACATGTTATTTGCAATGCAGATGCCAGATTTTCATTTGTTAAAGCTTTTTGCAGCGCAAAATGATGTTAAAGCTTAAATACACAGAATCACATGTTTAGAGTTTATAAGAACACCAATCCTGTGCAACTAAGCAAATTGAGAGAATGCAAGGCCACATATAGTGAAAAACTTCTTTCTCAGTGAGAGAAAGGTGCTAAATGCAATTTTAAGAGAAAAGCTCAAGTACATGAAAGATGGTCCTTTCTCATGAAATTAAATGTTATTTGCAATGCACAAGACAGATTTTCATGTGTTAGAGCTTTTTTTTTGTAGAGCAAGCTATGTTAGAGCTTCAATGCACTGAATCACTAGTTTAGAGCTTCTAAGAGCACTGATGGTTGTTTTATTGAATCTAAGCAAGTGGAGAGAATGCAAGGCCACACACACTGAAAAGCTTCTTTCTCATTGAGAGAAACTTGCTTAGTGCAATTTTAAGAGAAAAGCTCAAGTACATGAAAGATGTTTCTTTCTCATGAAATTAAATGTTATTTGCAATGCAGAAGACAGATTCTCATGTGTTAGAGCTTTTTTTGCAGAGCAAGTTATTTTAGCGCTTCAATGCACTGAATCAATAGTTTAGAGCTTCTAAGAACACTATTTCTGTGTAACTGAGCAAACAGATAGAATGCAAGGCCACAGATGCTGAAAAGCTTCTTTCTCAGTGAGAGAAAGTTGCTAAATATAATTTTAAGAGTTAAGCTCAAGTACATGTAAGATGTTTCTTTCTCATGAAATGAAGTGTTATTTGCAATGCAGAAGACAGAGTTACATGTGTTAGAGCTTTTTTACAGAGCAAGTTATATTAGAGCGTAAATGTACAGAATCTCCAATGTAGAGCTTCTAAGAACACTATATCTGTGCAACTGAGCAAACTGATAGAATGCAAGAACACAGATGCTGAAAAGCTTCTTTCTCAGTGAGAGAAAGTTGCTAAATGCAATTTTAAGAGTAAATATCAAGTACATGAAAGATGTTTCTTTCTCATGAAATGAAATGTTATTTGCAATGCAGAAGACAGAGTTTCCTGTCTTAGAGCTTTTTTACAGAGCACTTTATGTTAGAGCTGAAATGCACAGAATCACCAATGTAGAGCTTCTAAGAACACTATTTCTGTGTAACTGAGCAAACTGATAGAATGCAAGGACACAGATGGTGAAAAGTTTCTTTCTCAGTGAGAGAAAGCTGCTAAATGCAATTTTAAGAGTAAATCTCAAGTACATGAAAGATGTTTCTTTCTCATGAAATGAAGAGTTATTTGCAATGCAGAAGACAGAGTTTCATGTGTTCGAGCTTTTTTACAGAGCAAGTTATGTTAGAGCCTAAATGCACAGAATCACCAATTTAGAGCTTCTAAGAACACCATTTCTGTGCAACTGAGCAAATTGAGAGAATGCAAGGCCACACATACTGAAAAGCTTCTTTCTCAGTGAGAGAAAGTTGCTTCATGCAATTGTTTTAAGAGTACATGAAAGATGTTTCTTTGTCATGATAGCACATGTTATTTGCAATGCAGATGCCAGATTTTCATTTGTTAAAGCTTTTTGCAGCGCAAAATGATGTTAAAGCTTAAATACACAGAATCACATGTTTAGAGTTTATAAGAACACCAATCCTGTGCAACTAAGCAAATTGAGAGAATGCAAGGCCACATATAGTGAAAAACTTCTTTCTCAGTGAGAGAAAGTTGCTAAATGCAATTTTAAGAGAAAAGCTCAAGTACATGAAAGATGGTCCTTTCTCATGAAATTAAATTTTATTTGCAATGCACAAGACAGATTTTCATGTGTTAGAGCTTTTTTTGTAGAGCAAGCTATGTTAGAGCTTCAATGCATAGAATCACTAATTTAGAGCTTCTAAGAGCACTGATGCTTGTGTTAGTGCAACTAAGCAAGTGGAGAGAGTGCAAGGTCACAGATGCTGAAAAGCTTCTTTCTCAGTGAGAGAAACTTGCTTAGTGCAATTTTAAGAGAAAAGCTCAAGTACATGAAAGATGTTTCATTCTCATGAAATTAAATGTTATTTGCAATGCAGAAGACAGATTCTCATGTGTTAGAGCTTTTTTTGCAGAGCAAGTTATTTTAGCGCTTCAATGCACTGAATCAATAGTTTAGAGCTTCTAAGAACACTATTTCTGTGTAACTGAGCAAACAGATAGAATGCAAGGCCACAGATGCTGAAAAGCTTCTTTCTCAGTGAGAGAAAGTTGCTAAATATAATTTTAAGAGTTAAGCTCAAGTACATGTAAGATGTTTCTTTCTCATGAAATGAAGTGTTATTTGCAATGCAGAAGACAGAGTTTCATGTGTTAGAGCTTTTTTACAGAGCAAGTTATATTAGAGCGTAAATGTACAGAATCTCCAATGTAGAGCTTCTAAGAACACTATATCTGTGCAACTGAGCAAACTGATAGAATGCAAGGCCACAGATGCTCAAAAGCTTCTTTCTCAGTGAGAGAAAGTTGCTAAATGCAATTTTAAGAGTAAATCTCAAGTACATGAAAGATGTTTCTTTCTCATGAAATGAAATATTATTTGCAATGCAGAAGACAGAGTTTCATGTCTTAGAGCTTTTTTACAGAGCACTTTATGTTAGAGCTTAAATGCACTGAATCACCAATGTAGAGCTTCTAAGAACACTATTTCTGTGCAACTGAGCAAACTGATAGAATGCAAGAACACAGATGCTGAAAAGCTTCTTTCTCAGTGAGAGAAAGTTGCTAAATGCAATTTTAAGAGTAAATCTCAAGTACATGAAAGATGTTTCTTTCTCATGAAATGAAATGTTATTTGCAATGCAGAAGACAGAGTTTCATGTCTTAGAGCTTTTTTACAGAGCACTTTATGTTAGAGCTGAAATGCACAGAATCACCAATGTAGAGCTTCTAAGAACACTATTTCTGTGTAACTGAGCAAACTGATAGAATGCAAGGCCACAGATGGTGAAAAGTTTCTTTCTCAGTGAGAGAAAGTTGCTAAATGCAATTTTAAGAGTAAATCTCAAGTACATGAAAGATGTTTCTTTCTCATGAAATGAAATGTTATTTGCAATGCAGAAGACAGAGTTTCATGTCTTAGAGCTTTTTTACAGAGCACATTATGTTAGAGCTTAAATGCACTGAATCACCAATGTAGAGCTTCTAAGAACACTATTTCTGTGCAACTGAGCAAACTGATAGAATGCAAGAACACAGATGCTGAAAAGCTTCTTTCTCAGTGAGAGAAAGTTGCTAAATGCAATTTTAAGAGTAAATATCAAGTACATGAAAGATATTTCTTTCTCATGAAATGAAATGTTATTTGCAATGCAGAAGACAGAGTTTCATGTCTTAGAGCTTTTTTACAGAGCACTTTATGTTAGAGCTGAAATGCACAGAATCACCAATGTAGAGCTTCTAAGAACACTATTTCTGTGTAACTGAGCAAACTGATAGAATGCAAGGCCACAGATGGTGAAAAGTTTCTTTCTCAGTGAGAGAAAGTTGCTAAATGCAATTTTAAGAGTAAATCTCAAGTACATGAAAGATGTTTCTTTCTCATGAAATGAAGAGTTATTTGCAATGCAGAAGACAGAGTTTCATGTGTTCGAGCTTTTTTACAGAGCAAGTTATGTTAGAGCCTAAATGCACAGAATCACCAATTTAGAGCTTCTAAGAACACCATTTCTGTGCAACTGAGCAAATTGAGAGAATGCAAGGCCACACATACTGAAAAGCTTCTTTCTCAGTGAGAGAAAGTTGCTTCATGCAATTGTTTTAAGAGTACATGAAAGATGTTTCTTTGTCATGATAGCACATGTTATTTGCAATGCAGATGCCAGATTTTCATTTGTTAAAGCTTTTTGCAGCGCAAAATGATGTTAAAGCTTAAATACACAGAATCACATGTTTAGAGTTTATAAGAACACCAATCCTGTGCAACTAAGCAAATTGAGAGAATGCAAGGCCACATATAGTGAAAAACTTCTTTCTCAGTGAGAGAAAGGTGCTAAATGCAATTTTAAGAGAAAAGCTCAAGTACATGAAAGATGGTCCTTTCTCATGAAATTAAATGTTATTTGCAATGCACAAGACAGATTTTTCATGTGTTAGAGCTTTTTTTTTGTAGAGCAAGCTATGTTAGAGCTTCAAT
The DNA here is from genome assembly GCA_039654775.1 of Spinibarbus caldwelli. NCBI lineage: Eukaryota > Metazoa > Chordata > Actinopteri > Cypriniformes > Cyprinidae > Spinibarbus > Spinibarbus caldwelli. Next base: position 25,293 of record JBCAMP010000293.1, read on the forward strand.
GCACTGAATCACTAGTTTAGAGCTTCTAAGAGCACTGATGGTTGTTTTATTGAATCTAAGCAAGTGGAGAGAATGCAAGGCCACACATACTGAAAAGCTTCTTTCTCATTGAGAGAAGCTTGCTTATTGCAATTTTAAAAGAAAAGCTCAAGTACATGAAAGATGTTTCTTTCTCATGAAATTAAATGTTATATGCAATGCAGAAGACAGATTCTCATGTGTTAGAGCTTTTTTGCAGAGCAAGTTATTTTAGCGCTTCAATGCACTGAATCAATAGTTTAGAGCTTCTAAGAACACTATTTCTGTGCAACTTGGCAAATTGATAGAATGCAAGCCCACAGATGCTGAAAAGCTTCTTTCTCAGTGAGAGAAAGTTGCTAAATGCAATTTTAAGAGTAAAGCTCAAGTACATAAAAGATGTTTTTTTCCCATGAGACGAAGTGTTATTTGCAATGCAGAAGACAGAATTTCATGTGTTAGAGCTTTTTTACAAAGCAAGTTATGTTAGAGCTTCAATGCATAGAATCACTAATTTAGAGCTTCTAAGAGCACTGATGCTTGTGTTAGTGCAACTAAGCAAGTGGAGAGAGTGCAAGGTCACAGATGCTGAAAAGCTTCTTTCTCAGTGAGAGAAACTTGCTTAGTGCAATTTTAAGAGAAAAGCTCACGTACATGAAAGATGTTTCTTTCTCATGAAATTAAATGTTATTTGCAATGCAGAAGACAGATTCTCATGCTTGTTTTGCAGAGCAAGTTATTTTAGCGCTTCAATGCACTGAATCAATAGTTTAGAGCTTCTAAGAACACTATTTCTGTGTAACTGAACAAACTGATAGAATGCAAGGCCACAGATGCTGAAAAGTTTCTTTCTCAGTGAGAGAAAGTTGCTTCATGCAATTGTTTTAAGAGTACATGAAAGATGTTTCTTTGTCATGATAGCACATGTTATTTGCAATGCAGATGCCAGATTTTCATTTGTTAAAGCTTTTTGCAGCGCAAAATGATGTTAAAGCTTAAATACACAGAATCACATGTTTAGAGTTTATAAGAACACCAATCCTGTGCAACTAAGCAAATTGAGAGAATGCAAGGCCACATATAGTGAAAAACTTCTTTCTCAGTGAGAGAAAGGTGCTAAATGCAATTTTAAGAGAAAAGCTCAAGTACATGAAAGATGGTCCTTTCTCATGAAATTAAATTTTATTTGCAATGCACAAGACAGATTTTCATGTGTTAGAGCTTTTTTTGTAGAGCAAGCTATGTTAGAGCTTCAATGCATAGAATCACTAATTTAGAGCTTCTAAGAGCACTGATGCTTGTGTTAGTGCAACTAAGCAAGTGGAGAGAGTGCAAGGTCACAGATGCTGAAAAGCTTCTTTCTCAGTGAGAGAAACTTGCTTAGTGCAATTTTAAGAGAAAAGCTCAAGTACATGAAAGATGTTTCTTTCTCATGAAATTAAATGTTATTTGCAATGCAGAAGACAGATTCTCATGTGTTAGAGCTTTTTTTGCAGAGCAAGTTATTTTAGCGCTTCAATGCACTGAATCAATAGTTTAGAGCTTCTAAGAACACTATTTCTGTGTAACTGAGCAAACAGATAGAATGCAAGGCCACAGATGCTGAAAAGCTTCTTTCTCAGTGAGAGAAAGTTGCTAAATATAATTTTAAGAGTTAAGCTCAAGTACATGTAAGATGTTTCTTTCTCATGAAATGAAGTGTTATTTGCAATGCAGAAGACAGAGTTACATGTGTTAGAGCTTTTTTACAGAGCAAGTTATATTAGAGCGTAAATGTACAGAATCTCCAATGTAGAGCTTCTAAGAACACTATATCTGTGCAACTGAGCAAACTGATAGAATGCAAGAACACAGATGCTGAAAAGCTTCTTTCTCAGTGAGAGAAAGTTGCTAAATGCAATTTTAAGAGTAAATATCAAGTACATGAAAGATGTTTCTTTCTCATGAAATGAAATGTTATTTGCAATGCAGAAGACAGAGTTTCCTGTCTTAGAGCTTTTTTACAGAGCACTTTATGTTAGAGCTGAAATGCACAGAATCACCAATGTAGAGCTTCTAAGAACACTATTTCTGTGTAACTGAGCAAACTGATAGAATGCAAGGACACAGATGGTGAAAAGTTTCTTTCTCAGTGAGAGAAAGCTGCTAAATGCAATTTTAAGAGTAAATCTCAAGTACATGAAAGATGTTTCTTTCTCATGAAATGAAGAGTTATTTGCAATGCAGAAGACAGAGTTTCATGTGTTCGAGCTTTTTTACAGAGCAAGTTATGTTAGAGCCTAAATGCACAGAATCACCAATTTAGAGCTTCTAAGAACACCATTTCTGTGCAACTGAGCAAATTGAGAGAATGCAAGGCCACACATACTGAAAAGCTTCTTTCTCAGTGAGAGAAAGTTGCTTCATGCAATTGTTTTAAGAGTACATGAAAGATGTTTCTTTGTCATGATAGCACATGTTATTTGCAATGCAGATGCCAGATTTTCATTTGTTAAAGCTTTTTGCAGCGCAAAATGATGTTAAAGCTTAAATACACAGAATCACATGTTTAGAGTTTATAAGAACACCAATCCTGTGCAACTAAGCAAATTGAGAGAATGCAAGGCCACATATAGTGAAAAACTTCTTTCTCAGTGAGAGAAAGTTGCTAAATGCAATTTTAAGAGAAAAGCTCAAGTACATGAAAGATGGTCCTTTCTCATGAAATTAAATTTTATTTGCAATGCACAAGACAGATTTTCATGTGTTAGAGCTTTTTTTGTAGAGCAAGCTATGTTAGAGCTTCAATGCATAGAATCACTAATTTAGAGCTTCTAAGAGCACTGATGCTTGTGTTAGTGCAACTAAGCAAGTGGAGAGAGTGCAAGGTCACAGATGCTGAAAAGCTTCTTTCTCAGTGAGAGAAACTTGCTTAGTGCAATTTTAAGAGAAAAGCTCAAGTACATGAAAGATGTTTCATTCTCATGAAATTAAATGTTATTTGCAATGCAGAAGACAGATTCTCATGTGTTAGAGCTTTTTTTGCAGAGCAACTTATTTTAGCGCTTCAATGCACTGAATCAATAGTTTAGAGCTTCTAAGAACACTATTTCTGTGTAACTGAGCAAACAGATAGAATGCAAGGCCACAGATGCTGAAAAGCTTCTTTCTCAGTGAGAGAAAGTTGCTAAATATAATTTTAAGAGTTAAGCTCAAGTACATGTAAGATGTTTCTTTCTCATGAAATGAAGTGTTATTTGCAATGCAGAAGACAGAGTTTCATGTGTTAGAGCTTTTTTACAGAGCAAGTTATATTAGAGCGTAAATGTACAGAATCTCCAATGTAGAGCTTCTAAGAACACTATATCTGTGCAACTGAGCAAACTGATAGAATGCAAGGCCACAGATGCTCAAAAGCTTCTTTCTCAGTGAGAGAAAGTTGCTAAATGCAATTTTAAGAGTAAATCTCAAGTACATGAAAGATGTTTCTTTCTCATGAAATGAAATATTATTTGCAATGCAGAAGACAGAGTTTCATGTCTTAGAGCTTTTTTACAGAGCACTTTATGTTAGAGCTTAAATGCACTGAATCACCAATGTAGAGCTTCTAAGAACACTATTTCTGTGCAACTGAGCAAACTGATAGAATGCAAGAACACAGATGCTGAAAAGCTTCTTTCTCAGTGAGAGAAAGTTGCTAAATGCAATTTTAAGAGTAAATCTCAAGTACATGAAAGATGTTTCTTTCTCATGAAATGAAATGTTATTTGCAATGCAGAAGACAGAGTTTCATGTCTTAGAGCTTTTTTACAGAGCACTTTATGTTAGAGCTGAAATGCACAGAATCACCAATGTAGAGCTTCTAAGAACACTATTTCTGTGTAACTGAGCAAACTGATAGAATGCAAGGCCACAGATGGTGAAAAGTTTCTTTCTCAGTGAGAGAAAGTTGCTAAATGCAATTTTAAGAGTAAATCTCAAGTACATGAAAGATGTTTCTTTCTCATGAAATGAAATGTTATTTGCAATGCAGAAGACAGAGTTTCATGTCTTAGAGCTTTTTTACAGAGCACTTTATGTTAGAGCTTAAATGCACTGAATCACCAATGTAGAGCTTCTAAGAACACTATTTCTGTGCAACTGAGCAAACTGATAGAATGCAAGAACACAGATGCTGAAAAGCTTCTTTCTCAGTGAGAGAAAGTTGCTAAATGCAATTTTAAGAGTAAATATCAAGTACATGAAAGATATTTCTTTCTCATGAAATGAAATGTTATTTGCAATGCAGAAGACAGAGTTTCATGTCTTAGAGCTTTTTTACAGAGCACTTTATGTTAGAGCTGAAATGCACAGAATCACCAATGTAGAGCTTCTAAGAACACTATTTCTGTGTAACTGAGCAAACTGATAGAATGCAAGGCCACAGATGGTGAAAAGTTTCTTTCTCAGTGAGAGAAAGTTGCTAAATGCAATTTTAAGAGTAAATCTCAAGTACATGAAAGATGTTTCTTTCTCATGAAATGAAGAGTTATTTGCAATGCAGAAGACAGAGTTTCATGTGTTCGAGCTTTTTTACAGAGCAAGTTATGTTAGAGCCTAAATGCACAGAATCACCAATTTAGAGCTTCTAAGAACACCATTTCTGTGCAACTGAGCAAATTGAGAGAATGCAAGGCCACACATACTGAAAAGCTTCTTTCTCAGTGAGAGAAAGTTGCTTCATGCAATTGTTTTAAGAGTACATGAAAGATGTTTCTTTGTCATGATAGCACATGTTATTTGCAATGCAGATGCCAGATTTTCATTTGTTAAAGCTTTTTGCAGCGCAAAATGATGTTAAAGCTTAAATACACAGAATCACATGTTTAGAGTTTATAAGAACACCAATCCTGTGCAACTAAGCAAATTGAGAGAATGCAAGGCCACATATAGTGAAAAACTTCTTTCTCAGTGAGAGAAAGTTGCTAAATGCAATTTTAAGAGAAAAGCTCAAGTACATGAAAGATGGTCCTTTCTCATGAAATTAAATTTTATTTGCAATGCACAAGACAGATTTTCATGTGTTAGAGCTTTTTTTGTAGAGCAAGCTATGTTAGAGCTTCAATGCATAGAATCACTAATTTAGAGCTTCTAAGAGCACTGATGCTTGTGTTAGTGCAACTAAGCAAGTGGAGAGAGTGCAAGGTCACAGATGCTGAAAAGCTTCTTTCTCAGTGAGAGAAACTTGCTTAGTGCAATTTTAAGAGAAAAGCTCAAGTACATGAAAGATGTTTCATTCTCATGAAATTAAATGTTATTTGCAATGCAGAAGACAGATTCTCATGTGTTAGAGCTTTTTTTGCAGAGCAAGTTATTTTAGCGCTTCAATGCACTGAATCAATAGTTTAGAGCTTCTAAGAACACTATTTCTGTGTAACTGAGCAAACAGATAGAATGCAAGGCCACAGATGCTGAAAAGCTTCTTTCTCAGTGAGAGAAACTTGCTTAGTGCAATTTTAAGAGTTAATCTCAAGTACATGTAAGATGTTTCTTTCTCATGAAATGAAGTGTTATTTGCAATGCAGAAGACAGAGTTTCATGTGTTAGAGCTTTTTTACAGAGCAAGTTATATTAGAGCGTAAATGTACAGAATCTCCAATGTAGAGCTTCTAAGAACACTATATCTGTGCAACTGAGCAAACTGATAGAATGCAAGAACACAGATGCTGAAAAGCTTCTTTCTCAGTGAGAGAAAGTTGCTAAATGCAATTTTAAGAGTAAATATCAAGTACATGAAAAATATTTCTTTCTCATGAAATGAAATGTTATTTGCAATGCAGAAGACAGAGTTTCATGTCTTAGAGCTTTTTTACAGAGCACTTTATGTTAGAGCTGAAATGCACAGAATCACCAATGTAGAGCTTCTAAGAACACTATTTCTGTGTAACTGAGCAAACTGATAGAATGCAAGGCCACAGATGGTGAAAAGTTTCTTTCTCAGTGAGAGAAAGTTGCTAAATGCAATTTTAAGAGTAAATCTCAAGTACATGAAAGATGTTTCTTTCTCATGAAATGAAGAGTTATTTGCAATGCAGAAGACAGAGTTTCATGTGTTCGAGCTTTTTTACAGAGCAAGTTATGTTAGAGCCTAAATGCACAGAATCACCAATTTAGAGCTTCTAAGAACACCATTTCTGTGCAACTGAGCAAATTGAGAGAATGCAAGGCCACACATACTGAAAAGCTTCTTTCTCAGTGAGAGAAAGTTGCTTCATGCAATTGTTTTAAGAGTACATGAAAGATGTTTCTTTGTCATGATAGCACATGTTATTTGCAATGCAGATGCCAGATTTTCATTTGTTAAAGCTTTTTGCAGCGCAAAATGATGTTAAAGCTTAAATACACAGAATCACATGTTTAGAGTTTATAAGAACACCAATCCTGTGCAACTAAGCAAATTGAGAGAATGCAAGGCCACATATAGTGAAAAACTTCTTTCTCAGTGAGAGAAAGGTGCTAAATGCAATTTTAAGAGAAAAGCTCAAGTACATGAAAGATGGTCCTTTCTCATGAAATTAAATGTTATTTGCAATGCACAAGACAGATTTTCATGTGTTAGAGCTTTTTTTTTGTAGAGCAAGCTATGTTAGAGCTTCAATGCACTGAATCACTAGTTTAGAGCTTCTAAGAGCACTGATGGTTGTTTTATTGAATCTAAGCAAGTGGAGAGAATGCAAGGCCACACATACTGAAAAGCTTCTTTCTCATTGAGAGAAGCTTGCTTATTGCAATTTTAAAAGAAAAGCTCAAGTACATGAAAGATGTTTCTTTCTCATGAAATTAAATGTTATATGCAATGCAGAAGACAGATTCTCATGTGTTAGAGCTTTTTTGCAGAGCAAGTTATTTTAGCGCTTCAATGCACTGAATCAATAGTTTAGAGCTTCTAAGAACACTATTTCTGTGCAACTGAGCAAATTGATAGAATGCAAGCCCACAGATGCTGAAAAGCTTCTTTCTCAGTGAGAGAAAGTTGCTAAATGCAATTTTAAGAGTAAAGCTCAAGTACATAAAAGATGTTTTTTTCCCATGAGACGAAGTGTTATTTGCAATGCAGAAGACAGAATTTCATGTGTTAGAGCTTTTTTACAAAGCAAGTTATGTTAGAGCTTCAATGCATAGAATCACTAATTTAGAGCTTCTAAGAGCACTGATGCTTGTGTTAGTGCAACTAAGCAAGTGGAGAGAGTGCAAGGTCACAGATGCTGAAAAGCTTCTTTCTCAGTGAGAGAAACTTGCTTAGTGCAATTTTAAGAGAAAAGCTCACGTACATGAAAGATGTTTCTTTCTCATGAAATTAAATGTTATTTGCAATGCAGAAGACAGATTCTCATGTGTTAGAGCTTGTTTTGCAGAGCAAGTTATTTTAGCGCTTCAATGCACTGAATCAATAGTTTAGAGCTTCTAAGAACACTATTTCTGTGTAACTGAACAAACTGATAGAATGCAAGGCCACAGATGCTGAAAAGCTTCTTTCTCAGTGAGAGAAAGTTGCTAAATGCAATTTTAAGAGTAAATCTCAAGTACATGAAAGATGTTTCTTTCTCATGAAATGAAATGTTATTTGCAATGCAGAAGACAGAGTTTCATGTCTTAGAGCTTTTTTACAGAGCACTTTATGTTAGAGCTTAAATGCACAGAATCACCAATGTAGAGCTTCTAAGAACACTATTTCTGTGCAACTGAGCAAACTGATAGAATGCAAGGCCACAGATGCTGAAAAGTTTCTTTCTCAGTGAGAGAAAGTTGCTTCATGCAATTGTTTTAAGAGTACATGAAAGATGTTTCTTTGTCATGATAGCACATGTTATTTGCAATGCAGATGCCAGATTTTCATTTGTTAAAGCTTTTTGCAGCGCAAAATGATGTTAAAGCTTAAATACACAGAATCACGTTTAGAGTTTATAAGAACACCAATCCTGTGCAACTAAGCAAATTGAGAGAATGCAAGGCCACATATAGTGAAAAACTTCTTTCTCAGTGAGAGAAAGTTGCTAAATGCAATTTTAAGAGAAAAGCTCAAGTACATGAAAGATGGTCCTTTCTCATGAAATTAAATTTTATTTGCAATGCACAAGACAGATTTTCATGTGTTAGAGCTTTTTTTGTAGAGCAAGCTATGTTAGAGCTTCAATGCATAGAATCACTAATTTAGAGCTTCTAAGAGCACTGATGCTTGTGTTAGTGCAACTAAGCAAGTGGAGAGAGTGCAAGGTCACAGATGCTGAAAAGCTTCTTTCTCAGTGAGAGAAACTTGCTTAGTGCAATTTTAAGAGAAAAGCTCAAGTACATGAAAGATGTTTCTTTCTCATGAAATTAAATGTTATTTGCAATGCAGAAGACAGATTCTCATGTGTTAGAGCTTTTTTTGCAGAGCAAGTTATTTTAGCGCTTCGATGCACTGAATCAATAGTTTAGAGCTTCTAAGAACACTATTTCTGTGTAACTGAGCAAACAGATAGAATGCAAGGCCACAGATGCTGAAAAGCTTCTTTCTCAGTGAGAGAAAGTTGCTAAATATAATTTTAAGAGTTAAGCTCAAGTACATGTAAGATGTTTCTTTCTCATGAAATGAAGTGTTATTTGCAATGCAGAAGACAGAGTTTCATGTGTTAGAGCTTTTTTACAGAGCAAGTTATATTAGAGCGTAAATGTACAGAATCTCCAATGTAGAGCTTCTAAGAACACTATATCTGTGCAACTGAGCAAACTGATAGAATGCAAGGCCACAGATGCTCAAAAGCTTCTTTCTCAGTGAGAGAAAGTTGCTAAATGCAATTTTAAGAGTAAATCTCAAGTACATGAAAGATGTTTCTTTCTCATGAAATGAAATATTATTTGCAATGCAGAAGACAGAGTTTCATGTCTTAGAGCTTTTTTACAGAGCACTTTATGTTAGAGCTTAAATGCACTGAATCACCAATGTAGAGCTTCTAAGAACACTATTTCTGTGCAACTGAGCAAACTGATAGAATGCAAGAACACAGATGCTGAAAAGCTTCTTTCTCAGTGAGAGAAAGTTGCTAAATGCAATTTTAAGAGTAAATCTCAAGTACATGAAAGATGTTTCTTTCTCATGAAATGAAATGTTATTTGCAATGCAGAAGACAGAGTTTCATGTCTTAGAGCTTTTTTACAGAGCACTTTATGTTAGAGCTGAAATGCACAGAATCACCAATGTAGAGCTTCTAAGAACACTATTTCTGTGTAACTGAGCAAACTGATAGAATGCAAGGCCACAGATGGTGAAAAGTTTCTTTCTCAGTGAGAGAAAGTTGCTAAATGCAATTTTAAGAGTAAATCTCAAGTACATGAAAGATGTTTCTTTCTCATGAAATGAAGAGTTATTTGCAATGCAGAAGACAGAGTTTCATGTGTTCGAGCTTTTTTACAGAGCAAGTTATGTTAGAGCCTAAATGCACAGAATCACCAATTTAGAGCTTCTAAGAACACCATTTCTGTGCAACTGAGCAAATTGAGAGAATGCAAGGCCACACATACTGAAAAGCTTCTTTCTCAGTGAGAGAAAGTTGCTTCATGCAATTGTTTTAAGAGTACATGAAAGATGTTTCTTTGTCATGATAGCACATGTTATTTGCAATGCAGATGCCAGATTTTCATTTGTTAAAGCTTTTTACAGCGCAAAATGATGTTAAAGCTTAAATACACAGAATCACATGTTTAGAGTTTATAAGAACACCAATCCTGTGCAACTAAGCAAATTGAGAGAATGCAAGGCCACATATAGTGAAAAACTTCTTTCTCAGTGAGAGAAAGTTGCTAAATGCAATTTTAAGAGAAAAGCTCAAGTACATGAAAGATGGTCCTTTCTCATGAAATTAAATTTTATTTGCAATGCACAAGACAGATTTTCATGTGTTAGAGCTTTTTTTGTAGAGCAAGCTATGTTAGAGCTTCAATGCATAGAATCACTAATTTAGAGCTTCTAAGAGCACTGATGCTTGTGCAAGTGGAGAGAGTGCAAGGTCACAGATGCTGAAAAGCTTCTTTCTCAGTGAGAGAAACTTGCTTAGTGCAATTTTAAGAGAAAAGCTCAAGTACATGAAAGATGTTTCATTCTCATGAAATTAAATGTTATTTGCAATGCAGAAGACAGATTCTCATGTGTTAGAGCTTTTTTTGCAGAGCAAGTTATTTTAGCGCTTCAATGCACTGAATCAATAGTTTAGAGCTTCTAAGAACACTATTTCTGTGTAACTGAGCAAACAGATAGAATGCAAGGCCACAGATGCTGAAAAGCTTCTTTCTCAGTGAGAGAAAGTTGCTAAATATAATTTTAAGAGTTAATCTCAAGTACATGTAAGATGTTTCTTTCTCATGAAATGAAGTGTTATTTGCAATGCAGAAGACAGAGTTTCATGTGTTAGAGCTTTTTTACAGAGCAAGTTATATTAGAGCGTAAATGTACAGAATCTCCAATGTAGAGCTTCTAAGAACACTATATCTGTGCAACTGAGCAAACTGATAGAATGCAAGGCCACAGATGCTCAAAAGCTTCTTTCTCAGTGAGAGAAAGTTGCTAAATGCAATTTTAAGAGTAAATCTCAAGTACATGAAAGATGTTTCTTTCTCATGAAATGAAATATTATTTGCAATGCAGAAGACAGAGTTTCATGTCTTAGAGCTTTTTTACAGAGCACTTTATGTTAGAGCTTAAATGCACTGAATCACCAATGTAGAGCTTCTAAGAACACTATTTCTGTGCAACTGAGCAAACTGATAGAATGCAAGAACACAGATGCTGAAAAGCTTCTTTCTCAGTGAGAGAAAGTTGCTAAATGCAATTTTAAGAGTAAATCTCAAGTACATGAAAGATGTTTCTTTCTCATGAAATGAAATGTTATTTGCAATGCAGAAGACAGAGTTTCATGTCTTAGAGCTTTTTTACAGAGCACTTTATGTTAGAGCTGAAATGCACAGAATCACCAATGTAGAGCTTCTAAGAACACTATTTCTGTGTAACTGAGCAAACTGATAGAATGCAAGGCCACAGATGGTGAAAAGTTTCTTTCTCAGTGAGAGAAAGTTGCTAAATGCAATTTTAAGAGTAAATCTCAAGTACATGAAAGATGTTTCTTTCTCATGAAATGAAATGTTATTTGCAATGCAGAAGACAGAGTTTCATGTCTTAGAGCTTTTTTACAGAGCACATTATGTTAGAGCTTAAATGCACTGAATCACCAATGTAGAGCTTCTAAGAACACTATTTCTGTGCAACTGAGCAAACTGATAGAATGCAAGAACACAGATGCTGAAAAGCTTCTTTCTCAGTGAGAGAAAGTTGCTAAATGCAATTTTAAGAGTAAATATCAAGTACATGAAAGATATTTCTTTCTCATGAAATGAAATGTTATTTGCAATGCAGAAGACAGAGTTTCATGTCTTAGAGCTTTTTTACAGAGCACTTTATGTTAGAGCTGAAATGCACAGAATCACCAATGTAGAGCTTCTAAGAACACTATTTCTGTGTAACTGAGCAAACTGATAGAATGCAAGGCCACAGATGGTGAAAAGTTTCTTTCTCAGTGAGAGAAAGTTGCTAAATGCAATTTTAAGAGTAAATCTCAAGTACATGAAAGATGTTTCTTTCTCATGAAATGAAGAGTTATTTGCAATGCAGAAGACAGAGTTTCATGTGTTCGAGCTTTTTTACTTAGCAAGTTATGTTAGAGCCTAAATGCACAGAATCACCAATTTAGAGCTTCTAAGAACACCATTTCTGTGCAACTGAGCAAATTGAGAGAATGCAAGGCCACACATACTGAAAAGCTTCTTTCTCAGTGAGAGAAAGTTGCTTCATGCAATTGTTTTAAGAGTACATGAAAGATGTTTCTTTGTCATGATAGCACATGTTATTTGCAATGCAGATGCCAGATTTTCATTTGTTAAAGCTTTTTGCAGCGCAAAATGATGTTAAAGCTTAAATACACAGAATCACATGTTTAGAGTTTATAAGAACACCAATCCTGTGCAACTAAGCAAATTGAGAGAATGCAAGGCCACATATAGTGAAAAACTTCTTTCTCAGTGAGAGAAAGGTGCTAAATGCAATTTTAAGAGAAAAGCTCAAGTACATGAAAGATGGTCCTTTCTCATGAAATTAAATGTTATTTGCAATGCACAAGACAGATTTTCATGTGTTAGAGCTTTTTTTTTTTGTAGAGCAAGCTATGTTAGAGCTTCAATGCACTGAATCACTAGTTTAGAGCTTCTAAGAGCACTGATGGTTGTTTTATTGAATCTAAGCAAGTGGAGAGAATGCAAGGCCACACATACTGAAAAGCTTCTTTCTCATTGAGAGAAGCTTGCTTATTGCAATTTTAAAAGAAAAGCTCAAGTACATGAAAGATGTTTCTTTCTCATGAAATTAAATGTTATATGCAATGCAGAAGACAGATTCTCATGTGTTAGAGCTTTTTTGCAGAGCAAGTTATTTTAGCGCTTCAATGCACTGAATCAATAGTTTAGAGCTTCTAAGAACACTATTTCTGTGCAACTGAGCAAATTGATAGAATGCAAGCCCACAGATGCTGAAAAGCTTCTTTCTCAGTGAGAGAAAGTTGCTAAATGCAATTTTAAGAGTAAAGCTCAAGTACATAAAAGATGTTTTTTTCCCATGAGACGAAGTGTTATTTGCAATGCAGAAGACAGAATTTCATGTGTTAGAGCTTTTTTACAAAGCAAGTTATGTTAGAGCTTCAATGCATAGAATCACTAATTTAGAGCTTCTAAGAGCACTGATGCTTGTGTTAGTGCAACTAAGCAAGTGGAGAGAGTGCAAGGTCACAGATGCTGAAAAGCTTCTTTCTCAGTGAGAGAAACTTGCTTAGTGCAATTTTAAGAGAAAAGCTCACGTACATGAAAGATGTTTCTTTCTCATGAAATTAAATGTTATTTGCAATGCAGAAGACAGATTCTCATGTGTTAGAGCTTGTTTTGCAGAGCAAGTTATTTTAGCGCTTCAATGCACTGAATCAATAGTTTAGAGCTTCTAAGAACACTATTTCTGTGTAACTGAACAAACTGATAGAATGCAAGGCCACAGATGCTGAAAAGCTTCTTTCTCAGTGAGAGAAAGTTGCTAAATGCAATTTTAAGAGTAAATCTCAAGTACATGAAAGATGTTTCTTTCTCATGAAATGAAATGTTATTTGCAATGCAGAAGACAGAGTTTCATGTCTTAGAGCTTTTTTACAGAGCACTTTATGTTAGAGCTTAAATGCACAGAATCACCAATGTAGAGCTTCTAAGAACACTATTTCTGTGCAACTGAGCAAACTGATAGAATGCAAGGCCACAGATGCTGAAAAGTTTCTTTCTCAGTGAGAGAAAGTTGCTTCATGCAATTGTTTTAAGAGTACATGAAAGATGTTTCTTTGTCATGATAGCACATGTTATTTGCAATGCAGATGCCAGATTTTCATTTGTTAAAGCTTTTTGCAGCGCAAAATGATGTTAAAGCTTAAATACACAGAATCACGTTTAGAGTTTATAAGAACACCAATCCTGTGCAACTAAGCAAATTGAGAGAATGCAAGGCCACATATAGTGAAAAACTTCTTTCTCAGTGAGAGAAAGTTGCTAAATGCAATTTTAAGAGAAAAGCTCAAGTACATGAAAGATGGTCCTTTCTCATGAAATTAAATTTTATTTGCAATGCACAAGACAGATTTTCATGTGTTAGAGCTTTTTTTGTAGAGCAAGCTATGTTAGAGCTTCAATGCATAGAATCACTAATTTAGAGCTTCTAAGAGCACTGATGCTTGTGTTAGTGCAACTAAGCAAGTGGAGAGAGTGCAAGGTCACAGATGCTGAAAAGCTTCTTTCTCAGTGAGAGAAACTTGCTTAGTGCAATTTTAAGAGAAAAGCTCAAGTACATGAAAGATGTTTCATTCTCATGAAATTAAATGTTATTTGCAATGCAGAAGACAGATTCTCATGTGTTAGAGCTTTTTTTGCAGAGCAAGTTATTTTAGCGCTTCAATGCACTGAATCAATAGTTTAGAGCTTCTAAGAACACTATTTCTGTGTAACTGAGCAAACAGATAGAATGCAAGGCCACAGATGCTGAAAAGCTTCTTTCTCAGTGAGAGAAAGTTGCTAAATATAATTTTAAGAGTTAAGCTCAAGTACATGTAAGATGTTTCTTTCTCATGAAATGAAGTGTTATTTGCAATGCAGAAGACAGAGTTTCATGTGTTAGAGCTTTTTTACAGAGCAAGTTATATTAGAGCGTAAATGTACAGAATCTCCAATGTAGAGCTTCTAAGAACACTATATCTGTGCAACTGAGCAAACTGATAGAATGCAAGGCCACAGATGCTCAAAAGCTTCTTTCTCAGTGAGAGAAAGTTGCTAAATGCAATTTTAAGAGTAAATCTCAAGTACATGAAAGATGTTTCTTTCTCATGAAATGAAATATTATTTGCAATGCAGAAGACAGAGTTTCATGTCTTAGAGCTTTTTTACAGAGCACTTTATGTTAGAGCTTAAATGCACTGAATCACCAATGTAGAGCTTCTAAGAACACTATTTCTGTGCAACTGAGCAAACTGATAGAATGCAAGAACACAGATGTTGAAAAGCTTCTTTCTCAGTGAGAGAAAGTTGCTAAATGCAATTTTAAGAGTAAATCTCAAGTACATGAAAGATGTTTCTTTCTCATGAAATGAAATGTTATTTGCAATGCAGAAGACAGAGTTTCATGTCTTAGAGCTTTTTTACAGAGCACTTTATGTTAGAGCTGAAATGCACAGAATCACCAATGTAGAGCTTCTAAGAACACTATTTCTGTGTAACTGAGCAAACTGATAGAATGCAAGGCCACAGATGGTGAAAAGTTTCTTTCTCAGTGAGAGAAAGTTGCTAAATGCAATTTTAAGAGTAAATCTCAAGTACATGAAAGATGTTTCTTTCTCATGAAATGAAATGTTATTTGCAATGCAGAAGACAGAGTTTCATGTCTTAGAGCTTTTTTACAGAGCACTTTATGTTAGAGCTTAAATGCACTGAATCACCAATGTAGAGCTTCTAAGAACACTATTTCTGTGCAACTGAGCAAACTGATAGAATGCAAGAACACAGATGCTGAAAAGCTTCTTTCTCAGTGAGAGAAAGTTGCTAAATGCAATTTTAAGAGTAAATATCAAGTACATGAAAGATATTTCTTTCTCATGAAATGAAATGTTATTTGCAATGCAGAAGACAGAGTTTCATGTCTTAGAGCTTTTTTACAGAGCACTTTATGTTAGAGCTGAAATGCACAGAATCACCAATGTAGAGCTTCTAAGAACACTATTTCTGTGTAACTGAGCAAACTGATAGAATGCAAGGCCACAGATGGTGAAAAGTTTCTTTCTCAGTGAGAGAAAGTTGCTAAATGCAATTTTAAGAGTAAATCTCAAGTACATGAAAGATGTTTCTTTCTCATGAAATGAAGAGTTATTTGCAATGCAGAAGACAGAGTTTCATGTGTTCGAGCTTTTTTACAGAGCAAGTTATGTTAGAGCCTAAATGCACAGAATCACCAATTTAGAGCTTCTAAGAACACCATTTCTGTGCAACTGAGCAAATTGAGAGAATGCAAGGCCACACATACTGAAAAGCTTCTTTCTCAGTGAGAGAAAGTTGCTTCATGCAATTGTTTTAAGAGTACATGAAAGATGTTTCTTTGTCATGATAGCAAATCTTATTTGCAATGCAGATGCCAGATTTTCATTTGTTAAAGCTTTTTGCAGCGCAAAATGATGTTAAAGCTTAAATACACAGAATCACATGTTTAGAGTTTATAAGAACACCAATCCTGTGCAACTAAGCAAATTGAGAGAATGCAAGGCCACATATAGTGAAAAACTTCTTTCTCAGTGAGAGAAAGTTGCTACATGCAATTTTAAGAGAAAAGCTCAAGTACATGAAAGATGGTCCTTTCTCATGAAATTAAATGTTATTTGCAATGCACAAGACAGATTTTCATGTGTTAGAGCTTTTTTTTTGTAGAGCAAGCTATGTTAGAGCTTCAATGCACTGAATCACTAATTTAGAGCTTCTAAGAGCACTGATGCTTGTGTTAGTGCAACTAAGCAAGTGGAGAGAGTGCAAGGTCACAGATGCTGAAAAGCTTCTTTCTCAGTGAGAGAAACTTGCTTAGTGCAATTTTAAGAGAAAAGCTCAAGTACATGAAAGATGTTTCTTTCTCATGAAATTAAATGTTATTTGCAATGCAGAAGACAGATTCTCATGTGTTAGAGCTTTTTTTGCAGAGCAAGTTATTTTAGCGCTTCAATGCACTGAATCAATAGTTTAGAGCTTCTAAGAACACTATTTCTGTGTAACTGAGCAAACAGATAGAATGCAAGGCCACAGATGCTGAAAAGCTTCTTTCTCAGTGAGAGAAAGTTGCTAAATATAATTTTAAGAGTTAAGCTCAAGTACATGTAAGATGTTTCTTTCTCATGAAATGAAGTGTTATTTGCAATGCAGAAGACAGAGTTTCATGTGTTAGAGCTTTTTTACAGAGCAAGTTATATTAGAGCGTAAATGTACAGAATCTCCAATGTAGAGCTTCTAAGAACACTATATCTGTGCAACTGAGCAAACTGATAGAATGCAAGAACACAGATGCTGAAAAGCTTCTTTGTCAGTGAGAGAAAGTTGCTAAATGCAATTTTAAGAGTAAATATCAAGTACATGAAAGATGTTTCTTTCTCATGAAATGAAATGTTATTTGCAATGCAGAAGACAGAGTTTCATGTCTTAGAGCTTTTTTACAGAGCACTTTATGTTAGAGCTGAAATGCACAGAATCACCAATGTAGAGCTTCTAAGAACACTATTTCTGTGTAACTGAGCAAACTGATAGAATGCAAGGCCACAGATGGTGAAAAGTTTCTTTCTCAGTGAGAGAAAGTTGCTAAATGCAATTTTAAGAGTAAATCTCAAGTACATGAAAGATGTTTCTTTCTCATGAAATGAAGAGTTATTTGCAATGCAGAAGACAGAGTTTCATGTGTTCGAGCTTTTTTACAGAGCAAGTTATGTTAGAGCCTAAATCCACAGAATCACCAATTTAGAGCTTCTAAGAACACCATTTCTGTGCAACTGAGCAAATTGAGAGAATGCAAGGCCACACATACTGAAAAGCTTCTTTCTCAGTGAGAGAAAGTTGCTTCATGCAATTGTTTTAAGAGTACATGAAAGATGTTTCTTTGTCATGATAGCAAATCTTATTTGCAATGCAGATGCCAGATTTTCATTTGTTAAAGCTTTTTGCAGCGCAAAATGATGTTAAAGCTTAAATACACAGAATCACATGTTTAGAGTTTATAAGAACACCAATCCTGTGCAACTAAGCAAATTGAGAGAATGCAAGGCCACATATAGTGAAAAACTTCTTTCTCAGTGAGAGAAAGTTGCTACATGCAATTTTAAGAGAAAAGCTCAAGTACATGAAAGATGGTCCTTTCTCATGAAATTAAATGTTATTTGCAATGCACAAGACAGATTTTCATGTGTTAGAGCTTTTTTTTTGTAGAGCAAGCTATGTTAGAGCTTCAATGTACTGAATCACTAGTTTAGAGCTTCTAAGAGCACTGATGGTTGTTTTATTGAATCTAAGCAAGTGGAGAGAATGCAAGGCCACACATACTGAAAAGCTTCTTTCTCATTGAGAGAAGCTTGCTTATTGCAATTTTAAAAGAAAAGCTCAAGTACATGAAAGATGTTTCTTTCTCATGAAATTAAATGTTATATGCAATGCAGAAGACAGATTCTCATGTGTTAGAGCTTTTTTGCAGAGCAAGTTATTTTAGCGCTTCAATGCACTGAATCAATAGTTTAGAGCTTCTAAGAACACTATTTCTGTGCAACTGAGCAAATTGATAGAATGCAAGCCCACAGATGCTGAAAAGCTTCTTTCTCAGTGAGAGAAAGTTGCTAAATGCAATTTTAAGAGTAAAGCTCAAGTACATAAAAGATGTTTTTTTCCCATGAGACGAAGTGTTATTTGCAATGCAGAAGACAGAATTTCATGTGTTAGAGCTTTTTTACAGAGCAAGTTATGTTAGAGCTTCAATGCATAGAATCACTAATTTAGAGCTTCTAAGAGCACTGATGCTTGTGTTAGTGCAACTAAGCAAGTGGAGAGAGTGCAAGGTCACAGATGCTGAAAAGCTTCTTTCTCAGTGAGAGAAACTTGCTTAGTGCAATTTTAAGAGAAAAGCTCAAGTACATGAAAGATGTTTCTTTCTCATGAAATTAAATGTTATTTGCAATGCAGAAGACAGATTCTCATGTGTTAGAGCTTGTTTTGCAGAGCAAGTTATTTTAGCGCTTCAATGCACTGAAGCAATAGTTTAGAGCTTCTAAGAACACTATTTCTGTGTAACTGAACAAACTGATAGAATGCAAGGCCACAGATGCTGAAAAGCTTCTTTCTCAGTGAGAGAAAGTTGCTAAATATAATTTTAAGAGTTAAGCTCAAGTACATGTAAGATGTTTCTTTCTCATGAAATGAAGTGTTATTTGCAATGCAGAAGACAGAGTTTCATGTGTTAGAGCTTTTTTACAGAGCAAGTTATATTAGAGCGTAAATGCACAGAATCTCCAATGTAGAGCTTCTAAGAACACTATATCTGTGCAACTGAGCAAACTGATAGAATGCAAGGCCACAGATGCTGAAAAGCTTCTTTCTCAGTGAGAGAAAGTTGCTAAATGCAATTTTAAGAGTAAATCTCAAGTACATGAAAGATGTTTCTTTCTCATGAAATGAAATGTTATTTGCAATGCAGAAGACAGAGTTTCATGTCTTAGAGCTTTTTTACAGAGCACTTTATGTTAGAGCTTAAATGCACAGAATCACCAATGTAGAGCTTCTAAGAACACTATTTCTGTGCAACTGAGCAAACTGATAGAATGCAAGGCCACAGATGCTGAAAAGTTTCTTTCTCAGTGAGAGAAAGTTGCTTCATGCAATTGTTTTAAGAGTACATGAAAGATGTTTCTTTGTCATGATAGCACGCTATTTGCAATGCAGATGCCAGATTTTCATTTGTTAAAGCTTTTTGCAGCGCAAAATGATGTTAAAGCTTAAATACACAGAATCACATGTTTAGAGTTTATAAGAACACCAATCCTGTGCAACTAAGCAAATTGAGAGAATGCAAGGCCACATATAGTGAAAAACTTCTTTCTCAGTGAGAGAAAATTGCTAAATGCAATTTTAAGAGAAAAGCTCAAGTACATGAAAGATGGTCCTTTCTCATGAAATTAAATTTTATTTGCAATGCACAAGACAGATTTTCATGTGTTAGAGCTTTTTTTGTAGAGCAAGCTATG
>JBCAMP010000294.1:0-87165 GCA_039654775.1 Spinibarbus caldwelli
AAGTCATGTTAGAGAGTAAATGCACAGAATCACCAATTTAAAGCTTCTAAGAACACTATTTCTGTGCAACTGAGCAAATTGAGAGAATGCAAGGCCACACATACTGAAAAGCTTCTTTCTCAGTGAGAGAAAGTTGCTTCATGCAATTGTTTTAAGAGTAAATGAAAGATGTTTCTTTGTCATGATAGGAAATCTTATTTGCAATGCAGATGCCAGATTTTCATTTGTTAAAGCTTTTTGCAGCGCAAAATGATGTTAAAGCTTAAATACACAGAATCACATGTTTAGAGTTTATATGAACACCAATCCTGTGCAAGCAAATTGAGAGAATGCAAAGGTCACACATACTGAAAAGCTTCTTTCTCAGAGAGAGAAAGTTGCTTCATGCAATTGTTTTAAGAGTACATGAAAGATGTTTCCTTTGTCATGCTAGCAAATGTTATTTTCAATGCAGATGCCAGATTTTCATTTGTTAGGAGCGTTTTGCAGCGCAAAATGATGTTAAAGCTTAAATGCACAGAATCACTTGTTTAGAGTTTATAAGAACACCAATCCTGTGCACCTAAGCAAACTGAGAGAATGCAAGGCCACACATACTGAAAAGCTTATTTCTCAGAGAGAGAAAGTTGCTTCATGCAATTGTTTTAAGAGTACATGAAAGATGTTTCTTTGTCATGATAGCAAATGTTATTTGCAATGCAGATTTTAGATTTTCATTTGTTAGAGCTTTTTGCAGCGCAAAATGATGTTAAAGCTTAAATGCACAGAATCACTTGTTTAGAGTTTATAAGAACACCAATCCTGTGCACCTAAGCAAACTGAGAGAATGCAAGGCCACATATAGTGGAAAAACTTCTTTCTCAGTGAGAGAAAGTTGCTAAATGCAATTTTAAGAGAAAAGCTCAAGTACATGAAAGATGGTCCTTTCTCATGAAATGAAGTGTTATTTGCAATGCAGAAGACAGAGTTTCATGTGTTAGAGCTTTTTTACAGAGCAAGTCATGTTAGAGCATAAATGCACAGAATCACCAATTTAAAGCTTCTAAGAACACTATTTCTGTGCAACTGAGCAAATTGAGAGAATGCAAGGCCACACATACTGGAAAGCTTCTTTCTCAGTGAGAGAAAGTTGCTTCATGCAATTGTTTTAAGAGTACATGAAAGATGTTTCTTTGTCATGATAGCAAATCTTATTTGCAATGCAGATGCCAGATTTTCATTTGTTTAAAGCTTTTTGCAGCGCAAAATGATATTAAAGCTTAAATACACAGAATCACATGTTTAGAGTTTATAAGAACACCAATCCTGTGCAAGCAAATTGAGAGAATGCAAGGCCACATATAGTGAAAAAACTTCTTTCTCAGTGAGAGAAAGTTGCTAAATGCAATTTTAAGAGAAAAGCTCAAGTACATGAAAGATGGTCCTTTCTCATGAAATGAAGTGTTATTTGCAATGCAGAAGACAGAGTTTCATGTGTTAGAGCTTTTTTTACAGAGCAAGTCATGTTAGAGCATAAATGCACAGAATCACCAATTTAAAGCTTCTAAGAACACTATTTCTGTGCAACTGAGCAAATTGAGAAAATGCAAGGCCACACATACTGAAAAGCTTCTTTCTCAGTGAGAGAAAGTTGCTTCATGCAATTGTTTTAAGAGTACATGAAAGATGTTTCTTTGTCATGATAGCAAATCTTATTTGCAATGCAGATGCCAGATTTTCATTTGTTAAAGCTTTTTGCAGCGCAAAATGATGTTAAAGCTTAAATACACAGAATCACATGTTTAGAGTTTATAAGAACACCAATCCTGTGCAACTAAGCAAACTGAGAGAATGCAAGGCCACATATAGTGAAAAACTTCTTTCTCAGTGAGAGAAAGTTGCTAAATGCAATTTTAAGAGAAAAGCTCAAGTACATGAAAGATGGTCCTTTCTCATGAAATTAAATGTTATTTGCAATGCACAAGACAGATTTTCATGTGTTAGAGCTATTTGGTAGAGCAAGCTATGTTAGAGCTTCAATGCATAGAATCACTAATTTAGAGCTTCTAAGAGCACTGATGCTTGTGTTAGTGCAACTAAGCAAGTGGAGAGAATGCAAGGTCACAGATGCTGAAAAGCTTCTTTCTCAGTGAGAGAAACTTGCTTAGTGCAATTTTAAGAGAAAAGCTCAAGTACATGACAGATGTTTATTTCTCATGAAATTAAATGTTATTTGCAATGCAGAAGACAGAGTTTCATGGGTTATAGCTTTTTTACAGAGCAAGTTATGTTAGAGCGTAAATGCACAGAATCACCAATTTAGAGCTTCTAAGAACACTATTTCTGTGCAACTAAGCAAATTTAGAGAATGCAAGGCCACACATACTGAAAAGCTTCTTTCTCAGTGAGAGAAAGTTGCTTCATGCAATTTTTTTTACAAGTACATGAAGATGTTTCTTTGTCATGATACCAAATGTTATTTGCAATGCAGATGCCAGATTTTCATTTGTTAGAGCTTTTTGCAGCGCAAAATGATGTCAAAGCTTAAATGCACAGAATCACTTGTTTAGAGTTTATAAGAACACCAATCCTGTGCAAGCAAATTGAGAGAATGCAAGGCCACATATAGTGAAAAACTTCTTTCTCAGTGAGAGAAAGTTGCTAAATGCAATTTTAAGAGAAAAGCTCAAGTACATGAAAGATGGTCCTTTCTCATGAAATGAAGTGTTATTTGCAATGCAGAAGACAGAGTTTCATGTGTTAGAGCTTTTTTACAGAGCAAGTCATGTTAGAGAGTAAATGCACAGAATCACCAATTTAAAGCTTCTAAGAACACTATTTCTGTGCAACTGAGCAAATTGAGAGAATGCAAGGCCACACATACTGAAAAGCTTCTTTCTCAGTGAGAGAAAGTTGCTTCATGCAATTGTTTTAAGAGTACATGAAAGATGTTTCTTTGTCATGATAGCAAATCTTATTTGCAATGCAGATGCCAGATTTTCATTTGTTAAAGCTTTTTGCAGCGCAAAATGATGTTAAAGCTTAAATACACAGAATCACATGTTTAGAGTTTATAAACACCAATCCTGTGCAAGCAAATTGAGAGAATGCAAGGCACATATAGTGAAAAACTTCTTCTCAGTGAGAGAAAGTTGCTAAATGAAATTTTAAGAGAAAAGCTCAAGTACATGAAAGATGGTCCTTTCTCATGAAATGAAGTGTTATTTGCAATGCAGAAGACAGAGTTTCATGTGTTAGAGCTATTTTACAGAGCAAGTCATGTTAGAGAGTAAATGCACAGAATCACCAATTTAAAGCTTCTAAGAACACTATTTCTGTGCAACTGAGCAAATTGAGAGAATGCAAGGCCACACATACTGAAAAGCTTCTTTCTCAGTGAGAGAAAGTTGCTTCATGCAATTGTTTTAAGAGTAAATGAAAGATGTTTCTTTGTCATGATAGGAAATCTTATTTGCAATGCAGATGCCAGATTTTCATTTGTTAAAGCTTTTTTGCAGCGCAAAATGATGTTAAAGCTTAAATACACAGAATCACATGTTTAGAGTTTATATGAACACAATCCTGTGCAAGCAAATTGAGAGAATGCAAGGTCACACATACTGAAAAGCTTCTTTCTCAGAGAGAGAAAGTTGCTTCATGCAATTGTTTTAAGAGTACATGAAAGATGTTTCTTTGTCATGCTAGCAAATGTTATTTTCAATGCAGATGCCAGATTTTCATTTGTTAGAGCGTTTTGCAGCGCAAAATGATGTTAAAGCTTAAATGCACAGAATCACTTGTTTAGAGTTTATAAGAACACCAATCCTGTGCACCTAAGCAAACTGAGAGAATGCAAGGCCACACATACTGAAAAGCTTATTTCTCAGAGAGAGAAAGTTGCTTCATGCAATTGTTTTAAGAGTACATGAAAGATGTTTCTTTGTCATGATAGCAAATGTTATTTGCAATGCAGATTTTAGATTTTCATTTGTTAGAGCTTTTTGCAGCGCAAAATGATGTTAAAGCTTAAATGCACAGAATCACTTGTTTAGAGTTTATAAGAACACCAATCCTGTGCACCTAAGCAAACTGAGAGAATGCAAGGCCACATATAGTGGAAAAACTTCTTTCTCAGTGAGAGAAAGTTGCTAAATGCAATTTTAAGAGAAAAGCTCAAGTACATGAAAGATGGTCCTTTCTCATGAAATGAAGTGTTATTTGCAATGCAGAAGACAGAGTTTCATGTGTTAGAGCTTTTTTACAGAGCAAGTCATGTTAGAGCATAAATGCACAGAATCACCAATTTAAAGCTTCTAAGAACACTATTTCTGTGCAACTGAGCAAATTGGAGAGAATGCAAGGCCACACATACTGAAAAGCTTCTTTCTCAGTGAGAGAAAGTTGCTTCATGCAATTGTTTTAAGAGTACATGAAAGATGTTTCTTTGTCATGATAGCAAATCTTATTTGCAATGCAGATGCCAGATTTTCATTTGTTAAAGCTTTTTGCAGCGCAAAATGATATTAAAGCTTAAATACACAGAATCACATGTTTAGAGTTTATAAGAACACCAATCCTGTGCAAGCAAATTGAGAGAATGCAAGGCCACATATAGTGAAAAACTTCTTTCTCAGTGAGAGAAAGTTGCTAATGCAATTTTAAGAGAAAAGCTCAAGTACATGAAAGATGGTCCTTTCTCATGAAATGAAGTGTTATTTGCAATGCAGAAGACAGAGTTTCATGTGTTAGAGCTTTTTTACAGAGCAAGTCATGTTAGAGAGTAAATGCACAGAAATCACCAATTTAAAGCTTCTAAGAACACTATTTCTGTGCAACTGAGCAAATTGAGAGAATGCAAGGCCACACATACTGAAAAGCTTCTTTCTCAGTGAGAGAAAGTTGCTTCATGCAATTGTTTTAAGAGTAAATGAAAGATGTTTCTTTGTCATGATAGCAAATCTTATTTGCAATGCAGATGCCAGATTTTCATTTGTTAAAGCTTTTTGCAGCGCAAAATGATGTTAAAGCTTAAATACACAGAATCACATGTTTAGAGTTTATATGAACACCAATCCTGTGCAAGCAAATTGAGAGAATGCAAGGCCACACATACTGAAAAGCTTCTTTCTCAGAGAGAGAAAGTTGCTTCATGCAATTGTTTTAAGAGTACATGAAAGATGTTTCTTTGTCATGCTAGCAAATGTTATTTTCAATGCAGATGCCAGATTTTCATTTGTTAGAGCGTTTTGCAGCGCAAAATGATGTTAAAGCTTAAATGCACAGAATCACTTGTTTAGAGTTTATAAGAACACCAATCCTGTGCACCTAAGCAAACTGAGAGAATGCAAGGCCACACATACTGAAAAGCTTATTTCTCAGAGAGAGAAAGTTGCTTCATGCAATTGTTTTAAGAGTACATGAAAGATGTTTCTTTGTCATGATAGCAAATGTTATTTGCAATGCAGATTTTAGATTTTCATTTGTTAGAGCTTTTTAGCAGCGCAAAATGACGTTAAAGCTTAAATGCACAGAATCACTTGTTTAGAGTTTATAAGAACACCAATCCTGTGCACCTAAGCAAACTGAGAGAATGCAAGGCCACATATAGTGGAAAAACTTCTTTCTCAGTGAGAGAAAGTTTGCTAAATGCAATTTTAAGAGAAAAGCTCAAGTACATGAAAGATGGTCCTTTCTCATGAAATGAAGTGTTATTTGCAATGCAGAAATGCAGAAGACAGAGTTTCATGTGTTAGAGCTTTTTTACAGAGCAAGTCATGTTAGAGCATAAATGCACAGAATCACCAATTTAAAGCTTCTAAGAACACTATTTCTGTGCAACTGAGCAAATTGAGAGAATGCAAGGCCACACATACTGAAAAGCTTCTTTCTCAGTGAGAGAAAGTTGCTTCATGCAATTGTTTTAAGAGTACATGAAAGATGTTTCTTTGTCATGATAGCAAATCTTTCATTGCAAACTTGCTTAGTGCAATTTTAAGAGAAAAGCTCAAGTACATGACAGATGTTTATTTCTCATGAAATTAAATGTTATTTGCAATGCAGAAGACAGAGTTTCATGGGTTATAGCTTTTTTACAGAGCAAGTTATGTTAGAGCGTAAATGCACAGAATCACCAATTTAGAGCTTCTAAGAACACTATTTCTGTGCAACTAAGCAAATTTAGAGAATGCAAGGCCACACATACTGAAAAGCTTCTTTCTCAGTGAGAGAAAGTTGCTTCATGCAATTGTTTTAAGAGTACATGAAAGATGTTTCTTTGTCATGATAGCAAATCTTATTTGCAATGCAGATGCCAGATTTTCATTTGTTAAAGCTTTTTGCAGCGCAAAATGATGTTAAAGCTTAAATACACAGAATCACATGTTTAGAGTTTATAAGAACACCAATCCTGTGCAAGCAAATTGAGAGAATGCAAGGCCACACATACTGAAAAGCTTCTTTCTCAGAGAGAGAAAGTTGCTTCATGCAATTGTTTTAAGAGTACATGAAAGATGTTTCTTTGTCATGCTAGCAAATGTTATTTTCAATGCAGATGCCAGATTTTCATTAGTTAGAGCGTTTTGCAGCGCAAAATGATGTTAAAGCTTAAATGCACAGAATCACTTGTTTAGAGTTTATAAGAACACCAATCCTGTGCACCTAAGCAAACTGAGAGAATGCAAGGCCACACATACTGAAAAGCTTATTTCTCAGAGAGAGAAAGTTGCTTCATGCAATTGTTTTAAGAGTACATGAAAGATGTTTCTTTGTCATGATAGCAAATGTTATTTGCAATGCAGATTTTAGATTTTCATTTGTTAGAGCTTTTTGCAGCGCAAAATGATGTTAAAGCTTAAATGCACAGAATCACTTGTTTAGAGTTTATAAGAACACCAATCCTGTGCACCTAAGCAAACTGAGAGAATGCAAGGCCACATATAGTGGAAAAACTTCTTTCTCAGTGAGAGAAAGTTGCTAAATGCAATTTTAAGAGAAAAGCTCAAGTACATGAAAGATGGTCCTTTCTCATGAAATGAAGTGTTATTTGCAATGCAGAAGACAGAGTTTCATGTGTTAGAGCTTTTTTACAGAGCAAGTCATGTTAGAGCATAAATGCACAGAATCACCAATTTAAAGCTTCTAAGAACACTATTTCTGTGCAACTGAGCAAATTGAGAGAATGCAAGGCCACACATACTGAAAAGCTTCTTTCTCAGTGAGAGAAAGTTGCTTCATGCAATTGTTTTAAGAGTACATGAAAGATGTTTCTTTGTCATGATAGCAAATCTTATTTGCAATGCAGATGCCAGATTTTCATTTGTTAAAGCTTTTTGCAGCGCAAAATGATATTAAAGCTTAAATACACAGAATCACATGTTTAGAGTTTATAAGAACACCAATCCTGTGCAAGCAAATTGAGAGAATGCAAGGCCACATATAGTGAAAAACTTCTTTCTCAGTGAGAGAAAGTTGCTAAATGCAATTTTAAGAGAAAAGCTCAAGTACATGAAAGATGGTCCTTTCTCATGAAATGAAGTGTTATTTGCAATGCAGAAGACAGAGTTTCATGTGTTAGAGCTTTTTTACAGAGCAAGTCATGTTAGAGAGTAAATGCACAGAATCACCAATTTAAAGCTTCTAAGAACACTATTTCTGTGCAACTGAGCAAATTGAGAGAATGCAAGGCCACACATACTGAAAAGCTTCTTTCTCAGTGAGAGAAAGTTGCTTCATGCAATTGTTTTAAGAGTAAATGAAAGATGTTTCTTTGTCATGATAGCAAATCTTATTTGCAATGCAGATGCCAGATTTTCATTTGTTAAAGCTTTTTGCAGCGCAAAATGATGTTAAAGCTTAAATACACAGAATCACATGTTTAGAGTTTATATGAACACCAATCCTGTGCAAGCAAATTGAGAGAATGCAAGGCCACACATACTGAAAAGCTTCTTTCTCAGAGAGAGAAAGTTGCTTCATGCAATTGTTTTAAGAGTACATGAAAGATGTTTCTTTGTCATGCTAGCAAATGTTATTTTCAATGCAGATGCCAGATTTTCATTTGTTAGAGCGTTTTGCAGCGCAAAATGATGTTAAAGCTTAAATGCACAGAATCACTTGTTTAGAGTTTATAAGAACACCAATCCTGTGCACCTAAGCAAACTGAGAGAATGCAAGGCCACACATACTGAAAAGCTTATTTCTCAGAGAGAGAAAGTTGCTTCATGCAATTGTTTTAAGAGTACATGAAAGATGTTTCTTTGTCATGATAGCAAATGTTATTTGCAATGCAGATTTTAGATTTTCATTTGTTAGAGCTTTTTGCAGCGCAAAATGATGTTAAAGCTTAAATGCACAGAATCACTTGTTTAGAGTTTATAAGAACACCAATCCTGTGCACCTAAGCAAACTGAGAGAATGCAAGGCCACATATAGTGGAAAAACTTCTTTCTCAGTGAGAGAAAGTTGCTAAATGCAATTTTAAGAGAAAAGCTCAAGTACATGAAAGATGGTCCTTTCTCATGAAATGAAGTGTTATTTGCAATGCAGAAGACAGAGTTTCATGTGTTAGAGCTTTTTTACAGAGCAAGTCATATTAGAGCATAAATGCACAGAATCACCAATTTAAAGCTTCTAAGAACACTATTTCTGTGCAACTGAGCAAATTGAGAGAATGCAAGGCCACACATACTGAAAAGCTTCTTTCTCAGTGAGAGAAAGTTGCTTCATGCAATTGTTTTAAGAGTACATGAAAGATGTTTCTTTGTCATGATAGCAAATCTTTCATTGCAAACTTGCTTAGTGCAATTTTAAGAGAAAAGCTCAAGTACATGACAGATGTTTATTTCTCATGAAATTAAATGTTATTTGCAATGCAGAAGACAGAGTTTCATGGGTTATAGCTTTTTTACAGAGCAAGTTATGTTAGAGCGTAAATGCACAGAATCACCAATTTAGAGCTTCTAAGAACACTATTTCTGTGCAACTAAGCAAATTTAGAGAATGCAAGGCCACACATACTGAAAAGCTTCTTTCTCAGTGAGAGAAAGTTGCTTCATGCAATTGTTTTAAGAGTACATGAAAGATGTTTCTTTGTCATGATAGCAAATCTTATTTGCAATGCAGATGCCAGATTTTCATTTGTTAAAGCTTTTTGCAGCGCAAAATGATGTTAAAGCTTAAATACACAGAATCACATGTTTAGAGTTTATAAGAACACCAATCCTGTGCAAGCAAATTGAGAGAATGCAAGGCCACACATACTGAAAAGCTTCTTTCTCAGAGAGAGAAAGTTGCTTCATGCAATTGTTTTAAGAGTACATGAAAGATGTTTCTTTGTCATGCTAGCAAATGTTATTTTCAATGCAGATGCCAGATTTTCATTAGTTAGAGCGTTTTGCAGCGCAAAATGATGTTAAAGCTTAAATGCACAGAATCACTTGTTTAGAGTTTATAAGAACACCAATCCTGTGCACCTAAGCAAACTGAGAGAATGCAAGGCCACACATACTGAAAAGCTTATTTCTCAGAGAGAGAAAGTTGCTTCATGCAATTGTTTTAAGAGTACATGAAAGATGTTTCTTTGTCATGATAGCAAATGTTATTTGCAATGCAGATTTTAGATTTTCATTTGTTAGAGCTTTTTGCAGCGCAAAATGATGTTAAAGCTTAAATGCACAGAATCACTTGTTTAGAGTTTATAAGAACACCAATCCTGTGCACCTAAGCAAACTGAGAGAATGCAAGGCCACATATAGTGGAAAAACTTCTTTCTCAGTGAGAGAAAGTTGCTAAATGCAATTTTAAGAGAAAAGCTCAAGTACATGAAAGATGGTCCTTTCTCATGAAATGAAGTGTTATTTGCAATGCAGAAGACAGAGTTTCATGTGTTAGAGCTTTTTTACAGAGCAAGTCATGTTAGAGCATAAATGCACAGAATCACCAATTTAAAGCTTCTAAGAACACTATTTCTGTGCAACT
Organism: Spinibarbus caldwelli; assembly: GCA_039654775.1. NCBI lineage: Eukaryota > Metazoa > Chordata > Actinopteri > Cypriniformes > Cyprinidae > Spinibarbus > Spinibarbus caldwelli. The sequence goes on from JBCAMP010000294.1 coordinate 9,955, forward strand.
GAGCAAATTGAGAGAATGCAAGGCCACACATACTGGAAAGCTTCTTTCTCAGTGAGAGAAAGTTGCTTCATGCAATTGTTTTAAGAGTACATGAAAGATGTTTCTTTGTCATGATAGCAAATCTTATTTGCAATGCAGATGCCAGATTTTCATTTGTTAAAGCTTTTTGCAGCGCAAAATGATATTAAAGCTTAAATACACAGAATCACATGTTTAGAGTTTATAAGAACACCAATCCTGTGCAAGCAAATTGAGAGAATGCAAGGCCACATATAGTGAAAAACTTCTTTCTCAGTGAGAGAAAGTTGCTAAATGCAATTTTAAGAGAAAAGCTCAAGTACATGAAAGATGGTCCTTTCTCATGAAATGAAGTGTTATTTGCAATGCAGAAGACAGAGTTTCATGTGTTAGAGCTTTTTTACAGAGCAAGTCATGTTAGAGCATAAATGCACAGAATCACCAATTTAAAGCTTCTAAGAACACTATTTCTGTGCAACTGAGCAAATTGAGAAAATGCAAGGCCACACATACTGAAAAGCTTCTTTCTCAGTGAGAGAAAGTTGCTTCATGCAATTGTTTTAAGAGTACATGAAAGATGTTTCTTTGTCATGATAGCAAATCTTATTTGCAATGCAGATGCCAGATTTTCATTTGTTAAAGCTTTTTGCAGCGCAAAATGATGTTAAAGCTTAAATACACAGAATCACATGTTTAGAGTTTATAAGAACACCAATCCTGTGCAACTAAGCAAACTGAGAGAATGCAAGGCCACATATAGTGAAAAACTTCTTTCTCAGTGAGAGAAAGTTGCTAAATGCAATTTTAAGAGAAAAGCTCAAGTACATGAAAGATGGTCCTTTCTCATGAAATTAAATGTTATTTGCAATGCACAAGACAGATTTTCATGTGTTAGAGCTATTTTGGTAGAGCAAGCTATGTTAGAGCTTCAATGCATAGAATCACTAATTTAGAGCTTCTAAGAGCACTGATGCTTGTGTTAGTGCAACTAAGCAAGTGGAGAGAATGCAAGGTCACAGATGCTGAAAAGCTTCTTTCTCAGTGAGAGAAACTTGCTTAGTGCAATTTTAAGAGAAAAGCTCAAGTACATGACAGATGTTTATTTCTCATGAAATTAAATGTTATTTGCAATGCAGAAGACAGAGTTTCATGGGTTATAGCTTTTTTACAGAGCAAGTTATGTTAGAGCGTAAATGCACAGAATCACCAATTTAGAGCTTCTAAGAACACTATTTCTGTGCAACTAAGCAAATTTAGAGAATGCAAGGCCACACATACTGAAAAGCTTCTTTCTCAGTGAGAGAAAGTTGCTTCATGCAATTTTTTTACAAGTACATGAAAGATGTTTCTTTGTCATGATACCAAATGTTATTTGCAATGCAGATGCCAGATTTTCATTTGTTAGAGCTTTTTGCAGCGCAAAATGATGTCAAAGCTTAAATGCACAGAATCACTTGTTTAGAGTTTATAAGAACACCAATCCTGTGCAAGCAAATTGAGAGAATGCAAGGCCACATATAGTGAAAAACTTCTTTCTCAGTGAGAGAAAGTTGCTAAATGCAATTTTAAGAGAAAAGCTCAAGTACATGAAAGATGGTCCTTTCTCATGAAATGAAGTGTTATTTGCAATGCAGAAGACAGAGTTTCATGTGTTAGAGCTTTTTTACAGAGCAAGTCATGTTAGAGAGTAAATGCACAGAATCACCAATTTAAAGCTTCTAAGAACACTATTTCTGTGCAACTGAGCAAATTGAGAGAATGCAAGGCCACACATACTGAAAAGCTTCTTTCTCAGTGAGAGAAAGTTGCTTCATGCAATTGTTTTAAGAGTACATGAAAGATGTTTCTTTGTCATGATAGCAAATCTTATTTGCAATGCAGATGCCAGATTTTCATTTGTTAAAGCTTTTTGCAGCGCAAAATGATGTTAAAGCTTAAATACACAGAATCACATGTTTAGAGTTTATAAGAACACCAATCCTGTGCAAGCAAATTGAGAGAATGCAAGGCCACATATAGTGAAAAACTTCTTTCTCAGTGAGAGAAAGTTGCTAAATGAAATTTTAAGAGAAAAGCTCAAGTACATGAAAGATGGTCCTTTCTCATGAAATGAAGTGTTATTTGCAATGCAGAAGACAGAGTTTCATGTGTTAGAGCTATTTTACAGAGCAAGTCATGTTAGAGAGTAAATGCACAGAATCACCAATTTAAAGCTTCTAAGAACACTATTTCTGTGCAACTGAGCAAATTGAGAGAATGCAAGGCCACACATACTGAAAAGCTTCTTTCTCAGTGAGAGAAAGTTGCTTCATGCAATTGTTTTAAGAGTAAATGAAAGATGTTTCTTTGTCATGATAGGAAATCTTATTTGCAATGCAGATGCCAGATTTTCATTTGTTAAAGCTTTTTGCAGCGCAAAATGATGTTAAAGCTTAAATACACAGAATCACATGTTTAGAGTTTATATGAACACCAATCCTGTGCAAGCAAATTGAGAGAATGCAAGGTCACACATACTGAAAAGCTTCTTTCTCAGAGAGAGAAAGTTGCTTCATGCAATTGTTTTAAGAGTACATGAAAGATGTTTCTTTGTCATGCTAGCAAATGTTATTTTCAATGCAGATGCCAGATTTTCATTTGTTAGAGCGTTTTGCAGCGCAAAATGATGTTAAAGCTTAAATGCACAGAATCACTTGTTTAGAGTTTATAAGAACACCAATCCTGTGCACCTAAGCAAACTGAGAGAATGCAAGGCCACACATACTGAAAAGCTTATTTCTCAGAGAGAGAAAGTTGCTTCATGCAATTGTTTTAAGAGTACATGAAAGATGTTTCTTTGTCATGATAGCAAATGTTATTTGCAATGCAGATTTTAGATTTTCATTTGTTAGAGCTTTTTGCAGCGCAAAATGATGTTAAAGCTTAAATGCACAGAATCACTTGTTTAGAGTTTATAAGAACACCAATCCTGTGCACCTAAGCAAACTGAGAGAATGCAAGGCCACATATAGTGGAAAAACTTCTTTCTCAGTGAGAGAAAGTTGCTAAATGCAATTTTAAGAGAAAAGCTCAAGTACATGAAAGATGGTCCTTTCTCATGAAATGAAGTGTTATTTGCAATGCAGAAGACAGAGTTTCATGTGTTAGAGCTTTTTTACAGAGCAAGTCATGTTAGAGCATAAATGCACAGAATCACCAATTTAAAGCTTCTAAGAACACTATTTCTGTGCAACTGAGCAAATTGAGAGAATGCAAGGCCACACATACTGGAAAGCTTCTTTCTCAGTGAGAGAAAGTTGCTTCATGCAATTGTTTTAAGAGTACATGAAAGATGTTTCTTTGTCATGATAGCAAATCTTATTTGCAATGCAGATGCCAGATTTTCATTTGTTAAAGCTTTTTGCAGCGCAAAATGATATTAAAGCTTAAATACACAGAATCACATGTTTAGAGTTTATAAGAACACCAATCCTGTGCAAGCAAATTGAGAGAATGCAAGGCCACATATAGTGAAAAACTTCTTTCTCAGTGAGAGAAAGTTGCTAAATGCAATTTTAAGAGAAAAGCTCAAGTACATGAAAGATGGTCCTTTCTCATGAAATGAAGTGTTATTTGCAATGCAGAAGACAGAGTTTCATGTGTTAGAGCTTTTTTACAGAGCAAGTCATGTTAGAGCATAAATGCACAGAATCACCAATTTAAAGCTTCTAAGAACACTATTTCTGTGCAACTGAGCAAATTGAGAAAATGCAAGGCCACACATACTGAAAAGCTTCTTTCTCAGTGAGAGAAAGTTGCTTCATGCAATTGTTTTAAGAGTACATGAAAGATGTTTCTTTGTCATGATAGCAAATCTTATTTGCAATGCAGATGCCAGATTTTCATTTGTTAAAGCTTTTTGCAGCGCAAAATGATGTTAAAGCTTAAATACACAGAATCACATGTTTAGAGTTTATAAGAACACCAATCCTGTGCAACTAAGCAAACTGAGAGAATGCAAGGCCACATATAGTGAAAAACTTCTTTCTCAGTGAGAGAAAGTTGCTAAATGCAATTTTAAGAGAAAAGCTCAAGTACATGAAAGATGGTCCTTTCTCATGAAATTAAATGTTATTTGCAATGCACAAGACAGATTTTCATGTGTTAGAGCTATTTTGGTAGAGCAAGCTATGTTAGAGCTTCAATGCATAGAATCACTAATTTAGAGCTTCTAAGAGCACTGATGCTTGTGTTAGTGCAACTAAGCAAGTGGAGAGAATGCAAGGTCACAGATGCTGAAAAGCTTCTTTCTCAGTGAGAGAAACTTGCTTAGTGCAATTTTAAGAGAAAAGCTCAAGTACATGACAGATGTTTATTTCTCATGAAATTAAATGTTATTTGCAATGCAGAAGACAGAGTTTCATGGGTTATAGCTTTTTTACAGAGCAAGTTATGTTAGAGCGTAAATGCACAGAATCACCAATTTAGAGCTTCTAAGAACACTATTTCTGTGCAACTAAGCAAATTTAGAGAATGCAAGGCCACACATACTGAAAAGCTTCTTTCTCAGTGAGAGAAAGTTGCTTCATGCAATTTTTTTACAAGTACATGAAAGATGTTTCTTTGTCATGATACCAAATGTTATTTGCAATGCAGATGCCAGATTTTCATTTGTTAGAGCTTTTTGCAGCGCAAAATGATGTCAAAGCTTAAATGCACAGAATCACTTGTTTAGAGTTTATAAGAACACCAATCCTGTGCAAGCAAATTGAGAGAATGCAAGGCCACATATAGTGAAAAACTTCTTTCTCAGTGAGAGAAAGTTGCTAAATGCAATTTTAAGAGAAAAGCTCAAGTACATGAAAGATGGTCCTTTCTCATGAAATGAAGTGTTATTTGCAATGCAGAAGACAGAGTTTCATGTGTTAGAGCTTTTTTACAGAGCAAGTCATGTTAGAGAGTAAATGCACAGAATCACCAATTTAAAGCTTCTAAGAACACTATTTCTGTGCAACTGAGCAAATTGAGAGAATGCAAGGCCACACATACTGAAAAGCTTCTTTCTCAGTGAGAGAAAGTTGCTTCATGCAATTGTTTTAAGAGTACATGAAAGATGTTTCTTTGTCATGATAGCAAATCTTATTTGCAATGCAGATGCCAGATTTTCATTTGTTAAAGCTTTTTGCAGCGCAAAATGATGTTAAAGCTTAAATACACAGAATCACATGTTTAGAGTTTATAAGAACACCAATCCTGTGCAAGCAAATTGAGAGAATGCAAGGCCACATATAGTGAAAAACTTCTTTCTCAGTGAGAGAAAGTTGCTAAATGAAATTTTAAGAGAAAAGCTCAAGTACATGAAAGATGGTCCTTTCTCATGAAATGAAGTGTTATTTGCAATGCAGAAGACAGAGTTTCATGTGTTAGAGCTATTTTACAGAGCAAGTCATGTTAGAGAGTAAATGCACAGAATCACCAATTTAAAGCTTCTAAGAACACTATTTCTGTGCAACTGAGCAAATTGAGAGAATGCAAGGCCACACATACTGAAAAGCTTCTTTCTCAGTGAGAGAAAGTTGCTTCATGCAATTGTTTTAAGAGTAAATGAAAGATGTTTCTTTGTCATGATAGCAAATCTTATTTGCAATGCAGATGCCAGATTTTCATTTGTTAAAGCTTTTTGCAGCGCAAAATGATGTTAAAGCTTAAATACACAGAATCACATGTTTAGAGTTTATATGAACACCAATCCTGTGCAAGCAAATTGAGAGAATGCAAGGTCACACATACTGAAAAGCTTCTTTCTCAGAGAGAGAAAGTTGCTTCATGCAATTGTTTTAAGAGTACATGAAAGATGTTTCTTTGTCATGCTAGCAAATGTTATTTTCAATGCAGATGCCAGATTTTCATTTGTTAGAGCGTTTTGCAGCGCAAAATGATGTTAAAGCTTAAATGCACAGAATCACTTGTTTAGAGTTTATAAGAACACCAATCCTGTGCACCTAAGCAAACTGAGAGAATGCAAGGCCACACATACTGAAAAGCTTATTTCTCAGAGAGAGAAAGTTGCTTCATGCAATTGTTTTAAGAGTACATGAAAGATGTTTCTTTCTCATGATAGCAAATGTTATTTGCAATGCAGATTTTAGATTTTCATTTGTTAGAGCTTTTTGCAGCGCAAAATGATGTTAAAGCTTAAATGCACAGAATCACTTGTTTAGAGTTTATAAGAACACCAATCCTGTGCACCTAAGCAAACTGAGAGAATGCAAGGCCACATATAGTGGAAAAACTTCTTTCTCAGTGAGAGAAAGTTGCTAAATGCAATTTTAAGAGAAAAGCTCAAGTACATGAAAGATGGTCCTTTCTCATGAAATGAAGTGTTATTTGCAATGCAGAAGACAGAGTTTCATGTGTTAGAGCTTTTTTACAGAGCAAGTCATGTTAGAGCATAAATGCACAGAATCACCAATTTAAAGCTTCTAAGAACACTATTTCTGTGCAACTGAGCAAATTGAGAGAATGCAAGGCCACACATACTGGAAAGCTTCTTTCTCAGTGAGAGAAAGTTGCTTCATGCAATTGTTTTAAGAGTACATGAAAGATGTTTCTTTGTCATGATAGCAAATCTTATTTGCAATGCAGATGCCAGATTTTCATTTGTTAAAGCTTTTTGCAGCGCAAAATGATATTAAAGCTTAAATACACAGAATCACATGTTTAGAGTTTATAAGAACACCAATCCTGTGCAAGCAAATTGAGAGAATGCAAGGCCACATATAGTGAAAAACTTCTTTCTCAGTGAGAGAAAGTTGCTAAATGCAATTTTAAGAGAAAAGCTCAAGTACATGAAAGATGGTCCTTTCTCATGAAATGAAGTGTTATTTGCAATGCAGAAGACAGAGTTTCATGTGTTAGAGCTTTTTTACAGAGCAAGTCATGTTAGAGCATAAATGCACAGAATCACCAATTTAAAGCTTCTAAGAACACTATTTCTGTGCAACTGAGCAAATTGAGAAAATGCAAGGCCACACATACTGAAAAGCTTCTTTCTCAGTGAGAGAAAGTTGCTTCATGCAATTGTTTTAAGAGTACATGAAAGATGTTTCTTTGTCATGATAGCAAATCTTATTTGCAATGCAGATGCCAGATTTTCATTTGTTAAAGCTTTTTGCAGCGCAAAATGATGTTAAAGCTTAAATACACAGAATCACATGTTTAGAGTTTATAAGAACACCAATCCTGTGCAACTAAGCAAACTGAGAGAATGCAAGGCCACATATAGTGAAAAACTTCTTTCTCAGTGAGAGAAAGTTGCTAAATGCAATTTTAAGAGAAAAGCTCAAGTACATGAAAGATGGTCCTTTCTCATGAAATTAAATGTTATTTGCAATGCACAAGACAGATTTTCATGTGTTAGAGCTATTTTGGTAGAGCAAGCTATGTTAGAGCTTCAATGCATAGAATCACTAATTTAGAGCTTCTAAGAGCACTGATGCTTGTGTTAGTGCAACTAAGCAAGTGGAGAGAATGCAAGGTCACAGATGCTGAAAAGCTTCTTTCTCAGTGAGAGAAACTTGCTTAGTGCAATTTTAAGAGAAAAGCTCAAGTACATGACAGATGTTTATTTCTCATGAAATTAAATGTTATTTGCAATGCAGAAGACAGAGTTTCATGGGTTATAGCTTTTTTACAGAGCAAGTTATGTTAGAGCGTAAATGCACAGAATCACCAATTTAGAGCTTCTAAGAACACTATTTCTGTGCAACTAAGCAAATTTAGAGAATGCAAGGCCACACATACTGAAAAGCTTCTTTCTCAGTGAGAGAAAGTTGCTTCATGCAATTTTTTTACAAGTACATGAAAGATGTTTCTTTGTCATGATACCAAATGTTATTTGCAATGCAGATGCCAGATTTTCATTTGTTAGAGCTTTTTGCAGCGCAAAATGATGTCAAAGCTTAAATGCACAGAATCACTTGTTTAGAGTTTATAAGAACACCAATCCTGTGCAAGCAAATTGAGAGAATGCAAGGCCACATATAGTGAAAAACTTCTTTCTCAGTGAGAGAAAGTTGCTAAATGCAATTTTAAGAGAAAAGCTCAAGTACATGAAAGATGGTCCTTTCTCATGAAATGAAGTGTTATTTGCAATGCAGAAGACAGAGTTTCATGTGTTAGAGCTTTTTTACAGAGCAAGTCATGTTAGAGAGTAAATGCACAGAATCACCAATTTAAAGCTTCTAAGAACACTATTTCTGTGCAACTGAGCAAATTGAGAGAATGCAAGGCCACACATACTGAAAAGCTTCTTTCTCAGTGAGAGAAAGTTGCTTCATGCAATTGTTTTAAGAGTACATGAAAGATGTTTCTTTGTCATGATAGCAAATCTTATTTGCAATGCAGATGCCAGATTTTCATTTGTTAAAGCTTTTTGCAGCGCAAAATGATGTTAAAGCTTAAATACACAGAATCACATGTTTAGAGTTTATAAGAACACCAATCCTGTGCAAGCAAATTGAGAGAATGCAAGGCCACATATAGTGAAAAACTTCTTTCTCAGTGAGAGAAAGTTGCTAAATGAAATTTTAAGAGAAAAGCTCAAGTACATGAAAGATGGTCCTTTCTCATGAAATGAAGTGTTATTTGCAATGCAGAAGACAGAGTTTCATGTGTTAGAGCTATTTTACAGAGCAAGTCATGTTAGAGAGTAAATGCACAGAATCACCAATTTAAAGCTTCTAAGAACACTATTTCTGTGCAACTGAGCAAATTGAGAGAATGCAAGGCCACACATACTGAAAAGCTTCTTTCTCAGTGAGAGAAAGTTGCTTCATGCAATTGTTTTAAGAGTAAATGAAAGATGTTTCTTTGTCATGATAGCAAATCTTATTTGCAATGCAGATGCCAGATTTTCATTTGTTAAAGCTTTTTGCAGCGCAAAATGATGTTAAAGCTTAAATACACAGAATCACATGTTTAGAGTTTATATGAACACCAATCCTGTGCAAGCAAATTGAGAGAATGCAAGGTCACACATACTGAAAAGCTTCTTTCTCAGAGAGAGAAAGTTGCTTCATGCAATTGTTTTAAGAGTACATGAAAGATGTTTCTTTGTCATGCTAGCAAATGTTATTTTCAATGCAGATGCCAGATTTTCATTTGTTAGAGCGTTTTGCAGCGCAAAATGATGTTAAAGCTTAAATGCACAGAATCACTTGTTTAGAGTTTATAAGAACACCAATCCTGTGCACCTAAGCAAACTGAGAGAATGCAAGGCCACACATACTGAAAAGCTTATTTCTCAGAGAGAGAAAGTTGCTTCATGCAATTGTTTTAAGAGTACATGAAAGATGTTTCTTTGTCATGATAGCAAATGTTATTTGCAATGCAGATTTTAGATTTTCATTTGTTAGAGCTTTTTGCAGCGCAAAATGATGTTAAAGCTTAAATGCACAGAATCACTTGTTTAGAGTTTATAAGAACACCAATCCTGTGCACCTAAGCAAACTGAGAGAATGCAAGGCCACATATAGTGGAAAAACTTCTTTCTCAGTGAGAGAAAGTTGCTAAATGCAATTTTAAGAGAAAAGCTCAAGTACATGAAAGATGGTCCTTTCTCATGAAATGAAGTGTTATTTGCAATGCAGAAGACAGAGTTTCATGTGTTAGAGCTTTTTTACAGAGCAAGTCATGTTAGAGCATAAATGCACAGAATCACCAATTTAAAGCTTCTAAGAACACTATTTCTGTGCAACTGAGCAAATTGAGAGAATGCAAGGCCACACATACTGAAAAGCTTCTTTCTCAGTGAGAGAAAGTTGCTTCATGCAATTGTTTTAAGAGTACATGAAAGATGTTTCTTTGTCATGATAGCAAATCTTTCATTGCAAACTTGCTTAGTGCAATTTTAAGAGAAAAGCTCAAGTACATGACAGATGTTTATTTCTCATGAAATTAAATGTTATTTGCAATGCAGAAGACAGAGTTTCATGGGTTATAGCTTTTTTACAGAGCAAGTTATGTTAGAGCGTAAATGCACAGAATCACCAATTTAGAGTTTCTAAGAACACTATTTCTGTGCAACTAAGCAAATTTAGAGAATGCAAGGCCACACATACTGAAAAGCTTCTTTCTCAGTGAGAGAAAGTTGCTTCATGCAATTGTTTTAAGAGTACATGAAAGATGTTTCTTTGTCATGATAGCAAATCTTATTTGCAATGCAGATGCCAGATTTTCATTTGTTAAAGCTTTTTGCAGCGCAAAATGATGTTAAAGCTTAAATACACAGAATCACATGTTTAGAGTTTATAAGAACACCAATCCTGTGCAAGCAAATTGAGAGAATGCAAGGCCACACATACTGAAAAGCTTCTTTCTCAGAGAGAGAAAGTTGCTTCATGCAATTGTTTTAAGAGTACATGAAAGATGTTTCTTTGTCATGCTAGCAAATGTTATTTTCAATGCAGATGCCAGATTTTCATTAGTTAGAGCGTTTTGCAGCGCAAAATGATGTTAAAGCTTAAATGCACAGAATCACTTGTTTAGAGTTTATAAGAACACCAATCCTGTGCACCTAAGCAAACTGAGAGAATGCAAGGCCACACATACTGAAAAGCTTATTTCTCAGAGAGAGAAAGTTGCTTCATGCAATTGTTTTAAGAGTACATGAAAGATGTTTCTTTGTCATGATAGCAAATGTTATTTGCAATGCAGATTTTAGATTTTCATTTGTTAGAGCTTTTTGCAGCGCAAAATGATGTTAAAGCTTAAATGCACAGAATCACTTGTTTAGAGTTTATAAGAACACCAATCCTGTGCACCTAAGCAAACTGAGAGAATGCAAGGCCACATATAGTGGAAAAACTTCTTTCTCAGTGAGAGAAAGTTGCTAAATGCAATTTTAAGAGAAAAGCTCAAGTACATGAAAGATGGTCCTTTCTCATGAAATGAAGTGTTATTTGCAATGCAGAAGACAGAGTTTCATGTGTTAGAGCTTTTTTACAGAGCAAGTCATGTTAGAGCATAAATGCACAGAATCACCAATTTAAAGCTTCTAAGAACACTATTTCTGTGCAACTGAGCAAATTGAGAGAATGCAAGGCCACACATACTGAAAAGCTTCTTTCTCAGTGAGAGAAAGTTGCTTCATGCAATTGTTTTAAGAGTACATGAAAGATGTTTCTTTGTCATGATAGCAAATCTTTCATTGCAAACTTGCTTAGTGCAATTTTAAGAGAAAAGCTCAAGTACATGACAGATGTTTATTTCTCATGAAATTAAATGTTATTTGCAATGCAGAAGACAGAGTTTCATGGGTTATAGCTTTTTTACAGAGCAAGTTATGTTAGAGCGTAAATGCACAGAATCACCAATTTAGAGCTTCTAAGAACACTATTTCTGTGCAACTAAGCAAATTTAGAGAATGCAAGGCCACACATACTGAAAAGCTTCTTTCTCAGTGAGAGAAAGTTGCTTCATGCAATTGTTTTAAGAGTACATGAAAGATGTTTCTTTGTCATGATAGCAAATCTTATTTGCAATGCAGATGCCAGATTTTCATTTGTTAAAGCTTTTTGCAGCGCAAAATGATGTTAAAGCTTAAATACACAGAATCACATGTTTAGAGTTTATAAGAACACCAATCCTGTGCAACTAAGCAAACTGAGAGAATGCAAGGCCACATATAGTGAAAAACTTCTTTCTCAGTGAGAGAAAGTTGCTAAATGCAATTTTAAGAGAAAAGCTCAAGTACATGAAAGATGGTCCTTTCTCATGAAATTAAATGTTATTTGCAATGCACAAGACAGATTTTCATGTGTTAGAGCTATTTTGGTAGAGCAAGCTATGTTAGAGCTTCAATGCATAGAATCACTAATTTAGAGCTTCTAAGAGCACTGATGCTTGTGTTAGTGCAACTAAGCAAGTGGAGAGAATGCAAGGTCACAGATGCTGAAAAGCTTCTTTCTCAGTGAGAGAAACTTGCTTAGTGCAATTTTAAGAGAAAAGCTCAAGTACATGACAGATGTTTATTTCTCATGAAATTAAATGTTATTTGCAATGCAGAAGACAGAGTTTCATGGGTTATAGCTTTTTTACAGAGCAAGTTATGTTAGAGCGTAAATGCACAGAATCACCAATTTAGAGCTTCTAAGAATAACTATTTCTGTGCAACTAAGCAAATTTAGAGAATGCAAGGCCACACATACTGAAAAGCTTCTTTCTCAGTGAGAGAAAGTTGCTTCATGCAATTTTTTTTACAAGTACATGAAAGATGTTTCTTTGTCATGATACCAAATGTTATTTGCAATGCAGATGCCAGATTTTCATTTGTTAGAGCTTTTTGCAGCGCAAAATGATGTCAAAGCTTAAATGCACAGAATCACTTGTTTAGAGTTTATAAAAACACCAATCCTGTGCAAGCAAATTGAGAGAATGCAAGGCCACATATAGTGAAAAACTTCTTTCTCAGTGAGAGAAAGTTGCTAAATGCAATTTTAAGAGAAAAGCTCAAGTACATGAAAGATGGTCCTTTCTCATGAAATTAAATGTTATTTGCAATGCACAAGACAGATTTTCATGTGTTTTAGATCTATTTTGGTAGAGCAAGCTATGTTAGGGCTTCAATGCATAGAATCACTAATTTAGAGCTTCTAAGAGCACTGATGCTTGTGTTAGTTCAACTAAGCAAGTGGAGAGAATGCAAGGTCACAGATGCTGAAAAGCTTCTTTCTCAGTGAGAGAAACTTGCTTAGTGCAATTTTAAGAGAAAAGCTCAAGTACATGACAGATGTTTCTTTCTCATGAAATTAAATGTTATTTGCAATGCAGAAGACAGAGTTTCATGGGTTATAGCTTTTTTACAGAGCAAGTTATGTTAGAGCGTAAATGCACAGAATCACCAATTTAGAGCTTCTAAGAACACTATTTCTGTGCAACTGAGCAAACTGATAGAATGCAAGGCCACACATACTGAAAAGCTTCTTTCTCAGTGAGAGAAAGTTGCTTCATGCAATTGTTTTAAGAGTACATGAAAGATGTTTCTTTGTCATGATAGCAAATCTTATTTGCAATGCAGATGCCAGATTTTCATTTGTTAAAGCTTTTTGCAGCGCAAAATGATGTTAAAGCTTAAATACACAGAATCACATGTTTAGAGTTTATAAGAACACCAATCCTGTGCAAGCAAATTGAGAGAATGCAAGGCCACACATACTGAAAAGCTTCTTTCTCAGAGAGAGAAAGTTGCTTCATGCAATTGTTTTAAGAGTACATGAAAGATGTTTCTTTGTCATGCTAGCAAATGTTATTTTCAATGCAGATGCCAGATTTTCATTAGTTAGAGCGTTTTGCAGCGCAAAATGATGTTAAAGCTTAAATGCACAGAATCACTTGTTTAGAGTTTATAAGAACACCAATCCTGTGCACCTAAGGAAACTGAGAGAATGCAAGGCCACACATACTGAAAAGCTTATTTCTCAGAGAGAGAAAGTTGCTTCATGCAATTGTTTTAAGAGTACATGAAAGATGTTTCTTTGTCATGATAGCAAATGTTATTTGCAATGCAGATTTTAGATTTTCATTTGTTAGAGCTTTTTGCAGCGCAAAATGATGTTAAAGCTTAAATGCACAGAATCACTTGTTTAGAGTTTATAAGAACACCAATCCTGTGCACCTAAGCAAACTGAGAGAATGCAAGGCCACATATAGTGGAAAAACTTCTTTCTCAGTGAGAGAAAGTTGCTAAATGCAATTTTAAGAGAAAAGCTCAAGTACATGAAAGATGGTCCTTTCTCATGAAATGAAGTGTTATTTGCAATGCAGAAGACAGAGTTTCATGTGTTAGAGCTTTTTTACAGAGCAAGTCATGTTAGAGCATAAATGCACAGAATCACCAATTTAAAGCTTCTAAGAACACCATTTCTGTGCAACTGAGCAAATTGAGAGAATGCAAGGCCACACATACTGAAAAGCTTCTTTCTCAGTGAGAGAAAGTTGCTTCATGCAATTGTTTTAAGAGTACATGAAAGATGTTTCTTTGTCATGATAGCAAATCTTATTTGCAATGCAGATGCCAGATTTTCATTTGTTAAAGCTTTTTGCAGCGCAAAATGATATTAAAGCTTAAATACACAGAATCACATGTTTAGAGTTTATAAGAACACCAATCCTGTGCAAGCAAATTGAGAGAATGCAAGGCCACATATAGTGAAAAATTTCTTTCTCAGTGAGAGAAAGTTGCTAAATGCAATTTTAAGAGAAAAGCTCAAGTACATGAAAGATGGTCCTTTCTCATGAAATGAAGTGTTATTTGCAATGCAGAAGACAGAGTTTCATGTGTTAGAGCTTTTTTACAGAGCAAGTCATGTTAGAGCATAAATGCACAGAATCACCAATTTAAAGCTTCTAAGAACACTATTTCTGTGCAACTGAGCAAATTGAGAGAATGCAAGGCCACACATACTGAAAAGCTTCTTTCTCAGTGAGAGAAAGTTGCTTCATGCAATTGTTTTAAGAGTACATGAAAGATGTTTCTTTGTCATGATAGCAAATCTTATTTGCAATGCAGATGCCAGATTTTCATTTGTTAAAGCTTTTTGCAGCGCAAAATGATGTTAAAGCTTAAATACACAGAATCACATGTTTAGAGTTTATAAGAACACCAATCCTGTGCAACTAAGCAAACTGAGAGAATGCAAGGCCACATATAGTGAAAAACTTCTTTCTCAGTGAGAGAAAGTTGCTAAATGCAATTTTAAGAGAAAAGCTCAAGTACATGAAAGATGGTCCTTTCTCATGAAATTAAATGTTATTTGCAATGCACAAGACAGATTTTCATGTGTTAGAGCTATTTTGGTAGAGCAAGCTATGTTAGAGCTTCAATGCATAGAATCACTAATTTAGAGCTTCTAAGAGTACTGATGCTTGTGTTAGTGCAACTAAGCAAGTGGAGAGAATGCAAGGTCACAGATGCTGAAAAGCTTCTTTCTCAGTGAGAGAAACTTGCTTAGTGCAATTTTAAGAGAAAAGCTCAAGTACATGACAGATGTTTATTTCTCATGAAATTAAATGTTATTTGCAGTGCAGAAGACAGAGTTTCATGGGTTATAGCTTTTTTACAGAGCAAGTTATGTTAGAGCGTAAATGCACAGAATCACCAATTTAGAGCTTCTAAGAACACTATTTCTGTGCAACTAAGCAAATTTAGAGAATGCAAGGCCACACATACTGAAAAGCTTCTTTCTCAGTGAGAGAAAGTTGCTTCATGCAATTTTTTTACAAGTACATGAAAGATGTTTCTTTGTCATGATACCAAATGTTATTTGCAATGCAGATGCCAGATTTTCATTTGTTAGAGCTTTTTGCAGCGCAAAATGATGTCAAAGCTTAAATGCACAGAATCACTTGTTTAGAGTTTATAAGAACACCAATCCTGTGCAAGCAAATTGAGAGAATGCAAGGCCACATATAGTGAAAAACTTCTTTCTCAGTGAGAGAAAGTTGCTAAATGCAATTTTAAGAGAAAAGCTCAAGTACATGAAAGATGGTCCTTTCTCATGAAATGAAGTATTATTTGCAATGCAGAAGACAGAGTTTCATGTGTTAGAGCTTTTTTACAGAGCAAGTCATGTTAGAGAGTAAATGCACAGAATCACCAATTTAAAGCTTCTAAGAACACTATTTCTGTGCAACTGAGCAAATTGAGAGAATGCAAGGCCACACATACTGAAAAGCTTCTTTCTCAGTGAGAGAAAGTTGCTTCATGCAATTGTTTTAAGAGTACATGAAAGATGTTTCTTTGTCATGATAGCAAATCTTATTTGCAATGCAGATGCCAGATTTTCATTTGTTAGAGCTTTTTGCAGCGCAAAATGATGTTAAAGCTTAAATACACAGAATCACATGTTTAGAGTTTATAAGAACACCAATCCTGTGCAAGCAAATTGAGAGAATGCAAGGCCACATATAGTGAAAAACTTCTTTCTCAGTGAGAGAAAGTTGCTAAATGAAATTTTAAGAGAAAAGCTCAAGTACATGAAAGATGGTCCTTTCTCATGAAATGAAGTGTTATTTGCAATGCAGAAGACAGAGTTTCATGTGTTAGAGCTTTTTTACAGAGCAAGTCATGTTAGAGAGTAAATGCACAGAATCACCAATTTAAAGCTTCTAAGAACACTATTTCTGTGCAACTGAGCAAATTGAGAGAATGCAAGGCCACACATACTGAAAAGCTTCTTTCTCAGTGAGAGAAAGTTGCTTCATGCAATTGTTTTAAGAGTAAATGAAAGATGTTTCTTTGTCATGATAGCAAATCTTATTTGCAATGCAGATGCCAGATTTTCATTTGTTAAAGCTTTTTGCAGCGCAAAATGATGTTAAAGCTTAAATACACAGAATCACATGTTTAGAGTTTATATGAACACCAATCTTGTGCAAGCAAATTGAGAGAATGCAAGGCCACACATACTGAAAAGCTTCTTTCTCAGAGAGAGAAAGTTGCTTCATGCAATTGTTTTAAGAGTACATGAAAGATGTTTCTTTGTCATGCTAGCAAATGTTATTTTCAATGCAGATGCCAGATTTTCATTTGTTAGAGCGTTTTGCAGCGCAAAATGATGTTAAAGCTTAAATGCACAGAATCACTTGTTTAGAGTTTATAAGAACACCAATCCTGTGCACCTAAGCAAACTGAGAGAATGCAAGGCCACACATACTGAAAAGCTTATTTCTCAGAGAGAGAAAGTTGCTTCATGCAATTGTTTTAAGAGTACATGAAAGATGTTTCTTTGTCATGATAGCAAATGTTATTTGCAATGCAGATTTTAGATTTTCATTTGTTAGAGCTTTTTGCAGCGCAAAATGATGTTAAAGCTTAAATGCACAGAATCACTTGTTTAGAGTTTATAAGAACACCAATCCTGTGCACCTAAGCAAACTGAGAGAATGCAAGGCCACATATAGTGGAAAAACTTCTTTCTCAGTGAGAGAAAGTTGCTAAATGCAATTTTAAGAGAAAAGCTCAAGTACATGAAAGATGGTCCTTTCTCATGAAATGAAGTGTTATTTGCAATGCAGAAGACAGAGTTTCATGTGTTAGAGCTTTTTTACAGAGCAAGTCATGTTAGAGCATAAATGCACAGAATCACCAATTTAAAGCTTCTAAGAACACTATTTCTGTGCAACTGAGCAAATTGAGAGAATGCAAGGCCACACATACTGAAAAGCTTCTTTCTCAGTGAGAGAAAGTTGCTTCATGCAATTGTTTTAAGAGTACATGAAAGATGTTTCTTTGTCATGATAGCAAATCTTTCATTGCAAACTTGCTTAGTGCAATTTTAAGAGAAAAGCTCAAGTACATGACAGATGTTTATTTCTCATGAAATTAAATGTTATTTGCAATGCAGAAGACAGAGTCTCATGGGTTATAGCTTTTTTACAGAGCAAGTTATGTTAGAGCGTAAATGCACAGAATCACCAATTTAGAGCTTCTAAGAACACTATTTTTGTGCAACTAAGTAAATTTAGAGAATGCAAGGCCACACATACTGAAAAGCTTCTTTCTCAGTGAGAGAAAGTTGCTTCATGCAATTTTTTTACAAGTACATGAAAGATGTTTCTTTGTCATGCTAGCAAATGTTATTTTCAATGCAGATGCCAGATTTTCATTTGTTAGAGCGTTTTGCAGCGCAAAATGATGTTAAAGCTTAAATGCACAGAATCACTTGTTTAGAGTTTATAAGAACACCAATCCTGTGCACCTAAGCAAACTGAGAGAATGCAAGGCCACACATACTGAAAAGCTTATTTCTCAGAGAGAGAAAGTTGCTTCATGCAATTGTTTTAAGAGTACATGAAAGATGTTTCTTTGTCATGATAGCAAATGTTATTTGCAATGCAGATTTTAGATTTTCATTTGTTAGAGCTTTTTGCAGCACAAAATGATGTTAAAGCTTAAATGCACAGAATCACTTGTTTAGAGTTTATAAGAACACCAATCCTGTGCACCTAAGCAAACTGAGAGAATGCAAGGCCACATATAGTGGAAAAACTTCTTTCTCAGTGAGAGAAAGTTGCTAAATGCAATTTTAAGAGAAAAGCTCAAGTACATGAAAGATGGTCCTTTCTCATGAAATGAAGTGTTATTTGCAATGCAGAAGACAGAGTTTCATGTGTTAGAGCTTTTTTACAGAGCAAGTCATGTTAGAGCATAAATGCACAGAATCACCAATTTAAAGCTTCTAAGAACACTATTTCTGTGCAACTGAGCAAATTGAGAGAATGCAAGGCCACACATACTGAAAAGCTTCTTTCTCAGTGAGAGAAAGTTGCTTCATGCAATTGTTTTAAGAGTACATGAAAGATGTTTCTTTGTCATGATAGCAAATCTTATTTGCAATGCAGATGCCAGATTTTCATTTGTTAAAGCTTTTTGCAGCGCAAAATGATGTTAAAGCTTAAATACACAGAATCACATGTTTAGAGTTTATAAGAACACCAATCCTGTGCAACTAAGCAAACTGAGAGAATGCAAGGCCACATATAGTGAAAAACTTCTTTCTCAGTGAGAGAAAGTTGCTAAATGCAATTTTAAGAGAAAAGCTCAAGTACATGAAAGATGGTCCTTTCTCATGAAATTAAATGTTATTTGCAATGCACAAGACAGATTTTCATGTGTTAGAGCTATTTTGGTAGAGCAAGCTATGTTAGAGCTTCAATGCATAGAATCACTAATTTAGAGCTTCTAAGAGCACTGATGCTTGTGTTAGTGCAACTAAGCAAGTGGAGAGAATGCAAGGTCACAGATGCTGAAAAGCTTCTTTCTCAGTGAGAGAAACTTGCTTAGTGCAATTTTAAGAGAAAAGCTCAAGTACATGACAGATGTTTATTTCTCATGAAATTAAATGTTATTTGCAATGCAGAAGACAGAGTTTCATGGGTTATAGCTTTTTTACAGAGCAAGTTATGTTAGAGCGTAAATGCACAGAATCACCAATTTAGAGCTTCTAAGAACACTATTTCTGTGCAATTGAGCAAACTGATAGAATGCAAGGCCACAGTTGCTGAAAAGCTTCTTTCTCAGTGAGAGAAAGTTGCTAAATGCAATTTTAAGAGTAAATCTCAAGTACATGACAGATGTTTCTTTCTCATGAAATGAAATGTTATTTGCAATGCAGAAGACAGGGTTTCGTCTGTTAGAGCATTTTTACAGAGCAAGTTATGTTAGAGCGTAAATGCACAGAATCACCAATTTAGAGCTTCTAAGAACACTATTTCTGTGCAACTAAGCAAATTTAGAGAATGCAAGGCCACACATACTGAAAAGCTTCTTTCTCAGTGAGAGAAAGTTGCTTCATGCAATTTTTTTACAAGTACATGAAAGATGTTTCTTTGTCATGATACCAAATGTTATTTGCAATGCAGATGCCAGATTTTCATTTGTTAGAGCTTTTTGCAGCGCAAAATGATGTCAAAGCTTAAATGCACAGAATCACTTGTTTAGAGTTTATAAGAACACCAATCCTGTGCAAGCAAATTGAGAGAATGCAAGGCCACATATAGTGAAAAACTTCTTTCTCAGTGAGAGAAAGTTGCTAAATGCAATTTTAAGAGAAAAGCTCAAGTACATGAAAGATGGTCCTTTCTCATGAAATGAAGTATTATTTGCAATGCAGAAGACAGAGTTTCATGTGTTAGAGCTTTTTTACAGAGCAAGTCATGTTAGAGAGTAAATGCACAGAATCACCAATTTAAAGCTTCTAAGAACACTATTTCTGTGCAACTGAGCAAATTGAGAGAATGCAAGGCCACACATACTGAAAAGCTTCTTTCTCAGTGAGAGAAAGTTGCTTCATGCAATTGTTTTAAGAGTACATGAAAGATGTTTCTTTGTCATGATAGCAAATCTTATTTGCAATGCAGATGCCAGATTTTCATTTGTTAAAGCTTTTTGCAGCGCAAAATGATGTTAAAGCTTAAATACACAGAATCACATGTTTAGAGTTTATAAGAACACCAATCCTGTGCAAGCAAATTGAGAGAATGCAAGGCCACATATAGTGAAAAACTTCTTTCTCAGTGAGAGAAAGTTGCTAAATGAAATTTTAAGAGAAAAGCTCAAGTACATGAAAGATGGTCCTTTCTCATGAAATGAAGTGTTATTTGCAATGCAGAAGACAGAGTTTCATGTGTTAGAGCTTTTTTACAGAGCAAGTCATGTTAGAGAGTAAATGCACAGAATCACCAATTTAAAGCTTCTAAGAACACTATTTCTGTGCAACTGAGCAAATTGA
This sequence comes from Spinibarbus caldwelli, assembly GCA_039654775.1. Taxonomy (NCBI): domain Eukaryota; kingdom Metazoa; phylum Chordata; class Actinopteri; order Cypriniformes; family Cyprinidae; genus Spinibarbus; species Spinibarbus caldwelli. The sequence continues at coordinate 30,243 of JBCAMP010000294.1, forward strand.
GAGAATGCAAGGCCACACATACTGAAAAGCTTCTTTCTCAGTGAGAGAAAGTTGCTTCATGCAATTGTTTTAAGAGTAAATGAAAGATGTTTCTTTGTCATGATAGCAAATCTTATTTGCAATGCAGATGCCAGATTTTCATTTGTTAAAGCTTTTTGCAGCGCAAAATGATGTTAAAGCTTAAATACACAGAATCACATGTTTAGAGTTTATATGAACACCAATCTTGTGCAAGCAAATTGAGAGAATGCAAGGCCACACATACTGAAAAGCTTCTTTCTCAGAGAGAGAAAGTTGCTTCATGCAATTGTTTTAAGAGTACATGAAAGATGTTTCTTTGTCATGCTAGCAAATGTTATTTTCAATGCAGATGCCAGATTTTCATTTGTTAGAGCGTTTTGCAGCGCAAAATGATGTTAAAGCTTAAATGCACAGAATCACTTGTTTAGAGTTTATAAGAACACCAATCCTGTGCACCTAAGCAAACTGAGAGAATGCAAGGCCACACATACTGAAAAGCTTATTTCTCAGAGAGAGAAAGTTGCTTCATGCAATTGTTTTAAGAGTACATGAAAGATGTTTCTTTGTCATGATAGCAAATGTTATTTGCAATGCAGATTTTAGATTTTCATTTGTTAGAGCTTTTTGCAGCGCAAAATGATGTTAAAGCTTAAATGCACAGAATCACTTGTTTAGAGTTTATAAGAACACCAATCCTGTGCACCTAAGCAAACTGAGAGAATGCAAGGCCACATATAGTGGAAAAAACTTCTTTCTCAGTGAGAGAAAGTTGCTAAATGCAATTTTAAGAGAAAAGCTCAAGTACATGAAAGATGGTCCTTTCTCATGAAATGAAGTGTTATTTGCAATGCAGAAGACAGAGTTTCATGTGTTAGAGCTTTTTTACAGAGCAAGTCATGTTAGAGCATAAATGCACAGAATCACCAATTTAAAGCTTCTAAGAACACTATTTCTGTGCAACTGAGCAAATTGAGAGAATGCAAGGCCACACATACTGAAAAGCTTCTTTCTCAGTGAGAGAAAGTTGCTTCATGCAATTGTTTTAAGAGTACATGAAAGATGTTTCTTTGTCATGATAGCAAATCTTTCATTGCAAACTTGCTTAGTGCAATTTTAAGAGAAAAGCTCAAGTACATGACAGATGTTTATTTCTCATGAAATTAAATGTTATTTGCAATGCAGAAGACAGAGTCTCATGGGTTATAGCTTTTTTACAGAGCAAGTTATGTTAGAGCGTAAATGCACAGAATCACCAATTTAGAGCTTCTAAGAACACTATTTTTGTGCAACTAAGTAAATTTAGAGAATGCAAGGCCACACATACTGAAAAGCTTCTTTCTCAGTGAGAGAAAGTTGCTTCATGCAATTTTTTTACAAGTACATGAAAGATGTTTCTTTGTCATGCTAGCAAATGTTATTTTCAATGCAGATGCCAGATTTTCATTTGTTAGAGCGTTTTGCAGCGCAAAATGATGTTAAAGCTTAAATGCACAGAATCACTTGTTTAGAGTTTATAAGAACACCAATCCTGTGCACCTAAGCAAACTGAGAGAATGCAAGGCCACACATACTGAAAAGCTTATTTCTCAGAGAGAGAAAGTTGCTTCATGCAATTGTTTTAAGAGTACATGAAAGATGTTTCTTTGTCATGATAGCAAATGTTATTTGCAATGCAGATTTTAGATTTTCATTTGTTAGAGCTTTTTGCAGCACAAAATGATGTTAAAGCTTAAATGCACAGAATCACTTGTTTAGAGTTTATAAGAACACCAATCCTGTGCACCTAAGCAAACTGAGAGAATGCAAGGCCACATATAGTGGAAAAACTTCTTTCTCAGTGAGAGAAAGTTGCTAAATGCAATTTTAAGAGAAAAGCTCAAGTACATGAAAGATGGTCCTTTCTCATGAAATGAAGTGTTATTTGCAATGCAGAAGACAGAGTTTCATGTGTTAGAGCTTTTTTACAGAGCAAGTCATGTTAGAGCATAAATGCACAGAATCACCAATTTAAAGCTTCTAAGAACACTATTTCTGTGCAACTGAGCAAATTGAGAGAATGCAAGGCCACACATACTGAAAAGCTTCTTTCTCAGTGAGAGAAAGTTGCTTCATGCAATTGTTTTAAGAGTACATGAAAGATGTTTCTTTGTCATGATAGCAAATCTTATTTGCAATGCAGATGCCAGATTTTCATTTGTTAAAGCTTTTTGCAGCGCAAAATGATGTTAAAGCTTAAATACACAGAATCACATGTTTAGAGTTTATAAGAACACCAATCCTGTGCAACTAAGCAAACTGAGAGAATGCAAGGCCACATATAGTGAAAAACTTCTTTCTCAGTGAGAGAAAGTTGCTAAATGCAATTTTAAGAGAAAAGCTCAAGTACATGAAAGATGGTCCTTTCTCATGAAATTAAATGTTATTTGCAATGCACAAGACAGATTTTCATGTGTTAGAGCTATTTTGGTAGAGCAAGCTATGTTAGAGCTTCAATGCATAGAATCACTAATTTAGAGCTTCTAAGAGCACTGATGCTTGTGTTAGTGCAACTAAGCAAGTGGAGAGAATGCAAGGTCACAGATGCTGAAAAGCTTCTTTCTCAGTGAGAGAAACTTGCTTAGTGCAATTTTAAGAGAAAAGCTCAAGTACATGACAGATGTTTATTTCTCATGAAATTAAATGTTATTTGCAATGCAGAAGACAGAGTTTCATGGGTTATAGCTTTTTTACAGAGCAAGTTATGTTAGAGCGTAAATGCACAGAATCACCAATTTAGAGCTTCTAAGAACACTATTTCTGTGCAATTGAGCAAACTGATAGAATGCAAGGCCACAGTTGCTGAAAAGCTTCTTTCTCAGTGAGAGAAAGTTGCTAAATGCAATTTTAAGAGTAAATCTCAAGTACATGACAGATGTTTCTTTCTCATGAAATGAAATGTTATTTGCAATGCAGAAGACAGGGTTTCGTCTGTTAGAGCATTTTTACAGAGCAAGTTATGTTAGAGCGTAAATGCACAGAATCACCAATTTAGAGCTTCTAAGAACACTATTTCTGTGCAACTAAGCAAATTTAGAGAATGCAAGGCCACACATACTGAAAAGCTTCTTTCTCAGTGAGAGAAAGTTGCTTCATGCAATTTTTTTACAAGTACATGAAAGATGTTTCTTTGTCATGATACCAAATGTTATTTGCAATGCAGATGCCAGATTTTCATTTGTTAGAGCTTTTTGCAGCGCAAAATTATGCCAAAGCTTAAATGCACAGATAGATAGATTCACTAATTTAGAGCTTCTAAGAGCACTGATGCTTGTGTTAGTGCAAGTGGAGAGAATGCAAGGTGACAGATGCTAAAAAGCTTCTTTGTCAGTGAGAGAAACTTGCTTAATGAAATTTTAAGAGAAAAGCTCAAGTACATGAAAGATGTTTCTTTCTCATGAAATTAAATGTTATTTGCAATGCAGATGACAGATTCTCATGTGTTAGAGCTTTTTTGCAGAGCAAGTTATGTTAGAGCTTATAGTCACAGAATCCCCAATTTAGAGCTTATAAGAACACTATTTCTGTGCAACTGAGCAAATTGATAGAATGCAAGCCCACAGATGCTGAAAAGCTTCTTTCTCAGTGAGAGAAACTTGCTTAATGCAATTTTAAGAGAAAAGCTCAAGTACATGAAAGATGGTCCTTTCTCATGAAATTAAACGTTATTTGCAATGTTCAAGACAGATTTTCATGTGTTAGAGCTTTCTTGCAGAGCAAGTTATGTTAGAGTTTCAATGCACAGAATCACTGTTTAGAGTTTATAAGAACACTAATCCTGTGCAACTAAGAACATTGAGAGAATGCAAGGCCCCCACATACTGAAAAGCTTCTTTCTCATTGAGAGAAAGTTGCTAAATGCAATTTTAAGAGTAAATCTCAAGTACATGAAAGATGTTTCTTTCCCATGAGATGAAGTGTTATTTGCAATGCAGAAGACAGAGTTTCATTTGTTAGAGCTTTTTTACAGAGCAAGTCATGTTAGAGAGTAAATGCACAGAATCACCAATTTAAAGCTTCTAAGAACACTATTTCTGTGCAACTGAGCAAATTGAGAGAATGCAAGGCCACACATACTGAAAAGCTTCTTTCTCAGTGAGAGAAAGTTGCTTCATGCAATTGTTTTAAGAGTACATGAAAGATGTTTCTTTGTCATGATAGCAAATCTTATTTGCAATGCAGATGCCAGATTTTCATTTGTTAAAGCTTTTTCAGCGCAAAATGATGTTAAAGCTTAAATACACAGAAGCACATGTTTAGAGTTTATAAGAACACCAATCCTGTGCAACTAAGCAAACTGAGAGAATGCAAGGCCACATATAGTGAAAAACTTCTTTTTCATTGAGAGAAAGTTGCTAAATGCAATTTTAAGAGTAAATCTCAAGTACATGACAGATGTTTCTTTCTCATGAAATGAAATGTTATTTGCAATGCAGAAGACAGGGTTTCGTCTGTTAGAGCATTTTTACAGAGCAAGTTATGTTAGAGCGTAAATGCACAGAATCACCAATTTAGAGCTTCTAAGAACACTATTTCTGTGCAACTGAGCAAACTGATAGAATGCAAGGCCACAGTTGCTGAAAAGCTTCTTTCTCAGTGAGAGAAAGTTGCTAAATGCAATTTTAAGAGTAAATCTCAAGTACATGACAGATATTTCTTTCTCATGAAATGAAATGTTATTTGCAATGCAGAAGACAGGGTTTCGTCTGTTAGAGCATTTTTACAGAGCAAGTTATGTTAGAGCGTAAATGCACAGAATCACCAATTTAGAGCTTCTAAGAACACTATTTCTGTGAAACTAAGCAAATTGAGAGAATGCAAGGCCACATATAGTGAAAAACTTCTTTCTCAGTGAGAGAAAGTTGCTAAATGCAATTTTAAGAGAAAAGCTCAGGTACATGAAAGATGGTCCTTTCTCATGAAATTAAATTTTATTTGCAATTCACAAGACAGATTTTCATGTGTTAGAGCTTTTTTTTGTAGAGCAAGCTATGTTAGAGCTTCAATGCATAGATTCACTAATTTAGAGCTTCTAAGAGTACTGATGCTTGTGTTAGTGCAAGTGGAGAGAATGCAAGGTGACAGATGCTGAAAAGCTTCTTTCTCAGTGGGAGAAACTTGCTTAATGCAATTTTAAGAGAAAAGCTCAAGTACATGAAAGATGTTTCTTTCTCATGAAATTAAATGTTATATGCAAAGCAGAATCCAGATTCTCATGTGTTAGAGCTTTATTGCAGAGCAATTTATTTTAGCGCTTCAATGCACTGAATCAATAGTTTAGAGCTTCTAAGAACACTATTTCTGTGTAATTGAGCAAACTGATAGAATGCAATGCCACAGATGCTGAAAAGCTTTTTTTTTCAGTGAGAGATAGTTGCTGAATATAATTTTTAGAGTAAAGCTCAAGTACATGTAAGATGTTTCTTTCTCATGAAATGAAATGTTATTTGCAATGCAGAAGACAGAGTTTCATGTGTTAGAGCTTTTTTACAGAGCACTTTATGTTAGAGCTGAAATGCACAGAATCACCAATGACCTTGCATTCTCTCCACTCGCTTAGTTGCACTAACACAAGCATCAGTGCTCTTAGAAACTCTAAATTAGTGATTCTATACATTGAAGCTCTAACATAGCTTGCTCTACAAAAAAAGCTCTAACACATGAAAATCTGTCTTGTGCATTGCAAATAACATTTAATTTCATGAGAAAGAATCATCTTTCATGTACTTGAGCTTTTCTCTTAAAATTGCATTTAGCAACTTTCTTTCACTGAGAAAGAAGTTTTTCACTATATCTGGCCTTGCATTCTCTCAATTTGCTTAGTTGCACAGGATTGGTGTTTTTATAAACACTAAACATATGATTCTGTGTATTTAAGCTTTAACATCATTTTTCGCTGCAAAAAGCTTTAACAAATGAAAATCTGGCATCTGCATTGCAAATAACATTTGCTATCATGACAAAGAAACATCTTTCATTTACTCTTAAAACAATTGCATGAAGCAACTTTCTCTCACTGAGAAAGAAGCTTTTCAGCATCTGTGACCTTGCATTCTCTCCACTTGCTTAGTTGCACTAACACAAGCATCAGTGCTCTTAGAAGCTCTAAATAGTGATTCTATACACTGAAGCTCTAACATAGCTAGCTCTACAAAAAAAGCTCTTTCAATTCAAGTTTATCAACTTTCTCACTGAGAAAGAAGCTTTTCACCATCTGTGGCCTTGCTTTCTATCAGTTTGCTCAGTTACACAGAAATAGTGTTCTTAGAAGCTCTAAACTATTGATTTAGTGCATTGAAGCGCTAAGATAACTTGCTCTGCAAAAAAAGCTCTAACACATGAGAATCTGTCTTCTGCATTGCAACTAACATTTAATTTCATGAGAAAGAAACATCTTTCATGTACTTGAGCTTTTCTCATAAAATTGCATTTAGCAACTTTCTCTCACTGAGAAAGAAGTTTTTCACTATATGTGGCCTTGCATTCTCTCAATTTGCTTAGTTGCACAGGATTGGTGTTCTTATAAACTCTAAACATGTGATTCTGTGTATTTAAGCTTTAACATCATTTTGCGCTGCAACAAGCTTTAACAAATGAAAATCTGGCATCTGCATTGCAAATAACATTTGCTATCATGACAAAGAAACATCTTTCATGTACTCTTAAAACAATTGCATGAAGCAACTTTCTCTCACTGAGAAAGAAGCTTTTCAGTATGTGTGGCCTTGCATTCTCTCAATTTGCTCAGTTGCACAGAAATAGTGTTCTTAGAAGCTCTAAATTGGTGATTCTGTGCATTTACGCTCTAACATAACTTGCTCTGTAGAAAAGCTCTAACACATGAAACTCTGTCTTCTGCAGTGCAAATAACTCTTCATCTCATGAGAAAGAAACATCTTTCATTTATTTGAGCTTTACTCTTAAAATTGCATTTAGCAACTTTCTCTCACTGAGAAAGAAACTTTTCAGCATCTGTGTTCTTGCATTCTATCAGTTTGCTCAGTTGCACAGAAATAGTGTTCTTAGAAGCTCTACATTGGTGATTCTGTGCATTTAAGCTCTAACATAAAGTGCTCTGTAAAAAAGCTCTAAGACATGAAACTCTGTCTTCTGCATTGCAAATAACATTTCATTTCATGAGAAAGAAACATCTTTCATGTACTTGAGATTTACTCTTAAAATTGCATTTAGCAACTTTCTCTCACTGAGAAAGAAGCTTTTGAGCATCTGTGGCCTTGCATTCTATCAGTTTGCTCAGTTGCACAGATATAGTGTTCTTAGAAGCTCTACATTGGAGATTCTGTGCATTTACGCTCTATCTTGCTCTGTAAAAAAGCTCTAACACATGAAACTCTGTCTTCTGAATTGCAAATAACACTTCATTTCATGAGAAAGAAACATCTTACATGTACTTGAGCTTAACTCTTAAAATTATATTTAGCAACTTTCTCTCACTGAGAAAGCAGTTTTTCAGCATCTGTGGCCTTGCATTCTATCTGTTTGCTCAGTTACACAGAAATAGTGTTCTTAGAAGCTCTAAACTATTGATTCAGTGCATTGAAGCGCTAAAATAACTTGCTCTGCAAAAAAAGCTCTAACACATGAGAATCTGTCTTCTGCATTGCAAATAACATTTAATTTCATGAGAAAGAAACATCTTTCATGTACTTGAGCTTTTCTCTTAAAATTGCACTAAGCAAGTTTCTCTCACTGAGAAAGAAGTTTTTCAGCATCTGTGACCTTGCACTCTCTCCACTTGCTTAGTTGCACTAACACAAGCATCAGTGCTCTTAGAAGCTCTAAATTAGTGATTCTATGCATTGAAGCTCTAACATAACTTGCTCTGTAAAAAAGCTCTAACACATGAAATTCTGTCTTCTGCATTGCAAATAACACTTCGTCTCATGGGAAAAAAACATCTTTTATGTACTTGAGCTTTACTCTTAAAATTGCATTTAGCAACTTTCTCTCACTGAGAAAGAAGCTTTTCAGCATCTGTGGGCTTGCATTCTATCAATTTGCTCAGTTGCACAGAAATAGTGTTCTTAGAAGCTCTAAACTATTGATTCAGTGCATTGAAGCGCTAAAATAACTTGCTCTGCAAAAAAGCTCTAACACATGAGAATCTGTCTTCTGCATTGCATATAACATTTAATTTCATGAGAAAGAAACATCTTTCATGTACTTGAGCTTTTCTCTTAAAATTGCAATAAGCAAGCTTCTCTCAATGAGAAAGAAGCTTTTCAGTATGTGTGGCCTTGCATTCTCTCAATTTGCTTAGTTGCACAGGATTGGTGTTCTTATAAACTCTAAACATGTGATTCTGTGTATTTAAGCTTTAACATCATTTTGCGCTGCAAAAAGCTTTAACAAATGAAAATCTGGCATCTGCATTGCAAATAACATTTCCTATCATGACAAAGAAACATCTTTCATGTACTCTTAAAACAATTGCATGAAGCAACTTTCTCTCACTGAGAAAGAAGCTTTTCAGTATGTGTGGCCTTGCATTCTCTCAATTTGCTCAGTTGCACAGAAATGGTGTTCTTAGAAGCTCTAAATTGGTGATTCTGTGCATTTAGGCTCTAACATAACTTGCTCTGTAAAAAAGCTCGAACACATGAAACTCTGTCTTCTGCATTGCAAATAACTCTTCATTTCATGAGAAAGAAACATCTTTCATGTACTTGAGATTTACTCTTAAAATTGCATTTAGCAACTTTCTCTCACTGAGAAAGAAGCTTTTCAGCATCTGTGGCCTTGCATTCTATCAGTTTGCTCAGTTGCACAGATATAGTGTTCTTAGAAGCTCTACATTGGAGATTCTGTGCATTTGCGCTCTAATATAACTTGCTCTGTAAAAAAGCTCTAACACATGAAACTCTGTCTTCTGCATTGCAAATAACACTTCATTTCATGAGAAAGAAACATCTTACATGTACTTGAGCTTAACTCTTAAAATTATATTTAGCAACTTTCTCTCACTGAGAAAGAAGCTTTTCAGCATCTGTGGCCTTGCATTCTATCAGTTTGTTCAGTTACACAGAAATAGTGTTCTTAGAAGCTCTAAACTATTGATTCAGTGCATTGAAGCGCTAAAATAACTTGCTCTGCAAAACAAGCTCTAACACATGAGAATCTGTCTTCTGCATTGCAAATAACATTTAATTTCATGAGAAAGAAACATCTTTCATGTACTTGAGCTTTTCTCTTAAAATTGCACTAAGCAAGTTTCTCTCACTGAGAAAGAAGCTTTTCAGCATCTGTGACCTTGCACTCTCTCCACTTGCTTAGTTGCACTAACACAAGCATCAGTGCTCTTAGAAGCTCTAAATTAGTGATTCTGTGCATTGAAGCTCTAACATAGCTTGCTCTGTAAAAAAGCTCTAACACATGAAATTCTGTCTTCTGCATTGCAAATAACACTTCGTCTCATGGGAAAAAAACATCTTTTATGTACTTGAGCTTTACTCTTAAAATTGCATTTAGCAACTTTCTCTCACTGAGAAAGAAGCTTTTCAGCATCTGTGGGCTTGCATTCTATCAATTTGCTCAGTTGCACAGAAATAGTGTTCTTAGAAGCTCTAAATTATTGATTCAGTGCATTGAAGCGCTAAAATAACTTGCTCTGCAAAAAAGCTCTAACACATGAAACTCTGTCTTCTGCATTGCAAATAACACTTCATTTCATGAGAAAGAAACATCTTACATGTACTTGAGCTTAACTCTTAAAATTATATTTAGCAACTTTCTCTCACTGAGAAAGAAGCTTTTCAGCATCTGTGGCCTTGCATTCTATCTGTTTGCTCAGTTACACAGAAATAGTGTTCTTAGAAGCTCTAAACTATTGATTCAGTGCATTGAAGCGCTAAAATAACTTGCTCTGCAAAAAAAGCTCTAACACATGAGAATCTGTCTTCTGCATTGCAAATAACATTTAATTTCATGAGAAAGAAACATCTTTCATGTACTTGAGCTTTTCTCTTAAAATTGCACTAAGCAAGTTTCTCTCACTGAGAAAGAAGCTTTTCAGCATCTGTGACCTTGCACTCTCTCCACTTGCTTAGTTGCACTAACACAAGCATCAGTGCTCTTAGAAGCTCTAAATTAGTGATTCTATGCATTGAAGCTCTAACATAGCTTGCTCTACAAAAAAAGCTCTAACACATGAAAATCTGTCTTGTGCATTGCAAATAAAATTTAATTTCATGAGAAAGGACCATCTTTCATGTACTTGAGCTTTTCTCTTAAAATTGCATTTAGCAACTTTCTCTCACTGAGAAAGAAGTTTTTCACTATATGTGGCCTTGCATTCTCTCAATTTGCTTAGTTGCACAGGATTGGTGTTCTTATAAACTCTAAACGTGATTCTGTGTATTTAAGCTTTAACATCATTTTGCGCTGCAAAAAGCTTTAACAAATGAAAATCTGGCATCTGCATTGCAAATAACATGTGCTATCATGACAAAGAAACATCTTTCATGTACTCTTAAAACAATTGCATGAAGCAACTTTCTCTCACTGAGAAAGAAACTTTTCAGCATCTGTGGCCTTGCATTCTATCAGTTTGCTCAGTTGCACAGAAATAGTGTTCTTAGAAGCTCTACATTGGTGATTCTGTGCATTTAAGCTCTAACATAAAGTGCTCTGTAAAAAAGCTCTAAGACATGAAACTCTGTCTTCTGCATTGCAAATAACATTTCATTTCATGAGAAAGAAACATCTTTCATGTACTTGAGATTTACTCTTAAAATTGCATTTAGCAACTTTCTCTCACTGAGAAAGAAGCTTTTCAGCATCTGTGGCCTTGCATTCTATCAGTTTGCTCAGTTGCACAGATATAGTGTTCTTAGAAGCTCTACATTGGAGATTCTGTGCATTTACGCTCTAATATAACTTGCTCTGTAAAAAAGCTCTAACACATGAAATTCTGTCTTCTGCATTGCAAATAACACTTCATTTCATGAGAAAGAAACATCTTGCATGTACTTGAGCTTAACTCTTAAAATTATATTTAGCAACTTTCTCTCACTGAGAAAGAAGCTTTTCAGCATCTGTGGCCTTGCATTCTATCAGTTTGTTCAGTTACACAGAAATAGTGTTCTTAGAAGCTCTAAACTATTGCTTCAGTGCATTGAAGCGCTAAAATAACTTGCTCTGCAAAACAAGCTCTAACACATGAGAATCTGTCTTCTGCATTGCAAATAACATTTAATTTCATGAGAAAGAAACATCTTTCATGTACTTGAGCTTTTCTCTTAAAATTGCACTAAGCAAGTTTCTCTCACTGAGAAAGAAGCTTTTCAGCATCTGTGACCTTGCACTCTCTCCACTTGCTTAGTTGCACTAACACAAGCATCAGTGCTCTTAGAAGCTCTAAATTAGTGATTCTATGCATTGAAGCTCTAACATAACTTGCTCTGTAAAAAAGCTCTAACACATGAAATTCTGTCTTCTGCATTGCAAATAACACTTCGTCTCATGGGAAAAAAACATCTTTTATGTACTTGAGCTTTACTCTTAAAATTGCATTTAGCAACTTTCTCTCACTGAGAAAGAAGCTTTTCAGCATCTGTGGGCTTGCATTCTATCAATTTGCTCAGTTGCACAGAAATAGTGTTCTTAGAAGCTCTAAACTATTGATTCAGTGCATTGAAGCGCTAAAATAACTTGCTCTGCAAAAAAGCTCTAACACATGAGAATCTGTCTTCTGCATTGCATATAACATTTAATTTCATGAGAAAGAAACATCTTTCATGTACTTGAGCTTTTCTTTTAAAATTGCAATAAGCAAGCTTCTCTCAATGAGAAAGAAGCTTTTCAGTATGTGTGGCCTTGCATTCTCTCCACTTGCTTAGATTCAATAAAACAACCATCAGTGCTCTTAGAAGCTCTAAACTAGTGATTCAGTACATTGAAGCTCTAACATAGCTTGCTCTACAAAAAAAAAGCTCTAACACATGAAAATCTGTCTTGTGCATTGCAAATAACATTTAATTTCATGAGAAAGGACCATCTTTCATGTACTTGAGCTTTTCTCTTAAAATTGCATGTAGCAACTTTCTCTCACTGAGAAAGAAGTTTTTCACTATATGTGGCCTTGCATTCTCTCAATTTGCTTAGTTGCACAGGATTGGTGTTCTTATAAACTCTAAACATGTGATTCTGTGTATTTAAGCTTTAACATCATTTTGCGCTGCAAAAAGCTTTAACAAATGAAAATCTGGCATCTGCATTGCAAATAAGATTTGCTATCATGACAAAGAAACATCTTTCATGTACTCTTAAAACAATTGCATGAAGCAACTTTCTCTCACTGAGAAAGAAGCTTTTCAGTATGTGTGGCCTTGCATTCTCTCAATTTGCTCAGTTGCACAGAAATGGTGTTCTTAGAAGCTCTAAATTGGTGATTCTGTGCATTTAGGCTCTAACATAACTTGCTCTGTAAAAAAGCTCGAACACATGAAACTCTGTCTTCTGCATTGCAAATAACTCTTCATTTCATGAGAAAGAAACATCTTACATGTACTTGAGATTTACTCTTAAAATTGCATTTAGCAACTTTCTCTCACTGAGAAAGAAACTTTTCACCATCTGTGGCCTTGCATTCTATCAGTTTGCTCAGTTACACAGAAATAGTGTTCTTAGAAGCTCTACATTGGTGATTCTGTGCATTTCAGCTCTAACATAAAGTGCTCTGTAAAAAAGCTCTAAGACATGAAACTCTGTCTTCTGCATTGCAAATAACATTTCATTTCATGAGAAAGAAATATCTTTCATGTACTTGATATTTACTCTTAAAATTGCATTTAGCAACTTTCTCTCACTGAGAAAGAAGCTTTTCAGCATCTGTGTTCTTGCATTCTATCAGTTTGCTCAGTTGCACAGAAATAGTGTTCTTAGAAGCTCTACATTGGTGATTCAGTGCATTTAAGCTCTAACATAAAGTGCTCTGTAAAAAAGCTCTAAGACATGAAACTCTGTCTTCTGCATTGCAAATAACATTTCATTTCATGAGAAAGAAACATCTTTCATGTACTTGAGATTTACTCTTAAAATTGCATTTAGCAACTTTCTCTCACTGAGAAAGAAGCTTTTGAGCATCTGTGGCCTTGCATTCTATCAGTTTGCTCAGTTGCACAGATATAGTGTTCTTAGAAGCTCTACATTGGAGATTCTGTACATTTACGCTCTAATATAACTTGCTCTGTAAAAAAGCTCTAACACATGAAACTCTGTCTTCTGCATTGCAAATAACACTTCATTTCATGAGAAAGAAACATCTTACATGTACTTGAGCTTAACTCTTAAAATTATATTTAGCAACTTTCTCTCACTGAGAAAGAAGCTTTTCAGCATCTGTGGCCTTGCATTCTATCTGTTTGCTCAGTTACACAGAAATAGTGTTCTTAGAAGCTCTAAACTATTGATTCAGTGCATTGAAGCGCTAAAATAACTTGCTCTGCAAAAAAAGCTCTAACACATGAGAATCTGTCTTCTGCATTGCATATAACATTTAATTTCATGAGAAAGAAACATCTTTCATGTACTTGAGCTTTTCTTTTAAAATTGCAATAAGCAAGCTTCTCTCAATGAGAAAGAAGCTTTTCAGCATCTGTGACCTTGCACTCTCTCCACTTGCTTAGTTGCACTAACACAAGCATCAGTGCTCTTAGAAGCTCTAAATTAGTGATTCTATGCATTGAAGCTCTAACATAGCTTGCTCTACAAAAAAAGCTCTAACACATGAAAATCTGTCTTGTGCATTGCAAATAAAATTTAATTTCATGAGAAAGGACCATCTTTCATGTACTTGAGCTTTTCTCTTAAAATTGCATTTAGCAACTTTCTCTCACTGAGAAAGAAGTTTTTCACTATATGTGGCCTTGCATTCTCTCAATTTGCTTAGTTGCACAGGATTGGTGATCTTATAAACTCTAAACATGTGATTCTGTGTATTTAAGCTTTAACATCATTTTGCGATGCAAAAAGCTTTAACAAATGAAAATCTGGCATCTGCATTGCAAATAACATGTGCTATCATGACAAAGAAACATCTTTCATGTACTCTTAAAACAATTGCATGAAGCAACTTTCTCTCACTGAGAAAGAAACTTTTCAGCATCTGTGGCCTTGCATTCTATCAGTTTGCTCAGTTGCACAGAAATAGTGTTCTTAGAAGCTCTACATTGGTGATTCTGTGCATTTAAGCTCTAACATAAAGTGCTCTGTAAAAAAGCTCTAAGACATGAAACTCTGTCTACTGCATTGCAAATAACATTTCATTTCATGAGAAAGAAACATCTTTCATGTACTTGAGATTTACTCTTAAAATTGCATTTAGCAACTTTCTCTCACTGAGAAAGAAGCTTTTCAGCATCTGTGGCCTTGCATTCTATCAGTTTGTTCAGTTACACAGAAATAGTGTTCTTAGAAGCTCTAAACTATTGCTTCAGTGCATTGAAGCGCTAAAATAACTTGCTCTGCAAAACAAGCTCTAACACATGAGAATCTGTCTTCTGCATTGCAAATAACATTTAATTTCATGAGAAAGAAACATCTTTCATGTACTTGAGCTTTTCTCTTAAAATTGCACTAAGCAAGTTTCTCTCACTGAGAAAGAAGCTTTTCAGCATCTGTGACCTTGCACTCTCTCCACTTGCTTAGTTGCACTAACACAAGCATCAGTGCTCTTAGAAGCTCTAAATTAGTGATTCTATGCATTGAAGCTCTAACATAACTTGCTCTGTAAAAAAGCTCTAACACATGAAATTCTGTCTTCTGCATTGCAAATAACACTTCGTCTCATGGGAAAAAAACATCTTTTATGTACTTGAGCTTTACTCTTAAAATTGCATTTAGCAACTTTCTCTCACTGAGAAAGAAGCTTTTCAGCATCTGTGGGCTTGCATTCTATCAATTTGCTCAGTTGCACAGAAATAGTGTTCTTAGAAGCTCTAAACTATTGATTCAGTGCATTGAAGCGCTAAAATAACTTGCTCTGCAAAAAAGCTCTAACACATAAGAATCTGTCTTCTGCATTGCATATAACATTTAATTTCATGAGAAAGAAACATCTTTCATGTACTTGAGCTTTTCTCTTAAAATTGCATGTAGCAACTTTCTCTCACTGAGAAAGAAGTTTTTCACTATATGTGGCCTTGCATTCTCTCAATTTGCTTAGTTGCACAGGATTGGTGTTCTTATAAACTCTAAACATGTGATTCTGTGTATTTAAGCTTTAACATCATTTTGCTCTGCAAAAAGCTCTAACAAATGAAAATCTGGCATCTGCATTGCAAATAAGATTTGCTATCATGACAAAGAAACATCTTTCATGTACTCTTAAAACAATTGCATGAAGCAACTTTCTCTCACTGAGAAAGAAGCTTTTCAGTATGTGTGGCCTTGCATTCTCTCAATTTGCTCAGTTGCACAGAAATGGTGTTCTTAGAAGCTCTAAATTGGTGATTCTGTGCATTTAGGCTCTAACATAACTTGCTCTGTAAAAAAGCTCGAACACATGAAACTCTGTCTTCTGCATTGCAAATAACTCTTCATTTCATGAGAAAGAAACATCTTTCATGTACTTGAGATTTACTCTTAAAATTGCATTTAGCAACTTTCTCTCACTGAGAAAGAAACTTTTCACCATCTGTGGCCTTGCATTCTATCAGTTTGCACAGTTACACAGAAATAGTGTTCTTAGAAGCTCTACATTGGTGATTCTGTGCATTTCAGCTCTAACATAAAGTGCTCTGTAAAAAAGCTCTAAGACATGAAACTCTGTCTTCTGCATTGCAAATAACATTTCATTTCATGAGAAAGAAATATCTTTCATGTACTTGAGATTTACTCTTAAAATTGCATTTAGCAACTTTCTCTCACTGAGAAAGAAGCTTTTGAGCATCTGTGGCCTTGCATTCTATCAGTTTGCTCAGTTGCACAGATATAGTGTTCTTAGAAGCTCTACATTGGAGATTCTGTACATTTACGCTCTAATATAACTTGCTCTGTAAAAAAGCTCTAACACATGAAACTCTGTCTTCTGCATTGCAAATAACACTTCATTTCATGAGAAAGAAACATCTTACATGTACTTGAGCTTAACTCTTAAAATTATATTTAACAACTTTCTCTCACTGAGAAAGAAGCTTTTCAGCATCTGTGGCCTTGCATTCTATCTGTTTGCTCAGTTACACAGAAATAGTGTTCTTAGAAGCTCTAAACTATTGATTCAGTGCATTGAAGCGCTAAAATAACTTGCTCTGCAAAAAAAGCTCTAACACATGAGAATCTGTCTTCTGCATTGCAAATAACATTTAATTTCATGAGAATGAAACATCTTTCATGTACTTGAGCTTTTCTCTTAAAATTGCACTAAGCAAGTTTCTCTCACTGAGAAAGAAGCTTTTCAGCATCTGTGACCTTGCACTCTCTCCACTTGCTTAGTTGCACTAACACAAGCATCAGTGCTCTTAGAAGCTCTAAATTAGTGATTCTATGCATTGAAGCTCTAACATAGCTTGCTCTACAAAAAAAGCTCTAACACATGAAAATCTGTCTTGTGCATTGCAAATAAAATTTAATTTCATGAGAAAGGACCATCTTTCATGTACTTGAGCTTTTCTCTTAAAATTGCATTTAGCAACTTTCTCTCACTGAGAAAGAAGTTTTTCACTATATGTGGCCTTGCATTCTCTCAATTTGCTTAGTTGCACAGGATTGGTGTTCTTATAAACTCTAAACGTGATTCTGTGTATTTAAGCTTTAACATCATTTTGCGCTGCAAAAAGCTTTAACAAATGAAAATCTGGCATCTGCATTGCAAATAACATGTGCTATCATGACAAAGAAACATCTTTCATGTACTCTTAAAACAATTGCATGAAGCAACTTTCTCTCACTGAGAAAGAAACTTTTCAGCATCTGTGGCCTTGCATTCTATCAGTTTGCTCAATTGCACAGAAATAGTGTTCTTAGAAGCTCTACATTGGTGATTCTGTGCATTTAAGCTCTAACATAAAGTGCTCTGTAAAAAAGCTCTAAGACATGAAACTCTGTCTTCTGCATTGCAAATAACATTTCATTTCATGAGAAAGAAACATCTTTCATGTACTTGAGATTTACTCTTAAAATTGCATTTAGCAACTTTCTCTCACTGAGAAAGAAACTTTTCAGCATCTGTGGCCTTGCATTCTATCAGTTTGCTCAGTTGCACAGAAATAGTGTTCTTAGAAGCTCTACATTGGTGATTCTGTGCATTTAAGCTCTAACATAAAGTGCTCTGTAAAAAAGCTCTAAGACATGAAACTCTGTCTTCTGCATTGCAAATAACATTTCATTTCATGAGAAAGAAACATCTTTCATGTACTTGAGATTTACTCTTAAAATTGCATTTAGCAACTTTCTCTCACTGAGAAAGAAGCTTTTCAGCATCTGTGGCCTTGCATTCTATCAGTTTGTTCAGTTACACAGAAATAGTGTTCTTAGAAGCTCTAAACTATTGCTTCAGTGCATTGAAGCGCTAAAATAACTTGCTCTGCAAAACAAGCTCTAACACATGAGAATCTGTCTTCTGCATTGCAAATAACATTTAATTTCATGAGAAAGAAACATCTTTCATGTACTTGAGCTTTTCTCTTAAAATTGCATTAAGCAAGTTTCTCTCACTGAGAAAGAAGCTTTTCAGCATCTGTGACCTTGCACTCTCTCCACTTGCTTAGTTGCACTAACACAAGCATCAGTGCTCTTAGAAGCTCTAAATTAGTGATTCTATGCATTGAAGCTCTAACATAACTTGCTCTGTAAAAAAGCTCTAACACATGAAATTCTGTCTTCTGCATTGCAAATAACACTTCGTCTCATGGGAAAAAAACATCTTTTATGTACTTGAGCTTTACTCTTAAAATTGCATTTAGCAACTTTCTCTCACTGAGAAAGAAGCTTTTCAGCATCTGTGGGCTTGCATTCTATCAATTTGCTCAGTTGCACAGAAATAGTGTTCTTAGAAGCTCTAAACTATTGATTCAGTGCATTGAAGCGCTAAAATAACTTGCTCTGCAAAAAAGCTCTAACACATAAGAATCTGTCTTCTGCATTGCATATAACATTTAATTTCATGAGAAAGAAACATCTTTCATGTACTTGAGCTTTTCTCTTAAAATTGCATGTAGCAACTTTCTCTCACTGAGAAAGAAGTTTTTCACTATATGTGGCCTTGCATTCTCTCAATTTGCTTAGTTGCACAGGATTGGTGTTCTTATAAACTCTAAACATGTGATTCTGTGTATTTAAGCTTTAACATCATTTTGCTCTGCAAAAAGCTCTAACAAATGAAAATCTGGCATCTGCATTGCAAATAAGATTTGCTATCATGACAAAGAAACATCTTTCATGTACTCTTAAAACAATTGCATGAAGCAACTTTCTCTCACTGAGAAAGAAGCTTTTCAGTATGTGTGGCCTTGCATTCTCTCAATTTGCTCAGTTGCACAGAAATGGTGTTCTTAGAAGCTCTAAATTGGTGATTCTGTGCATTTAGGCTCTAACATAACTTGCTCTGTAAAAAAGCTCGAACACATGAAACTCTGTCTTCTGCATTGCAAATAACTCTTCATTTCATGAGAAAGAAACATCTTTCATGTACTTGAGATTTACTCTTAAAATTGCATTTAGCAACTTTCTCTCACTGAGAAAGAAACTTTTCACCATCTGTGGCCTTGCATTCTATCAGTTTGCTCAGTTGCACAGATATAGTGTTCTTAGAAGCTCTACATTGGAGATTCTGTACATTTACGCTCTAATATAACTTGCTCTGTAAAAAAGCTCTAACACATGAAACTCTGTCTTCTGCATTGCAAATAACACTTCATTTCATGAGAAAGAAACATCTTACATGTACTTGAGCTTAACTCTTAAAATTATATTTAGCAACTTTCTCTCACTGAGAAAGAAGCTTTTCAGCATCTGTGGCCTTGCATTCTATCTGTTTGCTCAGTTACACAGAAATAGTGTTCTTAGAAGCTCTAAACTATTGATTCAGTGCATTGAAGCGCTAAAATAACTTGCTCTGCAAAAAAAGCTCTAACACATGAGAATCTGTCTTCTGCATTGCATATAACATTTAATTTCATGAGAAAGAAACATCTTTCATGTACTTGAGCTTTTCTTTTAAAATTGCAATAAGCAAGCTTCTCTCAATGAGAAAGAAGCTTTTCAGCATCTGTGACCTTGCACTCTCTCCACTTGCTTAGTTGCACTAACACAAGCATCAGTGCTCTTAGAAGCTCTAAATTAGTGATTCTATGCATTGAAGCTCTAACATAGCTTGCTCTACAAAAAAAGCTCTAACACATGAAAATCTGTCTTGTGCATTGCAAATAAAATTTAATTTCATGAGAAAGGACCATCTTTCATGTACTTGAGCTTTTCTCTTAAAATTGCATTTAGCAACTTTCTCTCACTGAGAAAGAAGTTTTTCACTATATGTGGCCTTGCATTCTCTCAATTTGCTTAGTTGCACAGGATTGGTGATCTTATAAACTCTAAACATGTGATTCTGTGTATTTAAGCTTTAACATCATTTTGCGATGCAAAAAGCTTTAACAAATGAAAATCTGGCATCTGCATTGCAAATAACATGTGCTATCATGACAAAGAAACATCTTTCATGTACTCTTAAAACAATTGCATGAAGCAACTTTCTCTCACTGAGAAAGAAACTTTTCAGCATCTGTGGCCTTGCATTCTATCAGTTTGCTCAGTTGCACAGAAATAGTGTTCTTAGAAGCTCTACATTGGTGATTCTGTGCATTTAAGCTCTAACATAAAGTGCTCTGTAAAAAAGCTCTAAGACATGAAACTCTGTCTTCTGCATTGCAAATAACATTTCATTTCATGAGAAAGAAACATCTTTCATGTACTTGAGATTTACTCTTAAAATTGCATTTAGCAACTTTCTCTCACTGAGAAAGAAACTTTTCACCATCTGTGGCCTTGCATTCTATCAGTTTGCACAGTTACACAGAAATAGTGTTCTTAGAAGCTCTACATTGGTGATTCTGTGCATTTCAGCTCTAACATAAAGTGCTCTGTAAAAAAGCTCTAAGACATGAAACTCTGTCTTCTGCATTGCAAATAACATTTCATTTCATGAGAAAGAAATATCTTTCATGTACTTGAGATTTACTCTTAAAATTGCATTTAGCAACTTTCTCTCACTGAGAAAGAAGCTTTTCAGCATCTGTGTTCTTGCATTCTATCAGTTTGCTCAGTTGCACAGAAATAGTGTTCTTAGAAGCTCTACATTGGTGATTCAGTGCATTTAAGCTCTAACATAAAGTGCTCTGTAAAAAAGCTCTAAGACATGAAACTCTGTCTTCTGCATTGCAAATAATATTTCATTTCATGAGAAAGAAACATCTTTCATGTACTTGAGATTTACTCTTAAAATTGCATTTAGCAACTTTCTCTCACTGAGAAAGAAGCTTTTGAGCATCTGTGGCCTTGCATTCTATCAGTTTGCTCAGTTGCACAGATATAGTGTTCTTAGAAGCTCTACATTGGAGATTCTGTACATTTACGCTCTAATATAACTTGCTCTGTAAAAAAGCTCTAACACATGAAACTCTGTCTTCTGCATTGCAAATAACACTTCATTTCATGAGAAAGAAACATCTTACATGTACTTGAGCTTAACTCTTAAAATTATATTTAACAACTTTCTCTCACTGAGAAAGAAGCTTTTCAGCATCTGTGGCCTTGCATTCTATCTGTTTGCTCAGTTACACAGAAATAGTGTTCTTAGAAGCTCTAAACTATTGATTCAGTGCATTGAAGCGCTAAAATAACTTGCTCTGCAAAAAAAGCTCTAACACATGAGAATCTGTCTTCTGCATTGCAAATAACATTTAATTTCATGAGAATGAAACATCTTTCATGTACTTGAGCTTTTCTCTTAAAATTGCACTAAGCAAGTTTCTCTCACTGAGAAAGAAGCTTTTCAGCATCTGTGACCTTGCACTCTCTCCACTTGCTTAGTTGCACTAACACAAGCATCAGTGCTCTTAGAAGCTCTAAATTAGTGATTCTATGCATTGAAGCTCTAACATAGCTTGCTCTACAAAAAAAGCTCTAACACATGAAAATCTGTCTTGTGCATTGCAAATAAAATTTAATTTCATGAGAAAGGACCATCTTTCATGTACTTGAGCTTTTCTCTTAAAATTGCATTTAGCAACTTTCTCTCACTGAGAAAGAAGTTTTTCACTATATGTGGCCTTGCATTCTCTCAATTTGCTTAGTTGCACAGGATTGGTGTTCTTATAAACTCTAAACGTGATTCTGTGTATTTAAGCTTTAACATCATTTTGCGCTGCAAAAAGCTTTAACAAATGAAAATCTGGCATCTGCATTGCAAATAACATGTGCTATCATGACAAAGAAACATCTTTCATGTACTCTTAAAACAATTGCATGAAGCAACTTTCTCTCACTGAGAAAGAAACTTTTCAGCATCTGTGGCCTTGCATTCTATCAGTTTGCTCAATTGCACAGAAATAGTGTTCTTAGAAGCTCTACATTGGTGATTCTGTGCATTTAAGCTCTAACATAAAGTGCTCTGTAAAAAAGCTCTAAGACATGAAACTCTGTCTTCTGCATTGCAAATAACATTTCATTTCATGAGAAAGAAACATCTTTCATGTACTTGAGATTTACTCTTAAAATTGCATTTAGCAACTTTCTCTCACTGAGAAAGAAACTTTTCAGCATCTGTGGCCTTGCATTCTATCAGTTTGCTCAGTTGCACAGAAATAGTGTTCTTAGAAGCTCTACATTGGTGATTCTGTGCATTTAAGCTCTAACATAAAGTGCTCTGTAAAAAAGCTCTAAGACATGAAACTCTGTCTTCTGCATTGCAAATAACATTTCATTTCATGAGAAAGAAACATCTTTCATGTACTTGAGATTTACTCTTAAAATTGCATTTAGCAACTTTCTCTCACTGAGAAAGAAGCTTTTCAGCATCTGTGGCCTTGCATTCTATCAGTTTGTTCAGTTACACAGAAATAGTGTTCTTAGAAGCTCTAAACTATTGCTTCAGTGCATTGAAGCGCTAAAATAACTTGCTCTGCAAAACAAGCTCTAACACATGAGAATCTGTCTTCTGCATTGCAAATAACATTTAATTTCATGAGAAAGAAACATCTTTCATGTACTTGAGCTTTTCTCTTAAAATTGCATTAAGCAAGTTTCTCTCACTGAGAAAGAAGCTTTTCAGCATCTGTGACCTTGCACTCTCTCCACTTGCTTAGTTGCACTAACACAAGCATCAGTGCTCTTAGAAGCTCTAAATTAGTGATTCTATGCATTGAAGCTCTAACATAACTTGCTCTGTAAAAAAGCTCTAACACATGAAATTCTGTCTTCTGCATTGCAAATAACACTTCGTCTCATGGGAAAAAAACATCTTTTATGTACTTGAGCTTTACTCTTAAAATTGCATTTAGCAACTTTCTCTCACTGAGAAAGAAGCTTTTCAGCATCTGTGGGCTTGCATTCTATCAATTTGCTCAGTTGCACAGAAATAGTGTTCTTAGAAGCTCTAAACTATTGATTCAGTGCATTGAAGCGCTAAAATAACTTGCTCTGCAAAAAAGCTCTAACACATAAGAATCTGTCTTCTGCATTGCATATAACATTTAATTTCATGAGAAAGAAACATCTTTCATGTACTTGAGCTTTTCTCTTAAAATTGCATGTAGCAACTTTCTCTCACTGAGAAAGAAGTTTTTCACTATATGTGGCCTTGCATTCTCTCAATTTGCTTAGTTGCACAGGATTGGTGTTCTTATAAACTCTAAACATGTGATTCTGTGTATTTAAGCTTTAACATCATTTTGCTCTGCAAAAAGCTCTAACAAATGAAAATCTGGCATCTGCATTGCAAATAAGATTTGCTATCATTACAAAGAAACATCTTTCATGTACTCTTAAAACAATTGCATGAAGCAACTTTCTCTCACTGAGAAAGAAGCTTTTCAGTATGTGTGGCCTTGCATTCTCTCAATTTGCTCAGTTGCACAGAAATGGTGTTCTTAGAAGCTCTAAATTGGTGATTCTGTGCATTTAGGCTCTAACATAACTTGCTCTGTAAAAAAGCTCGAACACATGAAAGTCTGTCTTCTGCATTGCAAATAACTCTTCATTTCATGAGAAAGAAACATCTTTCATGTACTTGAGATTTACTCTTAAAATTGCATTTAGCAACTTTCTCTCACTGAGAAAGAAACTTTTCACCATCTGTGGCCTTGCATTCTATCAGTTTGCTCAGTTGCACAGATATAGTGTTCTTAGAAGCTCTACATTGGAGATTCTGTACATTTACGCTCTAATATAACTTGCTCTGTAAAAAAGCTCTAACACATGAAACTCTGTCTTCTGCATTGCAAATAACACTTCATTTCATGAGAAAGAAACATCTTACATGTACTTGAGCTTAACTCTTAAAATTATATTTAGCAACTTTCTCTCACTGAGAAAGAAGCTTTTCAGCATCTGTGGCCTTGCATTCTATCTGTTTGCTCAGTTACACAGAAATAGTGTTCTTAGAAGCTCTAAACTATTGATTCAGTGCATTGAAGCGCTAAAATAACTTGCTCTGCAAAAAAAGCTCTAACACATGAGAATCTGTCTTCTGCATTGCATATAACATTTAATTTCATGAGAAAGAAACATCTTTCATGTACTTGAGCTTTTCTTTTAAAATTGCAATAAGCAAGCTTCTCTCAATGAGAAAGAAGCTTTTCAGCATCTGTGACCTTGCACTCTCTCCACTTGCTTAGTTGCACTAACACAAGCATCAGTGCTCTTAGAAGCTCTAAATTAGTGATTCTATGCATTGAAGCTCTAACATAGCTTGCTCTACAAAAAAAGCTCTAACACATGAAAATCTGTCTTGTGCATTGCAAATAAAATTTAATTTCATGAGAAAGGACCATCTTTCATGTACTTGAGCTTTTCTCTTAAAATTGCATTTAGCAACTTTCTCTCACTGAGAAAGAAGTTTTTCACTATATGTGGCCTTGCATTCTCTCAATTTGCTTAGTTGCACAGGATTGGTGATCTTATAAACTCTAAACATGTGATTCTGTGTATTTAAGCTTTAACATCATTTTGCGATGCAAAAAGCTTTAACAAATGAAAATCTGGCATCTGCATTGCAAATAACATGTGCTATCATGACAAAGAAACATCTTTCATGTACTCTTAAAACAATTGCATGAAGCAACTTTCTCTCACTGAGAAAGAAACTTTTCAGCATCTGTGGCCTTGCATTCTATCAGTTTGCTCAGTTGCACAGAAATAGTGTTCTTAGAAGCTCTACATTGGTGATTCTGTGCATTTAAGCTCTAACATAAAGTGCTCTGTAAAAAAGCTCTAAGACATGAAACTCTGTCTTCTGCATTGCAAATAACATTTCATTTCATGAGAAAGAAACATCTTTCATGTACTTGAGATTTACTCTTAAAATTGCATTTAGCAACTTTCTCTCACTGAGAAAGAAGCTTTTCAGCATCTGTGGCCTTGCATTCTATCAGTTTGTTCAGTTACACAGAAATAGTGTTCTTAGAAGCTCTAAACTATTGCTTCAGTGCATTGAAGCGCTAAAATAACTTGCTCTGCAAAACAAGCTCTAACACATGAGAATCTGTCTTCTGCATTGCAAATAACATTTAATTTCATGAGAAAGAAACATCTTTCATGTACTTGAGCTTTTCTCTTAAAATTGCACTAAGCAAGTTTCTCTCACTGAGAAAGAAGCTTTTCAGCATCTGTGACCTTGCACTCTCTCCACTTGCTTAGTTGCACTAACACAAGCATCAGTGCTCTTAGAAGCTCTAAATTAGTGATTCTATGCATTGAAGCTCTAACATAACTTGCTCTGTAAAAAAGCTCTAACACATGAAATTCTGTCTTCTGCATTGCAAATAACACTTCGTCTCATGGGAAAAAAACATCTTTTATGTACTTGAGCTTTACTCTTAAAATTGCATTTAGCAACTTTCTCTCACTGAGAAAGAAGCTTTTCAGCATCTGTGGGCTTGCATTCTATCAATTTGCTCAGTTGCACAGAAATAGTGTTCTTAGAAGCTCTAAACTATTGATTCAGTGCATTGAAGCGCTAAAATAACTTGCTCTGCAAAAAAGCTCTAACACATAAGAATCTGTCTTCTGCATTGCATATAACATTTAATTTCATGAGAAAGAAACATCTTTCATGTACTTGAGCTTTTCTCTTAAAATTGCATGTAGCAACTTTCTCTCACTGAGAAAGAAGTTTTTCACTATATGTGGCCTTGCATTCTCTCAATTTGCTTAGTTGCACAGGATTGGTGTTCTTATAAACTCTAAACATGTGATTCTGTGTATTTAAGCTTTAACATCATTTTGCTCTGCAAAAAGCTCTAACAAATGAAAATCTGGCATCTGCATTGCAAATAAGATTTGCTATCATGACAAAGAAACATCTTTCATGTACTCTTAAAACAATTGCATGAAGCAACTTTCTCTCACTGAGAAAGAAGCTTTTCAGTATGTGTGGCCTTGCATTCTCTCAATTTGCTCAGTTGCACAGAAATGGTGTTCTTAGAAGCTCTAAATTGGTGATTCTGTGCATTTAGGCTCTAACATAACTTGCTCTGTAAAAAAGCTCGAACACATGAAACTCTGTCTTCTGCATTGCAAATAACTCTTCATTTCATGAGAAAGAAACATCTTTCATGTACTTGAGATTTACTCTTAAAATTGCATTTAGCAACTTTCTCTCACTGAGAAAGAAGCTTTTCAGCATCTGTGTTCTTGCATTCTATCAGTTTGCTCAGTTGCACAGAAATAGTGTTCTTAGAAGCTCTACATTGGTGATTCAGTGCATTTAAGCTCTAACATAAAGTGCTCTGTAAAAAAGCTCTAAGACATGAAACTCTGTCTTCTGCATTGCAAATAATATTTCATTTCATGAGAAAGAAACATCTTTCATGTACTTGAGATTTACTCTTAAAATTGCATTTAGCAACTTTCTCTCACTGAGAAAGAAGCTTTTGAGCATCTGTGGCCTTGCATTCTATCAGTTTGCTCAGTTGCACAGATATAGTGTTCTTAGAAGCTCTACATTGGAGATTCTGTACATTTACGCTCTAATATAACTTGCTCTGTAAAAAAGCTCTAACACATGAAACTCTGTCTTCTGCATTGCAAATAACACTTCATTTCATGAGAAAGAAACATCTTACATGTACTTGAGCTTAACTCTTAAAATTATATTTAACAACTTTCTCTCACTGAGAAAGAAGCTTTTCAGCATCTGTGGCCTTGCATTCTATCTGTTTGCTCAGTTACACAGAAATAGTGTTCTTAGAAGCTCTAAACTATTGCTTCAGTGCATTGAAGCGCTAAAATAACTTGCTCTGCAAAACAAGCTCTAACACATGAGAATCTGTCTTCTGCATTGCAAATAACATTTAATTTCATGAGAAAGAAACATCTTTCATGTACTTGAGCTTTTCTCTTAAAATTGCATTAAGCAAGTTTCTCTCACTGAGAAAGAAGCTTTTCAGCATCTGTGACCTTGCACTCTCTCCACTTGCTTAGTTGCACTAACACAAGCATCAGTGCTCTTAGAAGCTCTAAATTAGTGATTCTATGCATTGAAGCTCTAACATAACTTGCTCTGTAAAAAAGCTCTAACACATGAAATTCTGTCTTCTGCATTGCAAATAACACTTCGTCTCATGGGAAAAAAACATCTTTTATGTACTTGAGCTTTACTCTTAAAATTGCATTTAGCAACTTTCTCTCACTGAGAAAGAAGCTTTTCAGCATCTGTGGGCTTGCATTCTATCAATTTGCTCAGTTGCACAGAAATAGTGTTCTTAGAAGCTCTAAACTATTGATTCAGTGCATTGAAGCGCTAAAATAACTTGCTCTGCAAAAAAGCTCTAACACATAAGAATCTGTCTTCTGCATTGCATATAACTGTTAATTTCATGAGAAAGAAACATCTTTCATGTACTTGAGCTTTTCTCTTAAAATTGCATGTAGCAACTTTCTCTCACTGAGAAAGAAGTTTTTCACTATATGTGGCCTTGCATTCTCTCAATTTGCTTAGTTGCACAGGATTGGTGTTCTTATAAACTCTAAACATGTGATTCTGTGTATTTAAGCTTTAACATCATTTTGCTCTGCAAAAAGCTCTAACAAATGAAAATCTGGCATCTGCATTGCAAATAAGATTTGCTATCATGACAAAGAAACATCTTTCATGTACTCTTAAAACAATTGCATGAAGCAACTTTCTCTCACTGAGAAAGAAGCTTTTCAGTATGTGTGGCCTTGCATTCTCTCAATTTGCTCAGTTGCACAGAAATGGTGTTCTTAGAAGCTCTAAATTGGTGATTCTGTGCATTTAGGCTCTAACATAACTTGCTCTGTAAAAAAGCTCGAACACATGAAACTCTGTCTTCTGCATTGCAAATAACTCTTCATTTCATGAGAAAGAAACATCTTTCATGTACTTGAGATTTACTCTTAAATTGCATTTAGCAACTTTCTCTCACTGAGAAAGAAACTTTTCACCATCTGTGGCCTTGCATTCTATCAGTTTGCACAGTTACACAGAAATAGTGTTCTTAGAAGCTCTACATTGGTGATTCTGTGCATTTCAGCTCTAACATAAAGTGCTCTGTAAAAAAGCTCTAAGACATGAAACTCTGTCTTCTGCATTGCAAATAACATTTCATTTCATGAGAAAGAAATATCTTTCATGTACTTGAGATTTACTCTTAAAATTGCATTTAGCAACTTTCTCTCACTGAGAAAGAAGCTTTTCAGCATCTGTGTTCTTGCATTCTATCAGTTTGCTCAGTTGCACAGAAATAGTGTTCTTAGAAGCTCTACATTGGTGATTCAGTGCATTTAAGCTCTAACATAAAGTGCTCTGTAAAAAAGCTCTAAGACATGAAACTCTGTCTTCTGCATTGCAAATAATATTTCATTTCATGAGAAAGAAACATCTTTCATGTACTTGAGATTTACTCTTAAAATTGCATTTAGCAACTTTCTCTCACTGAGAAAGAAGCTTTTGAGCATCTGTGGCCTTGCATTCTATCAGTTTGCTCAGTTGCACAGATATAGTGTTCTTAGAAGCTCTACATTGGAGATTCTGTACATTTACGCTCTAATATAACTTGCTCTGTAAAAAAGCTCTAACACATGAAACTCTGTCTTCTGCATTGCAAATAACACTTCATTTCATGAGAAAGAAACATCTTACATGTACTTGAGCTTAACTCTTAAAATTATATTTAACAACTTTCTCTCACTGAGAAAGAAGCTTTTCAGCATCTGTGGCCTTGCATTCTATCTGTTTGCTCAGTTACACAGAAATAGTGTTCTTAGAAGCTCTAAACTATTGATTCAGTGCATTGAAGCGCTAAAATAACTTGCTCTGCAAAAAAAGCTCTAACACATGAGAATCTGTCTTCTGCATTGCAAATAACATTTAATTTCATGAGAAAGAAACATCTTTCATGTACGTGAGCTTTTCTCTTAAAATTGCACTAAGCAAGTTTCTCTCACTGAGAAAGAAGCTTTTCAGCATCTGTGACCTTGCACTCTCTCCACTTGCTTAGTTGCACTAACACAAGCATCAGTGCTCTTAGAAGCTCTAAATTAGTGATTCTATGCATTGAAGCTCTAACATAACTTGCTTTGTAAAAAAGCTCTAACACATGAAATTCTGTCTTCTGCATTGCAAATAACACTTCGTCTCATGGGAAAAAAACATCTTTTATGTACTTGAGCTTTACTCTTAAAATTGCATTTAGCAACTTTCTCTCACTGAGAAAGAAGCTTTTCAGCATCTGTGGGCTTGCATTCTATCAATTTGCTCAGTTGCACAGAAATAGTGTTCTTAGAAGCTCTAAACTATTGATTCAGTGCATTGAAGCGCTAAAATAACTTGCTCTGTAAAAAAGCTCTAACACATGAGAATCTGTCTTCTGCATTGCATATAACATTTAATTTCATGAGAAAGAAACATCTTTCATGTACTTGAGCTTTTCTTTTAAAATTGCAATAAGCAAGCTTCTCTCAATGAGAAAGAAGCTTTTCAGTATGTGTGGCCTTGCATTCTCTCCACTTGCTTAGATTCAATAAAACAACCATCAGTGCTCTTAGAAGCTCTAAACTAGTGATTCAGTGCATTGAAGCTCTAACATAGCTTGCTCTACAAAAAAAAAAGCTCTAACACATGAAAATCTGTCTTGTGCATTGCAAATAACATTTAATTTCATGAGAAAGGACCATCTTTCATGTACTTGAGCTTTTCTCTTAAAATTGCATTTAGCACCTTTCTCTCACTGAGAAAGAAGTTTTTCACTATATGTGGCCTTGCATTCTCTCAATTTGCTTAGTTGCACAGGATTGGTGTTCTTATAAACTCTAAACATGTGATTCTGTGTATTTAAGCTTTAACATCATTTTGCGCTGCAAAAAGCTTTAACAAATGAAAATCTGGCATCTGCATTGCAAATAACATGTGCTATCATGACAAAGAAACATCTTTCATGTACTCTTAAAACAATTGCATGAAGCAACTTTCTCTCACTGAGAAAGAAGCTTTTCAGTATGTGTGGCCTTGCATTCTCTCAATTTGCTCAGTTGCACAGAAATGGTGTTCTTAGAAGCTCTAAATTGGTGATTCTGTGCATTTAGGCTCTAACATAACTTGCTCTGTAAAAAAGCTCGAACACATGAAACTCTGTCTTCTGCATTGCAAATAACTCTTCATTTCATGAGAAAGAAACATCTTTCATGTACTTGAGATTTACTCTTAAAATTGCATTTAGCAACTTTCTCTCACTGAGAAAGAAACTTTTCACCATCTGTGTCCTTGCATTCTATCAGTTTGCTCAGTTACACAGAAATAGTGTTCTTAGAAGCTCTACATTGGTGATTCTGTGCATTTAAGCTCTAACATAAAGTGCTCTGTAAAAAAGCTCTAAGACATGAAACTCTGTCTTCTGCATTGCAAATAACATTTCATTTCATGAGAAAGAAACATCTTTCATGTACTTGAGATTTACTCTTAAAATTGCATTTAGCAACTTTCTCTCACTGAGAAAGAAGCTTTTCAGCATCTGTGGCCTTGCATTCTATCAGTTTGCTCAGTTGCACAGATATAGTGTTCTTAGAAGCTCTACATTGGAGATTCTGTGCATTTACGCTCTAATATAACTTGCTCTGTAAAAAGCTCTAACACATGAAACTCTGTCTTCTGCATTGCAAATAACACTTCATTTCATGAGAAAGAAACATCTTACATGTACTTGAGCTTAACTCTTAAAATTATATTTAGCAACTTTCTCTCACTGAGAAAGAAGCTTTTCAGCATCTGTGGCCTTGCATTCTATCAGTTTGTTCAGTTACACAGAAATAGTGTTCTTAGAAGCTCTAAACTATTGATTCAGTGCATTGAAGCGCTAAAATAACTTGCTCTGCAAAACAAGCTCTAACACATGAGAATCTGTCTTCTGCATTGCAAATAACATTTAATTTCATGAGAAAGAAACATCTTTCATGTACGTGAGCTTTTCTCTTAAAATTGCACTAAGCAAGTTTCTCTCACTGAGAAAGAAGCTTTTCAGCATCTGTGACCTTGCACTCTCTCCACTTGCTTAGTTGCACTAACACAAGCATCAGTGCTCTTAGAAGCTCTAAATTAGTGATTCTATGCATTGAAGCTCTAACATAACTTGCTTTGTAAAAAAGCTCTAACACATGAAATTCTGTCTTCTGCATTGCAAATAACACTTCGTCTCATGGGAAAAAAACATCTTTTATGTACTTGAGCTTTACTCTTAAAATTGCATTTAGCAACTTTCTCTCACTGAGAAAGAAGCTTTTCAGCATCTGTGGGCTTGCATTCTATCAATTTGCTCAGTTGCACAGAAATAGTGTTCTTAGAAGCTCTAAACTATTGATTCAGTGCATTGAAGCGCTAAAATAACTTGCTCTGCAAAAAAGCTCTAACACATGAGAATCTGTCTTCTGCATTGCATATAACATTTAATTTCATGAGAAAGAAACATCTTTCATGTACTTGAGCTTTTCTTTTAAAATTGCAATAAGCAAGCATCTCTCAATGAGAAAGAAGCTTTTCAGTATGTGTGGCCTTGCATTCTCTCCACTTGCTCAGATTCAATAAAACAACCATCAGTGCTCTTAGAAGCTCTAAACTAGTGATTCAGTGCATTGAAGCTCTAACATAGCTTGCTCTACAAAAAAAAAGCTCTAACACATGAAAATCTGTCTTGTGCATTGCAAATAACATTTAATTTCATGAGAAAGGACCATCTTTCATGTACTTGAGCTTTTCTCTTAAAATTGCATTTAGCACCTTTCTCTCACTGAGAAAGAAGTTTTTCACTATATGTGGCCTTGCATTCTCTCAATTTGCTTAGTTGCACAGGATTGGTGTTCTTATAAACTCTAAACATGTGATTCTGTGTATTTAAGCTTTAACATCATTTTGCTCTGCAAAAAGCTCTAACAAATGAAAATCTGGCATCTGCATTGCAAATAAGATTTGCTATCATGACAAAGAAACATCTTTCATGTACTCTTAAAACAATTGCATGAAGCAACTTTCTCTCACTGAGAAAGAAACTTTTCAGCATCTGTGGCCTTGCATTCTATCAGTTTGCTCAATTGCACAGAAATAGTGTTCTTAGAAGCTCTACATTGGTGATTCTGTGCATTTAAGCTCTAACATAAAGTGCTCTGTAAAAAAGCTCTAAGACATGAAACTCTGTCTTCTGCATTGCAAATAACATTTCATTTCATGAGAAAGAAACATCTTTCATGTACTTGAGATTTACTCTTAAAATTGCATTTAGCAACTTTCTCTCACTGAGAAAGAAGCTTTTCAGCATCTGTGGCCTTGCATTCTATCAGTTTGCTCAGTTGCACAGATATAGTGTTCTTAGAAGCTCTACATTGGAGATTCTGTGCATTTACGCTCTAATATAACTTGCTCTGTAAAAAGCTCTAACACATGAAACTCTGTCTTCTGCATTGCAAATAACACTTCATTTCATGAGAAAGAAACATCTTACATGTACTTGAGCTTAACTCTTAAAATTATATTTAGCAACTTTCTCTCACTGAGAAAGAAGCTTTTCAGCATCTGTGGCCTTGCATTCTATCAGTTTGTTCAGTTACACAGAAATAGTGTTCTTAGAAGCTCTAAACTATTGATTCAGTGCATTGAAGCGCTAAAATAACTTGCTCTGCAAAACAAGCTCTAACACATGAGAATCTGTCTTCTGCATTGCAAATAACATTTAATTTCATGAGAAAGAAACATCTTTCATGTACTTGAGCTTTTCTTTTAAAATTGCAATAAGCAAGCTTCTCTCAATGAGAAAGAAGCTTTTCAGTATGTGTGGCCTTGCATTCTCTCCACTTGCTTAGATTCAATAAAACAACCATCAGTGCTCTTAGAAGCTCTAAACTAGTGATTCAGTGCATTGAAGCTCTAACATTGCTTGCTCTACAAAAAAAAAAGCTCTAACACATGAAAATCTGTCTTGTGCATTGCAAATAACATTTAATTTCATGAGAAAGGACCATCTTTCATGTACTTGAGCTTTTCTCTTAAAATTGCATTTAGCACCTTTCTCTCACTGAGAAAGAAGTTTTTCACTATATGTGGCCTTGCATTCTCTCAATTTGCTTAGTTGCACAGGATTGGTGTTCTTATAAACTCTAAACATGTGATTTTGTGTATTTAAGCTTTAACATCATTTTGCGCTGCAAAAAGCTTTAACAAATGAAAATCTGGCATCTGCATTGCAAATAACATGTGCTATCATGACAAAGAAACATCTTTCATGTACTCTTAAAACAATTGCATGAAGCAACTTTCTCTCACTGAGAAAGAAGCTTTTCAGTATGTGTGGCCTTGCATTCTCTCAATTTGCTCAGTTGCACAGAAATGGTGTTTTTAGAAGCTCTAAATTGGTGATTCTGTGCATTTAGGCTCTAACATAACTTGCTCTGTAAAAAAGCTCGAACACATGAAACTCTGTCTTCTGCATTGCAAATAACTCTTCATTTCATGAGAAAGAAACATCTTTCATGTACTTGAGATTTACTCTTAAAATTGCATTTAGCAACTTTCTCTCACTGAGAAAGAAACTTTTCACCATCTGTGTCCTTGCATTCTATCAGTTTGCTCAGTTACACAGAAATAGTGTTCTTAGAAGCTCTACATTGGTGATTCTGTGCATTTCAGCTCTAACATAAAGTGCTCTGTAAAAAAGCTCTAAGACATGACACTCTGTCTTCTGCATTGCAAATAACATTTCATTTCATGAGAAAGAAACATCTTTCATGTACTTGATATTTACTCTTAAAATTGCATTTAGCAACTTTCTCTCACTGAGAAAGAAGCTTTTCAGCATCTGTGTTCTTGCATTCTATCAGTTTGCTCAGTTGCACAGATATAGTGTTCTTAGAAGCTCTACATTGGAGATTCTGTACATTTACGCTCTAATATAACTTGCTCTGTAAAAAAGCTCTAACACATGAAACTCTGTCTTCTGCATTGCAAATAACACTTCATTTCATGAGAAAGAAACATCTTACATGTACTTGAGCTTAACTCTTAAAATTATATTTAGCAACTTTCTCTCACTGAGAAAGAAGCTTTTCAGCATCTGTGGCCTTGCATTCTATCTGTTTGCTCAGTTACACAGAAATAGTGTTCTTAGAAGCTCTAAACTATTGATTCAGTGCATTGAAGCGCTAAAATAACTTGCTCTGCAAAAAAAGCTCTAACACATGAGAATCTGTCTTCTGCATTGCAAATAACATTTAATTTCATGAGAATGAAACATCTTTCATGTACTTGAGCTTTTCTCTTAAAATTGCACTAAGCAAGTTTCTCTCACTGAGAAAGAAGCTTTTCAGCATCTGTGACCTTGCACTCTCTCCACTTGCTTAGTTGCACTAACACAAGCATCAGTGCTCTTAGAAGCTCTAAATTAGTGATTCTATGCATTGAAGCTCTAACATAGCTTGCTCTACAAAAAAAGCTCTAACACATGAAAATCTGTCTTGTGCATTGCAAATAAAATTTAATTTCATGAGAAAGGACCATCTTTCATGTACTTGAGCTTTTCTCTTAAAATTGCATTTAGCAACTTTCTCTCACTGAGAAAGAAGTTTTTCACTATATGTGGCCTTGCATTCTCTCAATTTGCTTAGTTGCACAGGATTGGTGTTCTTATAAACTCTAAACGTGATTCTGTGTATTTAAGCTTTAACATCATTTTGCGCTGCAAAAAGCTTTAACAAATGAAAATCTGGCATCTGCATTGCAAATAACATGTGCTATCATGACAAAGAAACATCTTTCATGTACTCTTAAAACAATTGCATGAAGCAACTTTCTCTCACTGAGAAAGAAACTTTTCAGCATCTGTGGCCTTGCATTCTATCAGTTTGCTCAGTTGCACAGAAATAGTGTTCTTAGAAGCTCTACATTGGTGATTCTGTGCATTTAAGCTCTAACATAAAGTGCTCTGTAAAAAAGCTCTAAGACATGAAACTCTGTCTTCTGCATTGCAAATAACATTTCATTTCATGAGAAAGAAACATCTTTCATGTACTTGAGATTTACTCTTAAAATTGCATTTAGCAACTTTCTCTCACTGAGAAAGAAGCTTTTCAGCATCTGTGGCCTTGCATTCTATCAGTTTGCTCAGTTGCACAGATATAGTGTTCTTAGAAGCTCTACATTGGAGATTCTGTGCATTTACGCTCTAATATAACTTGCTCTGTAAAAAAGCTCTAACACATGAAACTCTGTCTTCTGCATTGCAAATAACACTTCATTTCATGAGAAAGAAACATCTTACATGTACTTGAGCTTAACTCTTAAAATTATATTTAGCAACTTTCTCTCACTGAGAAAGAAGCTTTTCAGCATCTGTGGCCTTGCATTCTATCAGTTTGTTCAGTTACACAGAAATAGTGTTCTTAGAAGCTCTAAACTATTGCTTCAGTGCATTGAAGCGCTAAAATAACTTGCTCTGCAAAACAAGCTCTAACACATGAAACTCTGTCTTCTGCATTGCAAATAACATTTAATTTCATGAGAAAGAAACATCTTTCATGTACTTGAGCTTTTCTCTTAAAATTGCACTAAGCAAGTTTCTCTCACTGAGAAAGAAGCTTTTCAGCATCTGTGACCTTGCACTCTCTCCACTTGCTTAGTTGCACTAACACAAGCATCAGTGCTCTTAGAAGCTCTAAATTAGTGATTCTATGCATTGAAGCTCTAACATAACTTGCTCTGTAAAAAAGCTCTAACACATGAAATTCTGTCTTCTGCATTGCAAATAACACTTCGTCTCATGGGAAAAAAACATCTTTTATGTACTTGAGCTTTACTCTTAAAATTGCATTTAGCAACTTTCTCTCACTGAGAAAGAAGCTTTTCAGCATCTGTGGGCTTGCATTCTATCAATTTGCTCAGTTGCACAGAAATAGTGTTCTTAGAAGCTCTAAACTATTGATTCAGTGCATTGAAGCGCTAAAATAACTTGCTCTGCAAAAAAGCTCTAACACATGAGAATCTGTCTTCTGCATTGCATATAACATTTAATTTCATGAGAAAGAAACATCTTTCATGTACTTGAGCTTTTCTTTTAAAATTGCAATAAGCAAGCTTCTCTCAATGAGAAAGAAGCTTTTCAGTGTGTGTGGCCTTGCATTCTCTCCACTTGCTTAGATTCAATAAAACAACCATCAGTGCTCTTAGAAGCTCTAAACTAGTGATTCAGTGCATTGAAGCTCTAACATAGCTTGCTCTACAAAAAAAAAGCTCTAACACATGAAAATC
This sequence comes from Spinibarbus caldwelli, assembly GCA_039654775.1. Taxonomy (NCBI): domain Eukaryota; kingdom Metazoa; phylum Chordata; class Actinopteri; order Cypriniformes; family Cyprinidae; genus Spinibarbus; species Spinibarbus caldwelli. Next base: position 66,271 of record JBCAMP010000294.1, read on the forward strand.
TGTCTTGTGCATTGCAAATAACATTTAATTTCATGAGAAAGGACCATCTTTCATGTACTTGAGCTTTTCTCTTAAAATTGCATTTAGCACCTTTCTCTCACTGAGAAAGAAGTTTTTCACTATATGTGGCCTTGCATTCTCTCAATTTGCTTAGTTGCACAGGATTGGTGTTCTTATAAACTCTAAACATGTGATTCTGTGTATTTAAGCTTTAACATCATTTTGCGCTGCAAAAAGCTTTAACAAATGAAAATCTGGCATCTGCATTGCAAATAACATGTGCTATCATGACAAAGAAACATCTTTCATGTACTCTTAAAACAATTGCATGAAGCAACTTTCTCTCACTGAGAAAGAAGCTTTTCAGTATGTGTGGCCTTGCATTCTCTCAATTTGCTCAGTTGCACAGAAATGGTGTTCTTAGAAGCTCTAAATTGGTGATTCTGTGCATTTAGGCTCTAACATAACTTGCTCTGTAAAAAAGCTCGAACACATGAAACTCTGTCTTCTGCATTGCAAATAACTCTTCATTTCATGAGAAAGAAACATCTTTCATGTACTTGAGATTTACTCTTAAAATTGCATTTAGCAACTTTCTCTCACTGAGAAAGAAACTTTTCACCATCTGTGTCCTTGCATTCTATCAGTTTGCTCAGTTACACAGAAATAGTGTTCTTAGAAGCTCTACATTGGTGATTCTGTGCATTTCAGCTCTAACATAAAGTGCTCTGTAAAAAAACTCTAAGACATGAAACTCTGTCTTCTGCATTGCAAATAACATTTCATTTCATGAGAAAGAAACATCTTTCATGTACTTGATATTTACTCTTAAAATTGCATTTAGCAACTTTCTCTCACTGAGAAAGAAGCTTTTCAGCATCTGTGTTCTTGCATTCTATCAGTTTGCTCAGTTGCACAGATATAGTGTTCTTAGAAGCTCTACATTGGAGATTCTGTACATTTACGCTCTAATATAACTTGCTCTGTAAAAAAGCTCTAACACATGTAACTCTGTCTTCTGCATTGCAAATAACACTTCATTTCATGAGAAAGAAACATCTTACATGTACTTGAGCTTAACTCTTAAAATTATATTTAGCAACTTTCTCTCACTGAGAAAGAAGCTTTTCAGCATCTGTGGCCTTGCATTCTATCTGTTTGCTCAGTTACACAGAAATAGTGTTCTTAGAAGCTCTAAACTATTGATTCAGTGCATTGAAGCGCTAAAATAACTTGCTCTGCAAAAAAAGCTCTAACACATGAGAATCTGTCTTCTGCATTGCAAATAACATTTAATTTCATGAGAAAGAAACATCTTTCATGTACTTGAGCTTTTCTCTTAAAATTGCACTAAGCAAGTTTCTCTCACTGAGAAAGAAGCTTTTCAGCATCTGTGACCTTGCACTCTCTCCACTTGCTTAGTTGCACTAACACAAGCATCAGTGCTCTTAGAAGCTCTAAATTAGTGATTCTATGCATTGAAGCTCTAACATAGCTTGCTCTACAAAAAAAGCTCTAACACATGAAAATCTGTCTTGTGCATTGCAAATAAAATTTAATTTCATGAGAAAGGACCATCTTTCATGTATTTGAGCTTTTCTCTTAAAATTGCATTTAGCAACTTTCTCTCACTGAGAAAGAAGTTTTTCACTATATGTGGCCTTGCATTCTCTCAATTTGCTTAGTTGCACAGGATTGGTGTTCTTATAAACTCTAAACATGTGATTCTGTGTATTTAAGCTTTAACATCATTTTGCGCTGCAAAAAGCTTTAACAAATGAAAATCTGGCATCTGCATTGCAAATAACATGTGCTATCATGACAAAGAAACATCTTTCATGTACTCTTAAAACAATTGCATGAAGCAACTTTCTCTCACTGAGAAAGAAACTTTTCAGCATCTGTGGCCTTGCATTCTATCAGTTTGCTCAGTTGCACAGAAATAGTGTTCTTAGAAGCTCTACATTGGTGATTCTGTGCATTTAAGCTCTAACATAAAGTGCTCTGTAAAAAAGCTCTAAGACATGAAACTCTGTCTTCTGCATTGCAAATAACATTTCATTTCATGAGAAAGAAACATCTTTCATGTACTTGAGATTTACTCTTAAAATTGCATTTAGCAACTTTCTCTCACTGAGAAAGAAGCTTTTCAGCATCTGTGGCCTTGCATTCTATCAGTTTGCTCAGTTGCACAGATATAGTGTTCTTAGAAGCTCTACATTGGAGATTCTGTGCATTTACGCTCTAATATAACTTGCTCTGTAAAAAAGCTCTAACACATGAAACTCTGTCTTCTGCATTGCAAATAACACTTCATTTCATGAGAAAGAAACATCTTACATGTACTTGAGCTTAACTCTTAAAATTATTTTTAGCAACTTTCTCTCACTGAGAAAGAAGCTTTTCAGCATCTGTGGCCTTGCATTCTATCAGTTTGTTCAGTTACACAGAAATAGTGTTCTTAGAAGCTCTAAACTATTGCTTCAGTGCATTGAAGCGCTAAAATAACTTGCTCTGCAAAACAAGCTCTAACACATGAGAATCTGTCTTCTGCATTGCAAATAACATTTAATTTCATGAGAAAGAAACATCTTTCATGTACTTGAGCTTTTCTCTTAAAATTGCACTAAGCAAGTTTCTCTCACTGAGAAAGAAGCTTTTCAGCATCTGTGACCTTGCACTCTCTCCACTTGCTTAGTTGCACTAACACAAGCATCAGTGCTCTTAGAAGCTCTAAATTAGTGATTCTATGCATTGAAGCTCTAACATAACTTGCTCTGTAAAAAAGCTCTAACACATGAAATTCTGTCTTCTGCATTGCAAATAACACTTCGTCTCATGGGAAAAAAACATCTTTTATGTACTTGAGCTTTACTCTTAAAATTGCATTTAGCAACTTTCTCTCACTGAGAAAGAAGCTTTTCAGCATCTGTGGGCTTGCATTCTATCAATTTGCTCAGTTGCACAGAAATAGTGTTCTTAGAAGCTCTAAACTATTGATTCAGTGCATTGAAGCGCTAAAATAACTTGCTCTGCAAAAAAGCTCTAACACATGAGAATCTGTCTTCTGCATTGCATATAACATTTAATTTCATGAGAAAGAAACATCTTTCATGTACTTGAGCTTTTCTTTTAAAATTGCAATAAGCAAGCTTCTCTCAATGAGAAAGAAGCTTTTCAGTATGTGTGGCCTTGCATTCTCTCCACTTGCTTAGATTCAATAAAACAACCATCAGTGCTCTTAGAAGCTCTAAACTAGTGATTTAGTGCATTGAAGCTCTAACATAGCTTGCTCTACAAAAAAAAAGCTCTAACACATGAAAATCTGTCTTGTGCATTGCAAATAACATTTAATTTCATGAGAAAGGACCATCTTTCATGTACTTGAGCTTTTCTCTTAAAATTGCATTTAGCACCTTTCTCTCACTGAGAAAGAAGTTTTTCACTATATGTGGCCTTGCATTCTCTCAATTTGCTTAGTTGCACAGGATTGGTGTTCTTATAAACTCTAAACATGTGATTCTGTGTATTTAAGCTTTAACATCATTTTGCGCTGCAAAAAGCTTTAACAAATGAAAATCTGGCATCTGCATTGCAAATAACATGTGCTATCATGACTAAGAAACATCTTTCATGTACTCTTAAAACAATTGCATGAAGCAACTTTCTCTCACTGAGAAAGAAGCTTTTCAGTATGTGTGGCCTTGCATTCTCTCAATTTGCTCAGTTGCACAGAAATGGTGTTCTTAGAAGCTCTAAATTGGTGATTCTGTGCATTTAGGCTCTAACATAACTTGCTCTGTAAAAAGCTCGAACACATGAAACTCTGTCTTCTGCATTGCAAATAACTCTTCATTTCATGAGAAAGAAACATCTTTCATGTACTTGAGATTTACTCTTAAAATTGCATTTAGCAACTTTCTCTCACTGAGAAAGAAACTTTTCACCATCTGTGTCCTTGCATTCTATCAGTTTGCTCAGTTGCACAGATATAGTGTTCTTAGAAGCTCTACATTGGAGATTCTGTGCATTTACGCTCTAATATAACTTGCTCTGTAAAAAAGCTCTAACACATGAAACTCTGTCTTCTGCATTGCAAATAACACTTCATTTCATGAGAAAGAAACATCTTACATGTACTTGAGCTTAACTCTTAAAATTATATTTAGCAACTTTCTCTCACTGAGAAAGAAGCTTTTCAGCATCTGTGGCCTTGCATTCTATCTGTTTGCTCAGTTACACAGAAATAGTGTTCTTAGAAGCTCTAAACTATTGATTCAGTGCATTGAAGCGCTAAAATAACTTGCTCTGCAAAAAAAGCTCTAACACATGAGAATCTGTCTTCTGCATTGCATATAACATTTAATTTCATGAGAAAGAAACATCTTTCATGTACTTGAGCTTTTCTTTTAAAATTGCAATAAGCAAGCTTCTCTCAATGAGAAAGAAGCTTTTCAGTATGTGTGGCCTTGCATTCTCTCCACTTGCTTAGATTCAATAAAACAACCATCAGTGCTCTTAGAAGCTCTAAACTAGTGATTTAGTGCATTGAAGCTCTAACATAGCTTGCTCTACAAAAAAAAAGCTCTAACACATGAAAATCTGTCTTGTGCATTGCAAATACATTTAATTTCATGAGAAAGGACCATCTTTCATGTACTTGAGCTTTTCTCTTAAAATTGCATTTAGCACCTTTCTCTCACTGAGAAAGAAGTTTTTCACTATATGTGGCCTTGCATTCTCTCAATTTGCTTAGTTGCACAGGATTGGTGTTCTTATAAACTCTAAACATGTGATTCTGTGTATTTAAGCTTTAACATCATTTTGCGCTGCACAAAGCTTTAACAAATGAAAATCTGGCATCTGCATTGCAAATAACATGTGCTATCATGACAAAGAAACATCTTTCATGTACTCTTAAAACAATTGCATGAAGCAACTTTCTCTCACTGAGAAAGAAGCTTTTCAGTATGTGTGGCCTTGCATTCTCTCAATTTGCTCAGTTGCACAGAAATGGTGTTCTTAGAAGCTCTAAATTGGTGATTCTGTGCATTTAGGCTCTAACATAACTTGCTCTGTAAAAAAGCTCGAACACATGAAACTCTGTCTTCTGCATTGCAAATAACTCTTCATTTCATGAGAAAGAAACATCTTTCATGTACTTGAGATTTACTCTTAAAATTGCATTTAGCAACTTTCTCTCACTGAGAAAGAAACTTTTCACCATCTGTGTCCTTGCATTCTATCAGTTTGCTCAGTTGCACAGATATAGTGTTCTTAGAAGCTCTACATTGGAGAATCTGTGCATTTACGCTCTAATATAACTTGCTCTGTAAAAAAGCTCTAACACATGAAACTCTGTCTTCTGCATTGCAAATAACACTTCATTTCATGAGAAAGAAACATCTTACATGTACTTGAGCTTAACTCTTAAAATTATATTTAGCAACTTTCTCTCACTGAGAAAGAAGCTTTTCAGCATCTGTGGCCTTGCATTCTATCTGTTTGCTCAGTTACACAGAAATAGTGTTCTTAGAAGCTCTAAACTATTGATTCAGTGCATTGAAGCGCTAAAATAACTTGCTCTGCAAAAAAAGCTCTAACACATGAGAATCTGTCTTCTGCATTGCAAATAACATTTAATTTCATGAGAAAGAAACATCTTTCATGTACTTGAGCTTTTCTCTTAAAATTGCACTAAGCAAGTTTCTCTCACTGAGAAAGAAGCTTTTCAGCATCTGTGACCTTGCACTCTCTCCACTTGCTTAGTTGCACTAACACAAGCATCAGTGCTCTTAGAAGCTCTAAATTAGTGATTCTATGCATTGAAGCTCTAACATAGCTTGCTCTACAAAAAAAGCTCTAACACATGAAAATCTGTCTTGTGCATTGCAAATAAAATTTAATTTCATGAGAAAGGACCATCTTTCATGTACTTGAGCTTTTCTCTTAAAATTGCATTTAGCAACTTTCTCTCACTGAGAAAGAAGTTTTTCACTATATGTGGCCTTGCATTCTCTCAATTTGCTTAGTTGCACAGGATTGGTGTTCTTATAAACTCTAAACATGTGATTCTGTGTATTTAAGCTTTAACATCATTTTGCGCTGCAAAAAGCTTTAACAAATGAAAATCTGGCATCTGCATTGCAAATAACATGTGCTATCATGACAAAGAAACATCTTTCATGTACTCTTAAAACAATTGCATGAAGCAACTTTCTCTCACTGAGAAAGAAACTTTTCAGCATCTGTGGCCTTGCATTCTATCAGTTTGCTCAGTTGCACAGAAATAGTGTTCTTAGAAGCTCTACATTGGTGATTCTGTGCATTTAAGCTCTAACATAAAGTGCTCTGTAAAAAAGCTCTAAGACATGAAACTCTGTCTTCTGCATTGCAAATAACATTTCATTTCATGAGAAAGAAACATCTTTCATGTACTTGAGATTTACTCTTAAAATTGCATTTAGCAACTTTCTCTCACTGAGAAAGAAGCTTTTCAGCATCTGTGGCCTTGCATTCTATCAGTTTGCTCAGTTGCACAGATATAGTGTTCTTAGAAGCTCTACATTGGAGATTCTGTGCATTTACGCTCTAATATAACTTGCTCTGTAAAAAAGCTCTAACACATGAAACTCTGTCTTCTGCATTGCAAATAACACTTCATTTCATGAGAAAGAAACATCTTACATGTACTTGAGCTTAACTCTTAAAATTATATTTAGCAACTTTCTCTCACTGAGAAAGAAGCTTTTCAGCATCTGTGGCCTTGCATTCTATCAGTTTGTTCAGTTACACAGAAATAGTGTTCTTAGAAGCTCTAAACTATTGATTCAGTGCATTGAAGCGCTAAAATAACTTGCTCTGCAAAACAAGCTCTAACACATGAGAATCTGTCTTCTGCATTGCAAATAACATTTAATTTCATGAGAAAGAAACATCTTTCATGTACTTGAGCTTTTCTCTTAAAATTGCACTAAGCAAGTTTCTCTCACTGAGAAAGAAGCTTTTCAGCATCTGTGACCTTGCACTCTCTCCACTTGCTTAGTTGCACTAACACAAGCATCAGTGCTCTTAGAAGCTCTAAATTAGTGATTCTATGCATTGAAGCTCTAACATAACTTGCTCTGTAAAAAAGCTCTAACACATGAAATTCTGTCTTCTGCATTGCAAATAACACTTCGTCTCATGGGAAAAAACATCTTTTATGTACTTGAGCTTTACTCTTAAAATTGCATTTAGCAACTTTCTCTCACTGAGAAAGAAGCTTTTCAGCATCTGTGGGCTTGCATTCTATCAATTTGCTCAGTTGCACAGAAATAGTGTTCTTAGAAGCTCTAAACTATTGATTCAGTGCATTGAAGCGCTAAAATAACTTGCTCTGCAAAAAAGCTCTAACACATGAGAATCTGTCTTCTGCATTGCATATAACATTTAATTTCATGAGAAAGAAACATCTTTCATGTACTTGAGCTTTTCTTTTAAAATTGCAATAAGCAAGCTTCTCTCAATGAGAAAGAAGCTTTTCAGTATGTGTGGCCTTGCATTCTCTCCACTTGCTTAGATTCAATAAAACAACCATCAGTGCTCTTAGAAGCTCTAAACTAGTGATTTAGTGCATTGAAGCTCTAACATAGCTTGCTCTACAAAAAAAAAGCTCTAACACATGAAAATCTGTCTTGTGCATTGCAAATAACATTTAATTTCATGAGAAAGGACCATCTTTCATGTACTTGAGCTTTTCTCTTAAAATTGCATTTAGCACCTTTCTCTCACTGAGAAAGAAGTTTTTCACTATATGTGGCCTTGCATTCTCTCAATTTGCTTAGTTGCACAGGATTGGTGTTCTTATAAACTCTAAACATGTGATTCTGTGTTTTTAAGCTTTAACATCATTTTGCGCTGCAAAAAGCTTTAACAAATGAAAATCTGGCATCTGCATTGCAAATAACATGTGCTATCATGACAAAGAAACATCTTTCATGTACTCTTAAAACAATTGCATGAAGCAACTTTCTCTCACTGAGAAAGAAGCTTTTCAGTATGTGTGGCCTTGCATTCTCTCAATTTGCTCAGTTGCACAGAAATGGTGTTCTTAGAAGCTCTAAATTGGTGATTCTGTGCATTTAGGCTCTAACATAACTTGCTCTGTAAAAAAGCTCGAACACATGAAACTCTGTCTTCTGCATTGCAAATAACTCTTCATTTCATGAGAAAGAAACATCTTTCATGTACTTGAGATTTACTCTTAAAATTGCATTTAGCAACTTTCTCTCACTGAGAAAGAAACTTTTCACCATCTGTGTCCTTGCATTCTATCAGTTTGCTCAGTTGCACAGATATAGTGTTCTTAGAAGCTCTACATTGGAGATTCTGTGCATTTACGCTCTAATATAACTTGCTCTGTAAAAAAGCTCTAACACATGAAACTCTGTCTTCTGCATTGCAAATAACACTTCATTTCATGAGAAAGAAACATCTTACATGTACTTGAGCTTAACTCTTAAAATTATATTTAGCAACTTTCTCTCACTGAGAAAGAAGCTTTTCAGCATCTGTGGCCTTGCATTCTATCTGTTTGCTCAGTTACACAGAAATAGTGTTCTTAGAAGCTCTAAACTATTGATTCAGTGCATTGAAGCGCTAAAATAACTTGCTCTGCAAAAAAAGCTCTAACACATGAGAATCTGTCTTCTGCATTGCAAATAACATTTAATTTCATGAGAAAGAAACATCTTTCATGTACTTGAGCTTTTCTCTTAAAATTGCACTAAGCAAGTTTCTCTCACTGAGAAAGAAGCTTTTCAGCATCTGTGACCTTGCACTCTCTCCACTTGCTTAGTTGCACTAACACAAGCATCAGTGCTCTTAGAAGCTCTAAATTAGTGATTCTATGCATTGAAGCTCTAACATAGCTTGCTCTACAAAAAAAGCTCTAACACATGAAAATCTGTCTTGTGCATTGCAAATAAAATTTAATTTCATGAGAAAGGACCATCTTTCATGTACTTGAGCTTTTCTCTTAAAATTGCATTTAGCAACTTTCTCTCACTGAGAAAGAAGTTTTTCACTATATGTGGCCTTGCATTCTCTCAATTTGCTTAGTTGCACAGGATTGGTGTTCTTATAAACTCTAAACGTGATTCTGTGTATTTAAGCTTTAACATCATTTTGCGCTGCAAAAAGCTTTAACAAATGAAAATCTGGCATCTGCATTGCAAATAACATGTGCTATCATGACAAAGAAACATCTTTCATGTACTCTTAAAACAATTGCATGAAGCAACTTTCTCTCACTGAGAAAGAAACTTTTCAGCATCTGTGGCCTTGCATTCTATCAGTTTGCTCAGTTGCACAGAAATAGTGTTCTTAGAAGCTCTACATTGGTGATTCTGTGCATTTAAGCTCTAACATAAAGTGCTCTGTAAAAAAGCTCTAAGACATGAAACTCTGTCTTCTGCATTGCAAATAACATTTCATTTCATGAGAAAGAAACATCTTTCATGTACTTGAGATTTACTCTTAAAATTGCATTTAGCAACTTTCTCTCACTGAGAAAGAAGCTTTTCAGCATCTGTGGCCTTGCATTCTATCAGTTTGCTCAGTTGCACAGATATAGTGTTCTTAGAAGCTCTACATTGGAGATTCTGTGCATTTACGCTCTAATATAACTTGCTCTGTAAAAAAGCTCTAACACATGAAACTCTGTCTTCTGCATTGCAAATAACACTTCATTTCATGAGAAAGAAACATCTTACATGTACTTGAGCTTAACTCTTAAAATTATATTTAGCAACTTTCTCTCACTGAGAAAGAAGCTTTTCAGCATCTGTGGCCTTGCATTCTATCAGTTTGTTCAGTTACACAGAAATAGTGTTCTTAGAAGCTCTAAACTATTGATTCAGTGCATTGAAGCGCTAAAATAACTTGCTCTGCAAACAAGCTCTAACACATGAGAATCTGTCTTCTGCATTGCAAATAACATTTAATTTCATGAGAAAGAAACATCTTTCATGTACTTGAGCTTTTCTCTTAAAATTGCACTAAGCAAGTTTCTCTCACTGAGAAAGAAGCTTTTCAGCATCTGTGACCTTGCACTCTCTCCACTTGCTTAGTTGCACTAACACAAGCATCAGTGCTCTTAGAAGCTCTAAATTAGTGATTCTATGCATTGAAGCTCTAACATAACTTGCTCTGTAAAAAAGCTCTAACACATGAAATTCTGTCTTCTGCATTGCAAATAACACCGTCTCATGGGAAAAAAACATCTTTTATGTACTTGAGCTTTACTCTTAAAATTGCATTTAGCAACTTTCTCTCACTGAGAAAGAAGCTTTTCAGCATCTGTGGGCTTGCATTCTATCAATTTGCTCAGTTGCACAGAAATAGTGTTCTTAGAAGCTCTAAACTATTGATTCAGTGCATTGAAGCGCTAAAATAACTTGCTCTGCAAAAAAGCTCTAACACATGAGAATCTGTCTTCTGCATTGCATATAACATTTAATTTCATGAGAAAGAAACATCTTTCATGTACTTGAGCTTTTCTTTTAAAATTGCAATAAGCAAGCTTCTCTCAATGAGAAAGAAGCTTTTCAGTATGTGTGGCCTTGCATTCTCTCCACTTGCTTAGATTCAATAAAACAACCATCAGTGCTCTTAGAAGCTCTAAACTAGTGATTTAGTGCATTGAAGCTCTAACATAGCTTGCTCTACAAAAAAAAAGCTCTAACACATGAAAATCTGTCTTGTGCATTGCAAATAACATTTAATTTCATGAGAAAGGACCATCTTTCATGTACTTGAGCTTTTCTCTTAAAATTGCATTTAGCACCTTTCTCTCACTGAGAAAGAAGTTTTTCACTATATGTGGCCTTGCATTCTCTCAATTTGCTTAGTTGCACAGGATTGGTGTTCTTATAAACTCTAAACATGTGATTCTGTGTATTTAAGCTTTAACATCATTTTGCGCTGCACAAAGCTTTAACAAATGAAAATCTGGCATCTGCATTGCAAATAACATGTGCTATCATGACAAAGAAACATCTTTCATGTACTCTTAAAACAATTGCATGAAGCAACTTTCTCTCACTGAGAAAGAAGCTTTTCAGTATGTGTGGCCTTGCATTCTCTCAATTTGCTCAGTTGCACAGAAATGGTGTTCTTAGAAGCTCTAAATTGGTGATTCTGTGCATTTAGGCTCTAACATAACTTGCTCTGTAAAAAAGCTCGAACACATGAAACTCTGTCTTCTGCATTGCAAATAACACTTCATTTCATGAGAAAGAAACATCTTACATGTACTTGAGCTTAACTCTTAAAATTATATTTAGCAACTTTCTCTCACTGAGAAAGAAACTTTTCACCATCTGTGTCCTTGCATTCTATCAGTTTGCTCAGTTGCACAGATATAGTGTTCTTAGAAGCTCTACATTGGAGATTCTGTGCATTTACGCTCTAATATAACTTGCTCTGTAAAAAAGCTCTAACACATGAAACTCTGTCTTCTGCATTGCAAATAACACTTCATTTCATGAGAAAGAAACATCTTACATGTACTTGAGCTTAACTCTTAAAATTATATTTAGCAACTTTCTCTCACTGAGAAAGAAGCTTTTCAGCATCTGTGGCCTTGCATTCTATCTATTTGCTCAGTTACACAGAAATAGTGTTCTTAGAAGCTCTAAACTATTGATTCAGTGCATTGAAGCGCTAAAATAACTTGCTCTGCAAAAAAAGCTCTAACACATGAGAATCTGTCTTCTGCATTGCAAATAACATTTAATTTCATGAGAAAGAAACATCTTTCATGTACTTGAGCTTTTCTCTTAAAATTGCACTAAGCAAGTTTCTCTCACTGAGAAAGAAGCTTTTCAGCATCTGTGACCTTGCACTCTCTCCACTTGCTTAGTTGCACTAACACAAGCATCAGTGCTCTTAGAAGCTCTAAATTAGTGATTCTATGCATTGAAGCTCTAACATAGCTTGCTCTACAAAAAAAGCTCTAACACATGAAAATCTGTCTTGTGCATTGCAAATAAAATTTAATTTCATGAGAAAGGACCATCTTTCATGTACTTGAGCTTTTCTCTTAAAATTGCATTTAGCAACTTTCTCTCACTGAGAAAGAAGTTTTTCACTATATGTGGCCTTGCATTCTCTCAATTTGCTTAGTTGCACAGGATTGGTGTTCTTATAAACTCTAAACATGTGATTCTGTGTATTTAAGCTTTAACATCATTTTGCGCTGCAAAAAGCTTTAACAAATGAAAATCTGGCATCTGCATTGCAAATAACATGTGCTATCATGACAAAGAAACATCTTTCATGTACTCTTAAAACAATTGCATGAAGCAACTTTCTCTCACTGAGAAAGAAACTTTTCAGCATCTGTGGCCTTGCATTCTATCAGTTTGCTCAGTTGCACAGAAATAGTGTTCTTAGAAGCTCTACATTGGTGATTCTGTGCATTTAAGCTCTAACATAAAGTGCTCTGTAAAAAAGCTCTAAGACATGAAACTCTGTCTTCTGCATTGCAAATAACATTTCATTTCATGAGAAAGAAACATCTTTCATGTACTTGAGATTTACTCTTAAAATTGCATTTAGCAACTTTCTCTCACTGAGAAAGAAGCTTTTCAGCATCTGTGGCCTTGCATTCTATCAGTTTGCTCAGTTGCACAGATATAGTGTTCTTAGAAGCTCTACATTGGAGATTCTGTGCATTTACGCTCTAATATAACTTGCTCTGTAAAAAAGCTCTAACACATGAAACTCTGTCTTCTGCATTGCAAATAACACTTCATTTCATGAGAAAGAAACATCTTACATGTACTTGAGCTTAACTCTTAAAATTATATTTAGCAACTTTCTCTCACTGAGAAAGAAGCTTTTCAGCATCTGTGGCCTTGCATTCTATCAGTTTGTTCAGTTACACAGAAATAGTGTTCTTAGAAGCTCTAAACTATTGCTTCAGTGCATTGAAGCGCTAAAATAACTTGCTCTGCAAAAAAAAGCTCTAACACATGAGAATCTGTCTTCTGCATTGCAAATAACATTTAATTTCATGAGAAAGAAACATCTTTCATGTACTTGAGCTTTTCTCTTAAAATTGCACTAAGCAAGTTTCTCTCACTGAGAAAGAAGCTTTTCAGCATCTGTGACCTTGCACTCTCTCCACTTGCTTAGTTGCACTAACACAAGCATCAGTGCTCTTAGAAGCTCTAAATTAGTTATTCTATGCATTGAAGCTCTAACATAACTTGCTCTGTAAAAAAGCTCTAACACATGAAATTCTGTCTTCTGCATTGCAAAAAACACTTCGTCTCATGGGAAAAAAACATCTTTTATGTACTTGAGCTTTACTCTTAAATTGCATTAGCAACTTTCTCTCACTGAGAAAGAAGCTTTTCAGCATCTGTGGCTTGCATTCTATCAATTTGCTCAGTTGCACAGAAATAGTGTTCTTAGAAGCTCTAAACTATTGATTCAGTGCATTGAAGCGCTAAAATAACTTGCTCTGCAAAAAAGCTCTAACACATGAGAATCTGTCTTCTGCATTGCATATAACATTTAATTTCATGAGAAAGAAACATCTTTCATGTACTTGAGCTTTTCTTTTAAAATTGCAATAAGCAAGCTTCTCTCAATGAGAAAGAAGCTTTTCAGTATGTGTGGCCTTGCATTCTCTCACTTGCTTAGATTCAATAAAACAACCATCAGTGCTCTTAGAAGCTCTAAACTAGTGATTCAGTGCATTGAAGCTCTAACATAGCTTGCTCTACAAAAAAAAGCTCTAACACATGAAAATCTGTCTTGTGCATTGCAAATAACATTTAATTTCATGAGAAAGGACCATCTTTCATGTACTTGAGCTTTTCTCTTAAAATTGCATTTAGCACCTTTCTCTCACTGAGAAAGAAGTTTTTCACTATATGTGGCCTTGCATTCTCTCAATTTGCTTAGTTGCACAGGATTGGTGTTCTTATAAACTCTAAACATGTGATTCTGTGTATTTAAGCTTTAACATCATTTTGCGCTGCAAAAAGCTTTAACAAATGAAAATCTGGCATCTGCATTGCAAATAACATGTGCTATCATGACAAAGAAACATCTTTCATGTACTCTTAAAACAATTGCATGAAGCAACTTTCTCTCACTGAGAAAGAAGCTTTTCAGTATGTGTGGCCTTGCATTCTCTCAATTTGCTCAGTTGCACAGAAATGGTGTTCTTAGAAGCTCTAAATTGGTGATTCTGTGCATTTAAGCTCTAACATAAAGTGCTCTGTAAAAAAGCTCTAAGACATGAAACTCTGTCTTCTGCATTGCAAATAACATTTCATTTCATGAGAAAGAAACATCTTTCATGTACTTGAGATTTACTCTTAAAATTGCATTTAGCAACTTTCTCTCACTGAGAAAGAAGCTTTTCAGCATCTGTGGCCTTGCATTCTATCAGTTTGCTCAGTTGCACAGATATAGTGTTCTTAGAAGCTCTACATTGGAGATTCTGTGCATTTACGCTCTAATATAACTTGCTCTGTAAAAAAGCTCTAACACATGAAACTCTGTCTTCTGCATTGCAAATAACACTTCATTTCATGAGAAAGAAACATCTTACATGTACTTGAGCTTAACTCTTAAAATTATATTTAGCAACTTTCTCTCACTGAGAAAGAAGCTTTTCAGCATCTGTGGCCTTGCATTCTATCAGTTTGTTCAGTTACACAGAAATAGTGTTCTTAGAAGCTCTAAACTATTGATTCAGTGCATTGAAGCGCTAAAATAACTTGCTCTGCAAAACAAGCTCTAACACATGAGAATCTGTCTTCTGCATTGCAAATAACATTTAATTTCATGAGAAAGAAACATCTTTCATGTACTTGAGCTTTTCTCTTAAAATTGCACTAAGCAAGTTTCTCTCACTGAGAAAGAAGCTTTTCAGCATCTGTGACCTTGCACTCTCTCCACTTGCTTAGTTGCACTAACACAAGCATCAGTGCTCTTAGAAGCTCTAAATTAGTGATTCTATGCATTGAAGCTCTAACATAACTTGCTCTGTAAAAAAGCTCTAACACATGAAATTCTGTCTTCTGCATTGCAAATAACACCGTCTCATTGGAAAAAAACATCTTTTATGTACTTGAGCTTTACTCTTAAAATTGCATTTAGCAACTTTCTCTCACTGAGAAAGAAGCTTTTCAGCATCTGTGGGCTTGCATTCTATCAATTTGCTCAGTTGCACAGAAATAGTGTTCTTAGAAGCTCTAAACTATTGATTCAGTGCATTGAAGCGCTAAAATAACTTGCTCTGCAAAAAAGCTCTAACACATGAGAATCTGTCTTCTGCATTGCATTATAACATTTAATTTCATGAGAAAGAAACATCTTTCATGTACTTGAGCTTTTCTTTTAAAATTGCAATAAGCAAGCTTTCTCTCAATGAGAAAGAAGCTTTTCAGTATGTGTGGCCTTGCATTCTCTCCACTTGCTTAGATTCAATAAAACAACCATCAGTGCTCTTAGAAGCTCTAAACTAGTGATTTAGTGCATTGAAGCTCTAACATAGCTTGCTCTACAAAAAAAAGCTCTAACACATGAAAATCTGTCTTGTGCATTGCAAATAACATTTAATTTCATGAGAAAGGACCATCTTTCATGTACTTGAGCTTTTCTCTTAAAATTGCATTTAGCACCTTTCTCTCACTGAGAAAGAAGTTTTTCACTATATGTGGCCTTGCATTCTCTCAATTTGCTTAGTTGCACAGGATTGGTGTTCTTATAAACTCTAAACATGTGATTCTGTGTATTTAAGCTTTAACATCATTTTGCGCTGCACAAAGCTTTAACAAATGAAAATCTGGCATCTGCATTGCAAATAACATGTGCTATCATGACAAAGAAACATCTTTCATGTACTCTTAAAACAATTGCATGAAGCAACTTTCTCTCACTGAGAAAGAAGCTTTTCAGTATGTGTGGCCTTGCATTCTCTCAATTTTGCTCAGTTGCACAGAAATGGTGTTCTTAGAAGCTCTAAATTGGTGATTCTGTGCATTTAGGCTCTAACATAACTTGCTCTGTAAAAAAGCTCGAACACATGAAACTCTGTCTTCTGCATTGCAAATAACACTTCATTTCATGAGAAAGAAACATCTTACATGTACTTGAGATTTACTCTTAAAATTGCATTTAGCAACTTTCTCTCACTGAGAAAGAAGCTTTTCAGCATCTGTGGCCTTGCATTCTATCAGTTTGCTCAGTTGCACAGATATAGTGTTCTTAGAAGCTCTACATTGGAGATTCTGTGCATTTACGCTCTAATATAACTTGCTCTGTAAAAAAGCTCTAACACATGAAACTCTGTCTTCTGCATTGCAAATAACACTTCATTTCATGAGAAAGAAACATCTTACATGTACTTGAGCTTAACTCTTAAAATTATATTTAGCAACTTTCTCTCACTGAGAAAGAAGCTTTTCAGCATCTGTGGCCTTGCATTCTATCAGTTTGTTCAGTTACACAGAAATAGTGTTCTTAGAAGCTCTAAACTATTGATTCAGTGCATTGAAGCGCTAAAATAACTTGCTCTGCAAAACAAGCTCTAACACATGAGAATCTGTCTTCTGCATTGCAAATAACATTTAATTTCATGAGAAAGAAACATCTTTCATGTACTTGAGCTTTTCTCTTAAAATTGCACTAAGCAAGTTTCTCTCACTGAGAAAGAAGCTTTTCAGCATCTGTGACCTTGCACTCTCTCCACTTGCTTAGTTGCACTAACACAAGCATCAGTGCTCTTAGAAGCTCTAAATTAGTGATTCTATGCATTGAAGCTCTAACATAACTTGCTCTGTAAAAAAGCTCTAACACATGAAATTCTGTCTTCTGCATTGCAAATAACACTTCGTCTCATGGGAAAAAAACATCTTTTATGTACTTGAGCTTTACTCTTAAAATTGCATTTAGCAACTTTCTCTCACTGAGAAAGAAGCTTTTCAGCATCTGTGGGCTTGCATTCTATCAATTTGCTCAGTTGCACAGAAATAGTGTTCTTAGAAGCTCTAAACTATTGATTCAGTGCATTGAAGCGCTAAAATAACTTGCTCTGCAAAAAAGCTCTAACACATGAGAATCTGTCTTCTGCATTGCATATAACATTTAATTTCATGAGAAAGAAACATCTTTCATGTACTTGAGCTTTTCTTTTAAAATTGCAATAAGCAAGCTTCTCTCAATGAGAAAGAAGCTTTTCAGTATGTGTGGCCTTGCATTCTCTCCACTTGCTTAGATTCAATAAAACAACCATCAGTGCTCTTAGAAGCTCTAAACTAGTGATTCAGTGCATTGAAGCTCTAACATAGCTTGCTCTACAAAAAAAAAGCTCTAACACATGAAAATCTGTCTTGTGCATTGCAAATAACATTTAATTTCATGAGAAAGGACCATCTTTCATGTACTTGAGCTTTTCTCTTAAAATTGCATTTAGCACCTTTCTCTCACTGAGAAAGAAGTTTTTCACTATATGTGGCCTTGCATTCTCTCAATTTGCTTAGTTGCACAGGATTGGTGTTCTTATAAACTCTAAACATGTGATTCTGTGTATTTAAGCTTTAACATCATTTTGCGCTGCAAAAAGCTTTAACAAATGAAAATCTGGCATCTGCATTGCAAATAACATGTGCTATCATGACAAAGAAACATCTTTCATGTACTCTTAAAACAATTGCATGAAGCAACTTTCTCTCACTGAGAAAGAAGCTTTTCAGTATGTGTGGCCTTGCATTCTCTCAATTTGCTCAGTTGCACAGAAATGGTGTTCTTAGAAGCTCTAAATTGGTGATTCTGTGCATTTAGGCTCTAACATAACTTGCTCTGTAAAAAAGCTCGAACACATGAAACTCTGTCTTCTGCATTGCAAATAACTCTTCATTTCATGAGAAAGAAACATCTTTCATCTACTTGAGATTTACTCTTAAAATTGCATTTAGCAACTTTCTCTCACTGAGAAAGAAACTTTTCACCATCTGTGTCCTTGCATTCTATCAGTTTGCTCAGTTGCACAGATATAGTGTTCTTAGAAGCTCTACATTGGAGATTCTGTGCATTTACGCTCTAATATAACTTGCTCTGTAAAAAAGCTCTAACACATGAAACTCTGTCTTCTGCATTGCAAATAACACTTCTTTTCATGAGAAAGAAACATCTTACATGTACTTGAGCTTAACTCTTAAAATTATATTTAGCAACTTTCTCTCACTGAGAAAGAAGCTTTTCAGCATCTGTGGCCTTGCATTCTATCTGTTTGCTCAGTTACACAGAAATAGTGTTCTTAGAAGCTCTAAACTATTGATTCAGTGCATTGAAGCGCTAAAATAACTTGCTCTGCAAAAAAAGCTCTAACACATGAGAATCTGTCTTCTGCATTGCAAATAACATTTAATTTCATGAGAAAGAAACATCTTTCATGTACTTGAGCTTTTCTCTTAAAATTGCACTAAGCAAGTTTCTCTCACTGAGAAAGAAGCTTTTCAGCATCTGTGACCTTGCACTCTCTCCACTTGCTTAGTTGCACTAACACAAGCATCAGTGCTCTTAGAAGCTCTAAATTAGTGATTCTATGCATTGAAGCTCTAACATAGCTTGCTCTACAAAAAAAGCTCTAACACATGAAAATCTGTCTTGTGCATTGCAAATAAAATTTAATTTCATGAGAAAGGACCATCTTTCATGTACTTGAGCTTTTCTCTTAAAATTGCATTTAGCAACTTTCTCTCACTGAGAAAGAAGTTTTTCACTATATGTGGCCTTGCATTCTCTCAATTTGCTTAGTTGCACAGGATTGGTGTTCTTATAAACTCTAAACATGTGATTCTGTGTATTTAAGCTTTAACATCATTTTGCGCTGCAAAAAGCTTTAACAAATGAAAATCTGGCATCTGCATTGCAAATAACATGTGCTATCATGACAAAGAAACATCTTTCATGTACTCTTAAAACAATTGCATGAAGCAACTTTCTCTCACTGAGAAAGAAACTTTTCAGCATCTGTGGCCTTGCATTCTATCAGTTTGCTCAGTTGCACAGAAATAGTGTTCTTAGAAGCTCTACATTGGTGATTCTGTGCATTTAAGCTCTAACATAAAGTGCTCTGTAAAAAAGCTCTAAGACATGAAACTCTGTCTTCTGCATTGCAAATAACATTTCATTTCATGAGAAAGAAACATCTTTCATGTACTTGAGATTTACTCTTAAAATTGCATTTAGCAACTTTCTCTCACTGAGAAAGAAGCTTTTCAGCATCTGTGGCCTTGCATTCTATCAGTTTGCTCAGTTGCACAGATATAGTGTTCTTAGAAGCTCTACATTGGAGATTCTGTGCATTTACGCTCTAATATAACTTGCTCTGTAAAAAAGCTCTAACACATGAAACTCTGTCTTCTGCATTGCAAATAACACTTCATTTCATGAGAAAGAAACATCTTACATGTACTTGAGCTTAACTCTTAAAATTATATTTAGCAACTTTCTCTCACTGAGAAAGAAGCTTTTCAGCATCTGTGGCCTTGCATTCTATCAGTTTGTTCAGTTACACAGAAATAGTGTTCTTAGAAGCTCTAAACTATTGCTTCAGTGCATTGAAGCGCTAAAATAACTTGCTCTGCAAAAAAAGCTCTAACACATGAGAATCTGTCTTCTGCATTGCAAATAACATTTAATTTCATGAGAAAGAAACATCTTTCATGTACTTGAGCTTTTCTCTTAAAATTGCACTAAGCAAGTTTCTCTCACTGAGAAAGAAGCTTTTCAGCATCTGTGACCTTGCACTCTCTCCACTTGCTTAGTTGCACTAACACAAGCATCAGTGCTCTTAGAAGCTCTAAATTAGTTATTCTATGCATTGAAGCTCTAACATAACTTGCTCTGTAAAAAAGCTCTAACACATGAAATTCTGTCTTCTGCATTGCAAAAAACACTTCGTCTCATGGGAAAAAAACATCTTTTATGTACTTGAGCTTTACTCTTAAAATTGCATTTAGCAACTTTCTCTCACTGAGAAAGAAGCTTTTCAGCATCTGTGGGCTTGCATTCTATCAATTTGCTCAGTTGCACAGAAATAGTGTTCTTAGAAGCTCTAAACTATTGATTCAGTGCATTGAAGCGCTAAAATAACTTGCTCTGCAAAAAAGCTCTAACACATGAGAATCTGTCTTCTGCATTGCATATAACATTTAATTTCATGAGAAAGAAACATCTTTCATGTACTTGAGCTTTTCTTTTAAAATTGCAATAAGCAAGCTTCTCTCAATGAGAAAGAAGCTTTTCAGTATGTGTGGCCTTGCATTCTCTCCACTTGCTTAGATTCAATAAAACAACCATCAGTGCTCTTAGAAGCTCTAAACTAGTGATTCAGTGCATTGAAGCTCTAACATAGCTTGCTCTACAAAAAAAAAGCTCTAACACATGAAAATCTGTCTTGTGCATTGCAAATAACATTTAATTTCATGAGAAAGGACCATCTTTCATGTACTTGAGCTTTTCTCTTAAAATTGCATTTAGCACCTTTCTCTCACTGAGAAAGAAGTTTTTCACTATATGTGGCCTTGCATTCTCTCAATTTGCTTAGTTGCACAGGATTGGTGTTCTTATAAACTCTAAACATGTGATTCTGTGTATTTAAGCTTTAACATCATTTTGCGCTGCAAAAAGCTTTAACAAATGAAAATCTGGCATCTGCATTGCAAATAACATGTGCTATCATGACAAAGAAACATCTTTCATGTACTCTTAAAACAATTGCATGAAGCAACTTTCTCTCACTGAGAAAGAAGCTTTTCAGTATGTGTGGCCTTGCATTCTCTCAATTTGCTCAGTTGCACAGAAATGGTGTTCTTAGAAGCT